>OZ010606.1:9558144-9785644 GCA_963932145.1 Acanthosepion lycidas
ATATATATATATATATATATATATATATATATGTGTATATATATATACATACAAGCTTGATTCGTTGTATCACTGCTCCTAAGTCTGGTTAGACATTCGATTGCATCTAGCCGGGATCGAAACCCGACCGATTTGGTGCCAGTCAGAGATCCTATCCCTAATTATCGGCGCACGGTCGAGAAAAGGGAAATTTTAACACGGATGTATACAAAGTCTAGCAACCAGAGGGCTCAATTCATTAATGAAGAGCGGGGCATTCATATATATATATATATATATATATATATATATATATATATATATATATATATATATATATATATATATATGTCATCGTGGCCGTGGGTGTGTGCTCGCGTTGTTCAAATTGTTCCTTTCCCAGAAACTGTAACTAAGGTCTGCTCAGCATAGTTGCAGTATAAACATAGGTGGGCTCTGTGGGTGTTGAGCAAACACAAATGCGCCTGAGTAAGTGTCTGCAATAGGGATTGGATAGCCGGGCATCTTCGAATACGAGTGGCCAGCTATATATATATATACATATATATATATATTTCTGACCACTCTCTCTCTCTCTCTCTATATATATATATATATATATATGTATATATATATATATATATATATATGTGCGTGCGTGTGTGTGTTCGCGCGCGCGCGTGCGTGTGTCTATATAGTGTACCTCCATAGAAACGCTATACCTCAGGTTTAAAATTAATTTTTAAAAATTGGGGCTTTGATTTTAGCTTCAAGCTAATAGATTAAATGTAATATTTCAATAAGCAAAATACTGTATTTCAAGACTAATTTGAGGAAAGTGTTTTTGTTTTGTAACTGATTTTCCTGCTATTTTAGCCATTTTTCATCACAATTAAATTAAACAACATTTAAAAAACTTTTCTGAAACTTCATTTGACGAAAATTAACTGGTTTAAAATTTAATTAATCTGATCTGAAACAAATGTTTCTTACTTTGTTTAAAATATCACAGGAATGCATTTTTATCCCGATGGTAGCTGTTTATTGACAGCTTCACTGACTGACCGAATTTTATCTATTGCTTTCTACTGTAGACATACATATCTGTAAAAATTACTTGAGCAATATAACGTAAGCGCCTTTTTAATATCATTTTTAACTACGCAGTAGTCTTAAAAATTTAGGAAAATATTCTCTTCACTCTAATGTTTTTAGTTACTTTAGTTTTGAATTTACTAGTCATCGCTCTTATTTTTTGATAATGTCGTGTATGGACGTCTGTCTTTACAAAAATCGACAGGTTTATACACACACAAAAAAATCAAAATTCTTTTTAAAATATTAGGGGTCGCTGAATTGTGCTAAACTTTTCCATTTATGATTAACAAATATAGTTTTATTTATGTCAGCTAAACCAGTACAATACAGAAATTTAAAAGATTTAAAATTTTATAAATTATTCCAATTAAAATTTTTTTTAAAAAGGAAACAATTCTTGTGAAATTCATTATTTATCGAAAAACTTTCTTCTTAAGACAATAGTTTCCATAATATATCTTATTCATAAAAGCAATTAAAAGCTTTTCGAATAAAATAATATCTTAGTTTTATTGCATGTTTTATTTTACGATTCATGGCAGATTTCCAGTATCTTGAGGTTTTATTTTACAAAAATATTAGGTTGGTGCAAAAATAATGTCGTTTTTTGACGTTCAACTTCAAAAGATCATAACTCCTTTCATAATAAACTTTATTAATCGAAATAAGAACCATTAGAATCGACACATTTTTGCCAACGAGAAACAAGTTTATTTATCCCATTAGCATAGAAATCCGGAGTTCTCGAAGCGATAAAGTCATTGAAGGCCGATTCGGCATCATCTCGGCTTTGAAGCATTTTTCGCGCAGGAAGTTGTCGAGATGCTTGAAAAAGTGATAATCGGTGGGCGAGAGGTCCGGTGAATATGGCGGATGAGGCAGAGTCTCGTAGCCCAATTCGTTCAGCTTCTGCAGGGTCAGTTGAGCAACATGCGGGCAAGCGTTGTCATGGAGGAGAATTGGTCTCTTCATATTGACCAATCTCGGGCACATTCGTTGGAGCTTCTGGTGCATTTCGTCAATTTGTCGGCAGTACTTCTCCGCCGTAATCGTTTCGCCCGGATTCAAGAAGCTGTGATGGATGAGACCGGCCGCAGACCACCAAACAGTCACCATAACCTTTTTTTGGTGCAATTTCGGCTTCGGGAAGTGTTGTGGAGCTTCTCCGGCATCCAACCACTGTGCCGAACGTCGCCGGTTGTCGTAGAGGATCCACTTCTCATCACACGTTACAATCCGCTCGAGAAATGGGTCGTTTTTGTTGCGCAGAAGGAGCGTAGAAGACACCTCAAAACGGCGATTTTTTTGATTATCGTTCAATTCATGCGGCGCCCATTTATCTAACTTTTTTGACTTCCCTATTTGCTTTAAATGGCGAACGACTGTTGAGTGGTCGACCTCGAGTTCAACAGCAACTTCTCGTGTGGGTTTGTGAGGATCGGCTTCAATTAAGGCTTTCAAATGTTCGTTATCAACCGCAGTCGGCTGGCCGCGACCGTCTTCATCTTCGAGGCTCTCGTCACCATTGCGAAATTTCTTGAACCACCGTTGTGCCACACGTTCGTTAGTGGTTCCTGGGCCAAACGCATCATTGATATCACGAGCTGTCTCGGCAGCTTTTCGGCCTAGTTTGAACTGGAACAAGAAAATCGTGCGGATTTGAATTTTGTCCATGCAGTCGAAAAGCCTGCAAAAAAATGAATGAAGAGATTGAGAACGGTTACGAATAACACGATTCGATAGAGCGAAAAACGCGCTTCAAAATGATATATAACATGGCTATATATATCAATGAATTAATTCAGAAATCATATGTAAAAGTAACATATGTGAGAAAACGACATTATTTTTGCACCAACCTAATAAATAAATAAATAAATAAAAATTTAATATTTAAATTCTCCAAGGATTTCTGCTCAAAACTAATGCAAACATTAAGCATTTCAAAAATTAATTTCTCGAAATTTTATAAAATTAAATAAGTGTGGTTAATGAATGTTTTTAGCAAGACTTTATAAAAAAAAGAAACATTTAAAATTAGTTTCATTCCTGTGAATAAGTCCAGGAAGTTTAATTAAAATCTGACAATTATTTGAGATTTGTAAGAATTTCCAAATCACATGTATTTTTCAACGCAAAAACAAAAAGACTCTAAAAATTCTTATATAATCTTTACTCCCCGCCCGGTTAAGGTAAGAACAAAAAAAAAAAAAAAAAACAAGCTTATAAAAGAAATTTTCGAACGTTCTTTTTAGAACAAAAATATAATTTAATAATAAAAAAAATCATTTGGTCTTTCCTCTTAATAATAAACATTTTGATAATAAAATTTCCTTTTCATTAAGTTTAGTGCAATTTTTTATCATGGTATGCTCATTTTTAAGAGGGTGTGCTCATTGTTTTAACATGGTATGCTTATTTTTATCATCTCATGATTTTTTTATCATGGCATGCTCATTTTTTTATTGGTATGCTCTTTGTTTTATCATGGTATGTTCATTTTTTATCATGGTATGCTCATTTCTATCATGGTATGCTCATTTTTGGTCGAATATATATATATATATATATATATATATATATATATATATATATATATATATATATATGAATCATCATCTATCTGAATCTATTCTCTATCAATCTATCTATCTGTATATATATATATAATATTAGTGGTAAATATACACATATATATGCAAAATACACAGGTGCATATATACACATGTATATTTTTTGAATAAAAATTCCGAGAGGATAGAATCCAGGTAGAACTCAATGTCCAGGACAGAGTAAGGATATAATAAAAAGGCTTAAACACTAATATTCCATGGTCATAATTTATTCCATTGGAATCGTAAATACGATCCAATTCATCAGACCTACAAATTCAAAAAGAAAACAGAAAAGAACAACTCCGGAAATAAAAATAGAATTTAAAGAGAGTGTAAGTATGAGAGTGTGGGACGAATGTTAGAGCTATATATATATATATATATATATATATATATATATATATATTAGGTTGGTGCAAAAATATAGTCGTTTTTTGACGTATGTTTTAACGTCAAAAACCAACCTTATATATATATATATATATATATATATATATATATATATATATATACATGAACCTTTATGTATCTGAATCTATTCTCTATCTATCTGTATATATATATATATATATATATATATATATATATATATACAGATAGATAGAGAATAGATTCAGATATATATATATATATATATATATATATATATATATATATATATATATATATATATACAGATAGATAGAGAATAGATCTCTCTTATATCCGGATTTCTCTTATACCCGGGTCTCTTATATCCGGGTTGCACTGTATGTGAATCTTTATGTGAATCTATTCTCTATCTATCTATCTATCTATCTATCTATATATATATATATATATATATATATATGAATCCTTATCTATCTGAATCTATTCTTTATCTCTCTATATGTATATAATATATGAATGTTTATCTGAATCTATTCTCCATATCTATCTATCTATCTATCTATCTATATATCTATCTCTATATACATATAATATGTATGCATATGTATATATATATATATGTGTGTGTGATTTATATGTATATATTATTTATATATTATATATGTACGGTTCTTATTGGAAAGTGTTCAATATCAGTGATAAATCTAACATAGTTGTATGGATGTGAATTTGTAAACCTGAGGATCGCAAAAACGTGAAAACCAGGGTTACAAACTCACATCCATACAACTAAGTGTAAATACATACATACATACATACATACATATATATATATATATATGTGTGTGTGTGTGTGTGTGTGTATGTATGTATGTATGTATTGTATATATATATATATATATATATATATATATATATATATATATATATATATATATATATGTATATATGCATGTGTTCTGTTTTATATATTTAAGCCTGTTCATCTCTCTTTCTCTCTATGCATATGTGTGCGTGTGCATTTAGCCACGTGCGTACAGATAAACATCTAAAAGATAGAAATATATACATACTAATTTAGTGTTGTTTATCCTTATCTATCTCGCTCTCCCCCTACACCATACACACACACATATAAACACACACACACACACGTATATATATATATATTCTATTTATACGTTATTTTTATAGATACAAATATTTAAGTCAATGCTCTGTTTTATAATAAACAATATTAACTCCACTTACTGGCCTGAATGTCCGAGAAATTTCATAGAAAATATGTGTCCTCCGAAAAAAAAAAAAAACACAAAAAAAAAACACACAAAAAAAAACGGCTCCCTGTAGGATACAGGTTCGATTTCTGTCGGAGGAGACATTTTCTATGATATTTCTCGAACATTCAGGCCAGTAAATGTAGTTAATTATTATAAAGAGAGCATTTTCTTAAATATTTATATCTATAAAAATAACGTATGAACAGAAAATATATTAAAATTATCGGACTATATATATATACAGAAATTATAGTATATAAAGTGTGCTATATTTACGGTATAAAGTGCTCAATATCAGAGATAGAGCATATGTAAATATGAATATAAAAGTGAACATTGAAGTCAACACTCAGAGGCGACAGGCCGTTTCATGCTAGACACATGATGATTGCGTCTAGCATGAATCAGCCTGTCGCCTCTGAGTGTTGACTTCAATGTTCACTTTTATATTCATATACATATATATATATGTGTGTGTGTGTGTGTGTGTGTGTGTGTGTGTGTATGTATGTATATTCTTGTTTGAATCGATATATACCTAACCTGTCATGAACTGTATTTTGATGTAAAAAAATTTCATTTGTCTGAATTTTTGGAGTGAAGATTAATTATGATTTGCATTATTTACATGCAGACTAATGTCCTCATCTTTGTTGTTTTTATCAAATCGATTCGCCCGTTGTGTTCTCGGGCCTTCATGAAGTGTATGTCGATTCCGGTTACCCGCAGGGTCAATAGCCTAGTGATTCGTGATTTTCGTGGGTTCAATCACTGAGTCGGGCAGTGTGTACTCAGTGATAACGGGTCAAGCAATAACTGATCAGTATTAAAAATAAGAACTAAGCGAGATAATCCATAGACACGAGCAATGGAACGAGAACGATCTAGTCCCGTAGATTGAATAAAGTGTTCAGTTCGAAATTCCGTATAGGTTACCCGGATACGCCTGATGAGAGCTGGAAAGCAAAACGATCGAAACAACAAAAATGAGGATAATAGTCAATAATTTTTGTTTCAAATAAATTCTTTTTTGTCATTATTCCGTGTAATTCTTATTGTACTTATTACTGTTTGCTGAAGCGTATTCCGCCATAAATACAACGAGAACATTTAAGAAAATGTTCACCATTACGACCCAGCCGGGTACCCCTTGTCTGGCCAAGAAAGTTTGTTTGTTTGTTTGTTTGGGTTTTATGGCATATCAACCACTGTGGGTTATTTAATGCCAAATCCAGTTTATATGAATTTTAAATGCCTATTTTGTATAGAATAAAAAACGTATAGCTGGCAACATTATTGTTTAAAAAAAAAACGTATAGCTGGCAACATTATTGTTTCAAAAACTTAGAGCTGGCAACATTATTGTTTCAAAAACTTAGAGCTGGCAACATTATTTTTCTGAAAACCTTATCTGAGACCTTGCTGTTGGATGCAGTTTATCGCCATACCCAGGACGCGGATGTAGTTTACCGTCATACCCAGGACGCAGATGTAGTTTACCGTCATACCCAGGACGTGAGCAAAACCTGGAAAACTAGGAGTTCACTATTTACCCATAGCTGGGACCCTAACAGGTGCTACCACCCCGGGTCAAGGTGGACCTGGGAACACCAGCAATTAAGAGGTGGTTCCACGCTCCTCAAAACCTCCAGATCAGAGGCCTTGCTGTTGGATGCAATTTAACGTCATACCCAGGACGCCTCATTGGGGGGGTCTTACCCCTCTACAGAGGTGCAGTCGGCGTATTCTAAAGCCCCAGCCGACAGGGCCTTGGCCAAGAAAGGATTAAAGATCAACTGCAAGAAGACAACATGCGTAGTTGTTAGCAAAAAGGATGACCGCCCAAAATACGAATTACAAATTGGAGATACCTAAATCAAACAAGTGCGGAAATTTAAAATATCTGGGAAGTGTTTAAACAGAGGACGGAAAGTGTGACTCCGAAATCCGAAGTCGTATTGGGATGGCGAAAGATGCATGAGTAATAAGAAATAGAAAAAAAATCGCTGGAAACAAAGAAAAGAGTACTAAACCGTTACGTAGTATCTGTCCTCTATTATAGCAATGAGTGCTGGACAATCTCCTCAAAGATGAAGAAATTTAAACCAACAGAAATGTAGTTCTACAGAAGGATGCTGAGGATTACCGTGGACTGAACATGTGAGTAAAGACGAACTTTTAGAGAAAATGGGAACAAAAAAGAAACTAATATTAACATCAGGAATAGAGAGTTGAAATTCTGGGGTTTATAATGAGGAAGGAGGGCTTGGAAAATCTGATACTCACAGGACAGATTGAAGGCAAGAGGAACAGAGGAGAACAACGCATAACATACTTAGAAAGCTTGAGTAAATGATTGGCGAAACAAGTTTTAGGAAAAATAACAGAAAGGCAAAACTCTACAAGTGACAGAAAGTCGTGGAGAATCATGATCGCCTACGTCCTGAGAGGACTCAGCACATAAAAAAGAACTTGATAGGTTCAATAACCTTTCAGTGTTCTTCATATACGCGGTAAGACTGTGTCTGGAGATGTTCTTTATTTTTTATATCTCTGTTTACATTTAATTCTATCCATGTAACAAAAACTAATACACCGAAGTACAGGGCGTGTCCCCCAAATTGACGTTATTTTCTGGTCTAATTTTAACAAAATGCGTAAAAAACTAAGTTGACTGTGTGGACATATGTCAATGGGAATCTAACAGGATGATGGATTAGGCGTGTCAGTGATAATGACAATGTGCTGTTGAAATGGCCTCCATGATCACTTGACTTGTCACCTCGTGATTTTTCCTATGTGAAAGGACAGGTTTATATCCCCCTCTTCTTACAAGCCTAGAGGAACTTAAGCAGAGAATCACTGAGGTGCTGGAGAATGTTACGCAAGACATGCTACAGCGTATTTGGCAGGTGCTGGACTACCGACTAGACGTGTGTCGTGTCAAAGGTTGTAAGAATATTGAACATTTGTGAAGCTTTGTGAAATCGGTTATAAAATTTACATCCCTTTGACCACCTTGTTCGAATTTTGATGAATAAATAAATCTTTCATTGTTTAACATGAATTCTATTTCATTTCGTTCGCCTGGGACATGTAGTTACTCAGTTTTTTTTTCTATTTTGTGAGACCTTTCGACCATTAAACGATTTCATTTCTTGTTGCTTTTCAAAATGTGATCACCCTTGACTATGTATTGAGAACTTTACTTGATAGGTTTTACTTTAACACAAAGACCCTGAAGTCGATACCCTACAAAAAAAGTTGACATTTATTTATGCAGGTGACCTAGATTACAGGGATATATAGAATAGATAACGATTGATCTCATAATTGAAGAACATAGACTAATATTTGGGGAAGGAACCACACAAAAGTCTGCTATCTATCTATCTATCAGAACAGAATTGAAAATTTATGGAAAGAGCTGAAACTGAGAATTTAAAGAAGGAACCCGCAAAACCTTTATAAGCTATAGGAATTTTGTCGTGAAGAATGGAAAAATATTAGCCAAGAAACATGCAATAAATTCTTAATGGAACTACTCTAAACGCCTACATGCTGTAATTAGCAATAATGGTTAGACTTGGAAATACTAATAAATGTATTGTAAACTTTTGCGTTACTAAATATTGATTTTTCTTCGTTGTATATTTTTATTGATTTTTTCTTTTTTAAATCTGATTGTTTGATTAAAGTCTTATACATATGTATTATTAGCAGTAAAAGTTTCATTAATCTGTGTTAGAAATACCTAAAGAAACATTTTTGTAATATGCTGTAAACTATTTCGTGGCACTGCACATATATATATATATATATATATATATATATATATATATATATATATATATGAACGAGTTTGTTGTTGCTTGGAAATCTTCCATGTAAGCAAAAACATTATTGTTTTGTCCGTGTATTGTTTAATATATTGTAATGTAATTGCCAGCTTTGATAATGGGTTATGTAAGCCGAAAGCTTAGATAGGATTAAAAATTATGTATCAATATGGTGATTTTCTTTTGTCTTTTAATGATAATATTATTAAGCTTATCAGACAATATGAAAAGAATTTACATAAAACAAAACTTGTCTATATTATTTAATATATATATATATATATATATATATATATATATATATATATATATATATATATATATAAAGTACCCAATAATCTTAAAACTGTAAAATATTTTAAGCATTCTAATATTTTGAGTAAATGAATATAACAAACCTGATTGGAATTGGAACTCTGATCTCTAATTCTGCACTGCAGACGCCATTGTCAGTGCCACAGCTATCCTACATCATCTAGAAAATGCTGCTAGCGAAGCTGGACTTTATGTCAATGTCTCTAAAACTGAATTCAATAGAGTCAAACAGCAAGGCACAATACAAACTGTCTCAGGTGAATCAATAAAGTCTGTCGAATCACTTACATACCAAGGAAGTGAAATAAATTCTACTGAAAAGGATGTGAAAATTCGTATAACTAAAGCATGGTTCACCTTGAATAAAATGAACGCAATCCGGAAGTTCGATCTCTACTCGACAACCTCGAACGGAACTTCGTTCGTGCTACTCTAGAGACAGTATGGCTGCTTGGACATTAACTAAAACCCTTTACTCTAAGCTTGATGGAACCTACACTCGGATGATAACATCTCTTGGAGACAACATCCAACTAAATCACAGCTCTATGGATCAATCTCTGATATTATTGCAATCTTAGATGAACGCAGAATTTGTGAGTGATCTACTGCTCTGGAGACCTAGCCATGGTGCAAGACGGGTAGTTCACTCAGCAACCATCCACATTTAGACACAGGATATCACCATTATGATCTTCCGACCATGATGCGGTAGCGTGATGGTTGGCGTCATAGACTCATCAATGTCCGAGCTAGAGATCGTTTGAATAAAATAACATTTCTTATGAAGTTGGGAATGAAAAATTTAATGCCATAAAATCTCTAAAAATATTTTAATTCTAGTTCGATACCTGTATTCCGTCGCCTTACTTACATAGCAGCCACAGCTACACTATTTCTTTACCTATTATACCATACTAGTTCGCTTCCCATCTCTTTACTGACAATAAGACAAACAAATTTCAAAGCTAAATTGATATAAAATACTGCGTTTATTAGAAAATATATTCAGAAGGAGTCATGCATATTACTTCAAAGAGCCGCGCATTTCGACTCTTTTGTCGTTACCCAGGGGTTGTTAGCAAATAGAAAATTAGCCTTCGCGACGTCCATTTCAATTTCATTCAAATTGTGTGTGTATGTATGACATTATGACTGTGACACACACATAGAAGAGGATAATAAATGATTTTATCTCATTCTCAAGTGTTTTGTGTTTTAAGTCTGCGAAATCGGATCTTCAAAAGCGGTCACCCACTTGACCAAAAGAGAATAAAATAATAGGTAAATAAATGAAAACGTTTAGGAACAAGTAACAATAAACCGAATGACACTTTCCCATACAAAGAAAAATCTGCAATGTTATCCATCCTGACCTGGCATCTCAGTTTCAGTCACTTTCCCAACGCCGCAATTTAGCTTCCTTGTGTCTTTTCTATAAATATTTTCATGATAATTGTTCTGAAGAACTTATGAAAAATCCCAGGCAACGAAAGATAAAATAAACTCCACGGTGAGAAAAGAACCCTGTTTTAAGAAATGTTTTAAGTGTTTATTTGAGGGGTTTTCACATTTGATTATGTCGTAGACAGTTGGAACAACTATGTCAGTCATACAGATCAGCTCTCTCCGATCACACCTGTGCTCATCTCTACATCACGACGCACGGCTGGTAACTCTAACGGGCGGCATATGAACTACATAGTATCTGTCCCTCTCCAAATTGTGAACTACTTTCAATCTCGACTGTGGCAACTTAAATGTCCGTGAATGGAAATCATTTCACCCCTAACAAGGCAATAAGGCCACTAAGAAGCAAGGGGTTATTGAGTGTGAGAAAATATAAAAAAAAAACATTATTAAGGAAAGAGAACTATAAAAGAACAGAAAGTGAGAAGACAGAAGATAACGATTGCATTTACATTTTTGAAGATCAAAGTTGACTGGGAAGCAAGAAACCGAAAGAAAGTTCCACAAACGAGAAATAAAAGAGAAGAAGCATTGAACATACAGTTACATCGGGCCATTTACATCTGTAAAATGACGAGACTTTGCGCCCAATTTAGTATTGCGCTTACATTCATAAAGTCTAGGTATCATAGAGGAAAGTTCATCAGAACAATTAACATGAAAATATTTATAGAAAAGACACAGGGAAGCTACGTTGCGGCGGTGAGAAAGTGACTGAAACCGAGATGCCAGGCCAGGATGGATAAAGTTGCAGATTTTTCTTTGTATTTTATGAAGAATCTCTAAATATATAGCAGAAGCACCAGACCAGCTGTGACAGCAAATATTCAATGGACGAATGTTAGACCTAACGAGCTTGTGTAAATGATTGGTCGGACAGGGAATGGGGTAGATAGTAAAAAGATAGATATTGCTTACAGTTGAAAAAGATAGGAAGTTGTGGAGGGCCATGGTCGTCTAGGTCCTGGAGATACACGGCACATAGAAGTGTCTTTCCTTTTCGTTTTTCTTTGCTTGTATAAGGGTTCTTCTAGTTTTATTTCCGAGTCTGCCATCTAAACAGTTTTTTCCAAATATCTTATGTTGCTCGCATTATGTCAACGGATATTAATTGACTGGTTTGTTTTTTTAAGGCTTATCAAACATTTTCAAGTTATTTATATCCAGAAAATATTTTTTTTTACAATGTCCTCACACAAGAATCAGAATTGACAGTGTTGCCAGTGGGCATAATCTCTAAGAGTTCTTGTTTATTCCGCCAAGACAACGGAAGACACAGTGGTCTGCCATTAAAACCAGTTTCTTCTTTAACCCTGACATTATCATCAACTCTCTTGACCTATTTCTTTACTGTTTCATAGAATTCATTGTACGCTTATTGCATTTATAATCTCGTTTCTAGGTTTCTCGAGAAAGATTTTGGTATATTTTCTTTTTCGATTTTAAGCTTATTTCAAAGAGGGTTCTTGAAAATCCTTAACCGAAAATTTACTTTAAAATCTACTTTAAAGTTTAAAATCTAAAAGTTTTAAAAGTTAAATTAAAAATAAATAACGCAGTTGAAATATTTATTAAAGGCTGGGGCACCTCGAGGCGGTGTAATGGTTAGCAAGCTTGTCTCACTAGAACAATTACGACTGAGTAGTGAGTTCGATCTTCACTGGGTGCTCCCCACTACTTTCGGCCTTGTACCACATCTAAGCAACCCTTGGAAAATTACTAGGGAACAGTGCTAGACTGTTCTACCGAGGCTGTGAGTGTTCGCAGCTCCTGTCGAATTCTCTGCCTTGGCCAGAGAGGAACCCGGACAAGGCTGTGCCGAAGGGCAGAATTTCGTCTGGAGAGGTTGACAGATCCGAACCCGTTTATGTGCCACATATAACCCTCGTGGTGGGGAGTGGCTGTTAAATATAAAAGTATACAAAGGCTGATAAGTAGACGTTGGTCAAGATCAAAGCGTAGTATATGTTGTTTCTTCATTTGAAATTGGAGAAGGATTCAAATTCTGCGGCGCATCTACCTCATTGCACTTAAGAGAAGTGGGGTTGGTGTAATATCAATGTCAGTGATATGACAGTCACAAGCATTGGGCAATTTTTGTGTTTAGCCAATATGCCTATTTGGAACCCCACGTAAAAATAAGAACGTGTTATATCCTGTCTTAGTGGGAGAGGTCAGGTAAATACCATCTCTCTTCATTTAACATGGGAGAAGGCACCTGAACTCGGGTATTCGAACCGTACAGCAGTACCCTCCTCATTGCACTAACAGATATGAGGTCCGTGTAATACGGACGCCAGCGTGATAGTAGTGGCGGGGACTAGGCGGGAACTGCGTGCCTATGGGCGCCACAAGTAAAAAAAAGATCACACCCTGCCTTAGTGAGGAGGTTCTGTAAATAAAATCAAAGCGTAGTATCAGTTCGAGATTAGAGAAGGTCCCGGGGATTCCAAACCTGCGGCAACACCTTCTTCACTGCATTGAAAGTGGTGGGGTCAATGTAATATCGACATCAGCGTGACAGCGATCGCGGGGCAACTTTTGTTTTTGGCCCATATGTATATGGGATTTCCACATAAAAAACCTTGTGTCACTTTCTACTTTAGTGGCAAGGGCAGGTTGTTCTGATGTAGGGTGGGCGACACATAAATAAAATTTAGCCTCATCCAAATTTATAAAAGACTAGCAGTAGAGCCTGGCGTTGCCCGGGGATGTAACAGTAAGAGGTAGATCAAGTATCGACCATCATAAAGACTGAAAATAAAATTGACAAAGATTATTGTTTAAGGTTGATGGACACGCATGTCTTAATTAGTTTTTTTTTTTTTTTTTTTTTTTACGAATTGCTCAAACCCAAACTCAAACAAAAACATTGTTTTCAATCGTTATGAGTCTACCGATTGAATAGAATTTTATTATAAACAATTACCTTGTGAATGGAATATTTAAAGCATTCTGAATGTAAAAATAAAGAAAAAAGTGTGCAAGACAATAAGAAACACTACCTGCCAAAAAAAGTGAAGTTTTGTTGAAATCGGTTGAAAAATGTAGGAAATCCGATCCCATACATAAACGAACACACACACACACACACACACACACAAGCAAACAACCTGGGTTTTATAATAAGTATAACTCGATATGAGTTGTCCCCATTTCATTCTCGCGATGCCTCTTAATCGTGTTTTCAAATTGATTTCGTTCAAAAGCAATTGTGTTTTTCCAATTTTTGGCGCTGTCAGAACCACCGCAAGGTCATTTTACGTAGTCCTGTGAGGTTTTGTTGAAATCGGTTGAAAAATGTAGGAAATCCGATCCAATATATAAACGTACAGACACACAAACGCACACACACACGGACACACGCACACACACACAACCTGGGTTTTACAATAAGTATAATGTCTGGTATTAAATACTATAGATTTTTTTGTAATATTTTCTCAAATTCTGAACATTTATTTTCATTTGTAACGATAACTTTGATCTCGATTGTTGAGAGACTATGTGATAAAGATATAAAGATAAAGAATACTTTGCACAGAAATTCTCTTCCAACTCCATCGTCGACTCATCAGCAGCTTATTTGCCCGATTTTCCTCCTGGAACGGAGTCTCTACTGAGTAAAAGGCACATAACCCCGTCCATGTTTTCTATCATTTCTAAACTATGACATGAAGTGGAGTGATGATCCTAAAGCAATTGTTAAGTCTAGCGCTAAGAAAATTGGTTCACTGTGTTGTGCCAAAGAATTTTTGCACAGCTTGCACATTTATAATTCTACCATCGTCCGTGCATTGAATATTGTTGCCATATCTGGACTGGTGCTCATATATCATCGTGAGATTTTTGACAAATTCCAAAGAAGGATCTGCAATGTAATCGATCCTGACCTGGCATCTCGACTTTCCCGTCACCGTGATATCGCTTCCCTTTGTCTTTTCTACAAATAGTTTCGTGGCAACTGTTCTGATGAGCTTTAATCCTTGTTATTCCGACGGCATGTATTTTAGCGTTCTACTAGATTGGCAATTAGGTCTCATTGTTTTACTATTGAATTAGCTACTTGGAGCTTGTTATATAAAGTATCGCTGCCGACACTTGAGTTTGAACACAGATCACCAGGGAGCAAACATAGGCAATTCCATTTCTAATAAGTCGACTACTTGATCGCAACGGAAATGCATATATGAGAATTAGCGTGATGCCTAATTGATCATCATTTCTATTCTATCCTCTATTACTATACGGATCACTCTTTCTACACTATCCTCTATCTTTATACTATTCACTATACTATTTCTCTATACTGATCACTATAAGACTCGCTCGAATAGTAAACTATTCGAGCGAGTCTTATCGAGCATGTGCTATTAGTGCGAGTTATATTCGAAGGCGTCTGACACCAGTATTGTTCAACGGCGTTACTATATTTGTATCTGCGATGATAAAGTTTCTACTACAACGAGCATCACGGAAGTGACAACGAATATTCGTTGACATTACAAATGAGCTGCACTGTTTCTGATCTTCATCAACATCCTTCCTGATGTCCACAGTTCCCAGCTAGGTATTTATGCAGAATATGATACAACTATTTACTTCCGTGTTAGTTGCAAATCCGACAGATCCGACAAAGTAAAACTAGCAACTTCCCTCGAAAACGATCTCCAATCAGTGGTTAACTGGGGCAAAGAATGACTTATCAATTTTAGTGTCTCCAATACAAAAATACTTTCATTTTTCATCACAACCGAGAACCTTTTCTGTCAGCCATCAACATGACTAATGATAGACTCCAGGAGAACAACACTATGCGTCTTCTTGGGCTCACGCTTTCCGCTAACACGAATTGGAGTGATTATATTGAATTCTTAAGTATGCGGTTAGGAAATTTGATTCGCTTTGTCGTACCACACCTCGTCAGAATGTATCTTGCGCCTTTACCAGATGACTCTACCATTTCATCAGTGCATTGAATACTAGTGTCATATCTCGTCTGGTGCTCCTGCTATATAAAGGGTGTTTCATTAAGACGAATCAAAGTCAGCAGTAAATAAATCAGTGTTGTTGGTGAAAATTTATTTATTACTCTATTGGATCATGTTATTTAAGTCATGGCAATTATGTGTGAAAAATAATATCGCTCAAATGTCCGCCAAGGCTTGGACGGCAAACCTCCACTCGATGGTCAAAATATTTGATGATGTCTCTGCATAGTTGCTCCTCAATCTCACCAACATGCCTTATTATCTCATCCTTCAGCTGTTGAAATGTTGTTGGCCTATTGGCATAGACCTTACTTTTGAGATGACCCCAAAGAAAGAAATCTAAAGCCGTCAAATTGCATGATAATGGTGGCCAATTGAGTTCGCTGTTTCGAGAGATGATGCAACCTGGGAACTTCTCATTGCATTTCTGTTTGAACGTGCATTTTCGTAATAGGCTTCGATAACGTTGTTTGATTATTAATCTTTCCACGATTGAAATTGCCTAAGATTTAAGTTGTTAAATCTGAAAGACAAAGAAAAAAAAATTAGACACTTAAACTTAATTCACATTTAAAGTCGGTCCAAGTTATTGGAACACCCTTTACAAATTTGAAAATACTCTTTCGTCTATAAAAATGTTCCAAGTTCCCCAAGCGAATCCTATGCTATTTTTAATTCGTTATTTCATCTACTAAAATTGTTATGCATGATCCATTCACAAAAGTATTTGAAGTGTTTAGAAATGTTCAATTCTACATTCTGAATTTTTATGAAGAAATCAGAAGAAATGCTATCACAATTTTCATCCCAGCTCCAGACTTCCTCTCGATGCATAATTATAACCCGATGCTTGCATTTTTACATCCCCCTCTCCTTCATACACATATATAATTCAATCAACGAAAACATTAGTTTTGATGAAGTCTTTCTAGAGGTCGAAAAATATTACACAGATATTTTAAACTTTGTCATTACTTTTCCTAATCTTCTTTTATGTGCCGTGTCCCTTCAGGGCGTAAGCGATCATTGCCCTCCACATCTTTCTTGTAGATCTTAATAACGTTTGTTTTTTTGTTATTTCTTCCAAACTCTGTTCTCCCATCCATTTGCTCACTGCTTGGTTTGAATTTTTTGCTAGCGGAATCATTGGGCCTATATTTGAACGTCCATTTTCGTAATAGGCTTCGATAATTTTAACACGGTGTTTGATTGTTAATCTTTCCATGATTGAAATTGCCAAAGGCTTAAGTTGTTAAATCTGAAAGAAAAAGAAAAAATCATTAGACGCTTAAACTTAATTCACATTTAAAATCGGTCCAAGTTATTGGAACACCCTTTATGTATGTATGTATGTATGTATGTACGGATGGATGGATCTATCTATCTATCTATATATATATATATATATATATATATATATTGGAACACCCTTTATTTCGAGGTTTCGCTCCTGGCCTTGTATCTCGACTTCAGTCACTTTCTCACCGACACGACGTGGCTTCCCTCTGTCTTTTTTATAAATATTTTCATGGAAACTGTTCTGATGAACTTTACTCTTTAATGTCTTGACTGGATGTTGTGGAGTGATTTCGCAGTGGAGGCTTGATTTTGTACTAAGTCGGTCCTAAAATAGGTTCGACGTACAAAACGTTAGGAACTTGATATAATAGGTATAACCCAGAGTAATCTAGTTGTGGTCGCTGATACTTTAGTATTTGACTAACTGTCGTCCGACATCGACTGACTCACCGACTATATTTAGTCACCCCCACACGAGGGCATCATGTGGCACAAGGCCAGTTTAATCTGGGATCTCCGAACCCGTGTGCCCGGCCAAAAATATGCCCATTGAACCTGTATAAACGGGTTCAGGGTCGGTTTACCTCGCCGAAAAAGAATCCGCCCTTCGGCGTAGCCTCTTTCGGGTTCCTCCCCGTCCGAAGGCAGAGAGTTCAACCGATCAGCCAGTCGACTGACTGACTAACCGACTGCCTCGTTACTCTTACTACTCCTAATTATAGATGGGAGAGTCTATACAATAGGTGTGTTCCACTATAACACTGGTTGAATTTAAACGCTCTCCTAGATTGGCTCATGTTCTGATATCCTTGAGAAGTTATGAATCTATCTCTTGTCGCCACAGCTATGAATAAATAGGAGGACAGATTGGGTTCTAAAGCCTTAGGTGGCAACCGGTCTAGGAGAAGGAAAAATACTGAATTCAAAACAAGCCTGGAGAAGGATGGGCTCCTTCAGACTGTCTTGCCCAAGAAACACCAATGCTACTACTTCGGCAATACATGTTTTATCCCTACGATTTGATAGGGTTACAGGTTAAAAATAAAAGCTAGATTGACAACAAGGCCCCACCGTTTTAGTGTTGAACCAGCAAGATGCAGCTATATGTTCTATTCTAATAGTTTCTTTTCTCGGACTTCTCACTTGTGGAACTCTCTTCCGTTTTTTAGGGTTTGTCCCGCTATGTGCCTTTTCGTGGTATGGTTAGTTTTATAGATAACAATTTTCTTTGTCTTGTCATCTTCATCTAAAAAAACAATTTATCTTCCTTCCGTGACTTTCTCTGTACTTCACTTACTGATAAACATCGATTGAAAGTAAATGTTCCGTTTCCATTATTGAGACAGTACCAGCTATTTTCAATTTCAGTAAATGGAATATTTAGATTGTCAGCGATTTTCTTGTAACTTTTACCTTCTTTCCAGAGCTTAACAATCAGTTCTTTTTGCGAATTTGTCAATTCTTTAACTCTTGCCATGATGATAACCGGATATCAATTACAGAATGTTCTGTTTGTATTTTTTAGTCTAAAATTAACTACTGATAACATTATTGGAACATTCTAGAATATTCACGCGTCCTACGAGGCTGGCATCCCGCTCTCACCCTGTCACTGTCGAAACTGTTCAATGTAGCCGTCTCTTCTACTCCAATAGTTTCATATCTCGCACCTCTCACCTGTGGAACTCCCTCCCCTATTCCAGTTTTCCTGAGAGATATAATCTCCAAATATTCAAATGTAATGTCAATCGACATCTCCAGTTGCCTTGATCTATCCACTATCCTTTTCCTCATTCTTTCTTCTATCAATCCTATCTGATCTTGCTCCAAATCTTCTGTAACCCCTTGCCTCCTAGTGGCTTTCCGCCTTGCTTGGGGTGAAACGCTTAAAAAAAATTCTACTTGAATAATCTAGAGTGTTAAAGAAATTTAAAAGTTTTAAAATCTGAAATTTGCATTGTACGAATAATTTTTCACCCATTAAAATGGATAAATGAGAATTATTTATATTAAATCAAAGTTTTTTCTATGCATATTTAGTTATTATGCATCTGTGTACAGTTAATTATATGAAAAGTATGTTTATTCATTAGTTGGAAATACAATAAATTAAAGATTTGTACGTGTACGAATATTTGTTTCGCTCCCACACTGTATCTACCTACATCTGTTCATATCTATCTATCTGGGCACCTCAAGGCGGTGTAGTGGTTAGCAAGCTTGTCTTGCTAGAACAATTACAACTTAGTAGTGAGTTCGACCCTCACTGGGTGCCCCCTACTGACGGCCTTGTGCCAAATCTAAGCTACGCTTGGAAAATCACTATCTATCTATATATCTATCTCAGTCTGTTCATATCTATCTGTCTTTATCTATATCAATCTGTTCATATCTATCTATCTATCTAAGATGGAATGCGTGAAAACCAGTTGGATGTTGTAATTTTATATATCACTGTTGAAGTTTCGGCCCTTTCATGTGTGCATTATCAAAACATCAGTGAAAAAATATAAAGAATGTCGTTACTATGGTAACACTGCTACATAAAATTGCTGTAAAATTTAATGAAAACATTAATGTGTGTGTGCGTGTGAGTGTTTTTAGTGAAACCTGTTTCTACAACATCAGAAGCGGTTAATTCATTAATATAAAACTGCCCACCTCTATCCCGTGATGTAGTTGTCCATCTGTGTGTAGTGAACTGTTTTAGTGAGGTAGAAATCATAATTATTCAATGTTATTTGTTCTGTTGAAATTCAGAAAGTATTGTGCAAGAAAATATCGAACATTTTTTAATATTTTATAAAATACATTGAACTTGAAATAAAACTTAAATTCTGAAAACGTTTCCCTCTATTTTGAAAATAAGTAAATAAATCTATCTATCTTAGTCTGTTCATATCTATCTATCTATCTATCTATCTAAATACAGGGTGACCCCAAAAAACGGGAACTTTTTAACAATCCAATAAAGCCAAGAGTGATGGAAGAAAAATATTTTATTCATAGTAATTGAAACCTTAAAACATGCCATTTAAGAAACAATGATGGAATTTTCATTTTTTTAAAATTACGTCCCGTAGATGGCGTCCTCCTGTACAAATGCATTCTTGAAATCTGCTGTTGAGATTCCTCATTGACTGCTGCAACATCTCAGCTGGGATACTGTGAATTTCATCTTGAATTTTAAATGGCGAAATGTTTACTTGCTCAAGGTCACTGTCTCGCAGTGTTGCCACTTGCTCATGTCTGGCAATACGCACTTCAAAAATTCCCATTTTTTGAGGTCACCCTGTATAAACATTTTATATCTAAACATTAAATTATATTAATTATATTAAAATATTAATATAATAATATTATATATTAAAATATTAATATTATATTAAATATTACATTAAGTTATATCTGAATGTTAGTATTTTATAAAACACAATGATAAATGAAATGACATTTAAATTAATAAATTCCACCCCCCTTTTTTTGTAAATAATTGTAGGAATGTCGCTCCGAAAACAATGTTCTATTTTATTATACTGTCCCACAACACCATTAGTAGAACCTGGTAATAAAACCCATATTTTTTGTGTCGTTAGTGATAGCGGCTGAATGGTAAACTGTTGCCTGACGTAAAAACAAAGTTATGTTATTGACTTCCTTACTGTACTAAAAATGAGTTCATCGACATGCATGGGCGATTGTTGAACGTTTATGAAAACGAAACAGTGGATGCGAGCACAGTCTGATGGTGGGTAATGTGTTTCAACCCTTGTAATTTCGAAGAGAAATAAATTGACTCCATTCTGGTAAAAGATACATTATTGGTTTTAATCACGCAAGGCAATAAAGCCACTAAAACGCAAGGAGTTACTGGGTGTGAGAGAATACCAGGAAAAATATTATTAAGGAGAGAGAACAATAAAGAAAAGGAATTAAGAAAACAGAAGATATTGCATTTAAATTTCTGAAGATCAAAGTTGACTGGAAAGCAAGAAGCCTTCAGAGAGTTCCACAAGTGAGAAGTACGATAGCAAAAACTGTTAACATAGAACTTATGGCTTCATCTAACGATTTCCAATGTAAAACGATGAGGACTTGTCGCCAATCTAGTACTACGCTTAAATTTCTAAAGTCTAAATTTCTAGTTTAAAACTTTTTTAAACCTTACTTATCAATAAACCCTCGTAATTTCGAAGATAAATAAATTGACGCCATTTTGGTAAAATTTTCATTATTCTATTTGATCTAAAAACTTTCTTTATATAACTGCAGAACTTACTTATCAATCAGCCCACGCACTCTTGAATATAAATACATTTTATTTCGTTTTAATACCCGTTTTATTATTCCATTAGGCATAAAACATGGTTTATAAGATCAGAGATCTTTACGTTTCTACACAGAAAACCAGCGAAGCGTATTCAACTGTTTTGATGATAAAATACTAAAAATATTTTTTGTTTTTTAATCAGAACAAAAAAATAGTCTATTGCAAGTCACTTTTATCGATTAGGAATGTGAGAATTTTAAATTTCATTATCTATAAATACCTTCTAAATAACCTCATTAGCAACTCACTAGATTCTGTGGCTCATGGGTCTTCTATAGTATAATCATTTGCAATACATTTTTACACTAAAATAATCTCTAATAATTTTCATAGTAAAATCATTTCTAATACATTTTTTGTGAAATTATTTCCAATACATTTTCATAGTAAAATCATTAACAATGAATTTTTATAGGAAAATCGCTTCGAATGCATTTTATAAAAAAAAATCGTTTCTGATATATATTTATGCTGAAATCATTCCTAATAATTTTTATTGTAAACCATTTGTGATATTTTCATAGTAAAATTATTTCAATTAAATTTTTATCCTAAAATCATTTAATGCATTTTATAGCAAAACCATTTGCAATGTATTTTATAGTAAAATTATTTGCAATGCATTTTCATAATAAAAATTATTTGCAATGCATTTTCATAATAAAAATTATTTGCAATGCATTTTCATAGTAAAATCATTTCCAATGTATTTTCATAATAAAAATAATTTCCAATGCATTTTCATAATAAAAATAATTTCCAATGCATTTTCATAATAAAAATCATTTCCAATGCATTTTCATAATAAAAGTCATTTTCAATGCATTTTCATAATAAAAATAATTTCCAATGTATTTTCATAATAAAAGTCATTTCCAATGCATTTTCATAATACAAATCATTTCCAATGCATTTCATAGTAATATCGTTTCCAATGTTTTTTATAGTAAAATCATTTCCAATGTATTTTCATAGTAAAACTCATTTCCAATACATTTTCATAATAAAAATCATTTTCTATGGTAAGAAGTAAATTCCATTCAGACATCATTTTCCCAAGAACTGCTACTTTGTGAAAATGGTTCACGAGATGATTTCTTAACCTCTTCATGTCGAGGGCCAACCGTTATCTATCCTTCATATCCTCATAACTTAGATTCTCCTCTTATGTCAATACAAAAATTAATTCAGTAACCCTCTTCCTTGAATGAATCATGGTTCTTTTGTCGAGTGGACATTTTAGAAGAAGTACTATTCTTTCTTTTTGGAAGAAGAAAGTGCTGTATTCACTGATGGTCGGTGAATGGTTATCAAAAGGATTCACAATAAGGCGATAAGTCAATAGATTTAATGACGACATTAGAGAGAAAGGAGAAAGAGAACGGGATATATTATGGTTTTAAAATTCAGGAAAACTTTCATTTTCTTTGTATCTTGGTTTTTAGAAAGCTAAAATTCTAAATCGCATTTTGATATATTGAGGGCGTCATCTTCAGGCCGCCTATAACAAATATTAGGTTGGTGCAGAAATAATGTCGGTTTTTGACGTTAAAAAATACGTCAGAAACCGACATTATTTTTGCACCAACCTAATATAAAGCCGCTTAAGTTATTGCCCATACTGAGTTTGTGCATTTATCAATTATTGAAAGTATTTACTACATAAGTTGTTAGCCTGGCAAATATTTTATTTAATATACTATCTTTTATTTTTATCATTCTCGCTTCAAGTATTTGAAGACTTTTTTCTACAGTTTATGTTAAGATTTTTCTTTTCTATATATATCTCCCCAATAATAATGTGAATATTATTGCTCTGTACATATGCTTTTGTAGCATTATTGTCTGATATACAGCATATTAGTCGACGTGAAAGTGTTGTACTTGTTTGGCCAATATATTTCTTAGTGAAAATCACAAAAAAATTATCAACACAAATTTTGTACCATATATATATATATATATATATATGTGTGTGTGTGTGTGTGTGTGTGTTAACTATTTTGCCGCAAGCAAGGTAATAGTGCCACTAAGACGCAAGAGGTTACTGAGTGTTAGAGAATATGAGAAAAATATTATTATGGAATTAAGAAAACAGAAAATAACGATTGACATTGCATTGAAATTTTTGAAGATCGAAGTTGACTGATAAACCAGAAGCCGGAAAAGAGTTCCACAAGCGGGAAGTGAGGGAGAAGAAACTGTTAGCAAAGAACTTACGGTTACATCCAGCCATTATCTTTGTAAGATGGTGAGACTTTGCTGCTAATATAGTAATACAATTAAATTCATAAAGTGTAGGTACCATAGACGAAAGCTCATCAGAATAAATACTATGAAAATATTTACAGAAACGGCATGAGGAAGTTACGTTACTAATTTGCGTCTTAGTGACTTTATTGCCTTGCTTGGGGTTAAATAATTAAAAAAACATCATTGTGTCTTTTCCACTGACATGAAGTGGAATGATTATATCACGCCTATTGCGAAGTTGGTTCACTGTGACAATTTTTGCCGCCAGAATCTATCTTGGACTTTATAAGTCTATCACTTGTCCGTGCATCAAATATTGCTGTCACATCCGGCCTGGTGCTTCTGCTATATATTTACAGATTTTTGACAGAATCCAAAAAACAATCTGTAATGTTATCGGTCCTAACCTGATATCTCAGCTTCAGTCACTTTCCTACCGCCGTACCGTAGCTTCCCTATGCATTTTCCTATAAACACATTCATGGTAATTGTTCTGATGAGCTTTCCTCTTTGGTACAACATCAAAATGGTGGGACCTAGCTGACAATCAAGTACTGCGCTTTAAATGCAACGTCAATCGTCATCTTCTGTCACATTGAATTCTGTTCTTATTATTGTCCTTTCTCCTCGACAAGGTTTTCTCAGCTTCCTTCTTGCTGACCTCTCAATTACGATCTTTAAAATTTTAAATGCAACATCAATCGTCATCTTCTGTCTCCTTGGATTCTGTTCTTATTATTGTCCTCTCTCCTCGACAAGGTTTTCTCACTTTCCTTCTTGCTTTCCTGTTAACTACGATCTTAAAAAAAATTAAATGCACCGTCAATCATCATCTTACGTCTTCTTGAAACCACTTAATGCCTTCTATCTTCTCAATAACTTTTTCCCTTTCAGTGACCTCTTGCGCCCTGGCCACTTTATCGTGAAATTATTAAAAGATTAAAAAATGTTATTTGATCTTATACTAGGGACTTATTGATGTACCTACGCTTATAATGAATACTATGTCTCATTGTACAAAATGCCTTTGTTTCTACAGTCGAATCTGTCCATCTATCGCAATAAACAAGAAAACGCCCATTTTTATTTTCCAGTTGAAAAATGAAAACTCACGTTTTGTTATCGTCTGTATTGAACAGGTAACAGGATTTTGGTAGCCTTTGTTGTTTTAATCACGTGAAGACGAGAAGTTGACTGAATAATTTTCAATTTTCAAAAATCTATTTTTACATTTGAAAAGGGAAACGTTATTTTTAAAATTACTTCAACAATATGAGTTCTGATTAAAAAGAAAATTTTGAAAATATTTTAAAGATTTCTCCTTCCATCCCCCACCAAAACAACCCCCAAACAAACTGACACATTGAATTACTAGTTGTTCACTTCGGTTTAAGCTTTCATTTTAATAGGTCAGAGATCGTTAACATAATACATATTTTTTTGCTGACTGAACTACAAAGAATGCGCCGCTAGTCCGCATGCGCGCGTGTGCACACAAATGCATGCATACAAATGTCGACCATTTGTATGTAAAAGAAAAAAAATGGGAAAGACGTCGGGAGGCCATTATTTTTAAATGTTCTGGTAAGTCAAAAACAACAGACGAAGACAGGAAATGTGACAAAAGAAAGCCACAAATAATTTTTTTTTCCCGTGGTTATCACATATTTTATAAAAAAATCTGTATTGATTGCTTCAAGTATGTGTTGTCATTTTTTTTTAAATTTTGGAAGATATGTATTTAGTATGCTTGTTTGTTTGTTTGTTTTTTGACGTTTTTTTTTTGTTTTATTTATTTATTTTTTTTTCTTTTTGTTGAATTAAATCTCATTGATGCTGGGTTATTTGTTTTTTATGATTAAGGATTTTAGTGTTTGTAGTCGTTTTTTTTTTTTTTTGCAGTCAGTGGTGACTTTCTTTGTTTCATATATATATATATATAGAGAGAGAGAGAGAGAGGGGGAAAGGAGGGAGGGAGGGGAGAGAGACAGGGTGTATCAAAAATACTTCTACAAACTTTGCTAGAGGATGCACACCTGCTAATACGAAGACGCATGTGGTTCATCCATGATGGGGTTTCAGCACAATTTAGCCACATTGTTTGTGATGTACTGGCTGACTTCTGCCATGAAAAATGAATAGGTAGGGGAGGGCCGCTTCCATGGCCTACACGTTCCCCCTACCTCAATCTTTTGGAGTTTTATCTGTGGGGCCAAAAACAATCGGTTTATGCAGCAGACATTAACAATGCAGAGACGCTTCATCAACGTGTCATGAGGCGGTGGGGGCAGCGAAACCATTCGACACTGTATGGGAGTATTTCCGACGGACGCATGCGAAGGACATTTTGAACATTTATTATGGGTTGCTGTGTTGAGGTAAAACGATGGCCTTCATATAAACATTTTATCTTGTTTTTGTGTAAGTATTTTTACATTATATCTTGAATTGTACATTAAACAGCGTCTACCGTAAACTTTAAGCATATATTTATATGGATTTTTGTCCTTGTTTTGGTGTGAGGAACCCGTCCAAAAATTTGTAAAAGTATTTTTGATACACCCTATATATATATATATATATATATATTGCTCAAACATTAATATTCCATGGTTATAATTTATTACATTGGAATCGTAATCACGATCCAATTCATCAGAACTACAAATTCAGAAAGAAATCGGAAACTTTCTGAATTTGTAGGTCTAAGGAATTGGATCGTGATTACAATTCCAATGTAATAAACTATAACCATGGAATATTAGTGTTTGATCCTTTTATATTATATTCTTGCTCTGCCCTGGACATTGAGCTCTACCTGGATTCTACCCTCTTGGAAATTTACATATATATATATATATATATATGTATATATATACTGACTACTAGTATTATCTATCTATCTATCTATCTATATATATATATATATATATATATATATATATATATATATATATATATATATAAATGGTGGTACTCGTTTGGAAAAACCTCGTATAGCTCAACATGCAGTAGAACGAATCGGTACCCGAGGAAAAATGGGTAATAAAAAAAGAAAGAACCAAGAACATTAGACCAAGGCGAAAACAACAAGAATAATCCATCCCCAAAATAAAATATCTTGCAATAAACAGAAATATTATAGAAGCGGTGTTGACCCCAAAAATGTCACCTGAAGAATGCAGAACGTATGAAACTCCGAGTTGTGCAATCAATCTAAGATATTATGTATATTTATGGGGTACATCAAGGAAACCACAAGAAATTTAAATATAAGATTATATGAACACAAAAGGGATTTTTTACAAAAGAACACATTAAACGCAATAGTTACGTAAAGAGACTGACCATAATTTTGATATAAAAATACTACTCTAATTAAAGGAGAAAACAATTCACTAAGTTGGAAATGTTTCGAAAGTGCTTTAATCGCTGGATTATCCACAGTACATTCGCGTCCAGGTTCTTAAAGAGTTACCCCATTCTTGGTAGATCTTCTGTTATTACAATGTGGCATATTTAATAACAAAGTGGATGGAAACAAATAAAAAGAATTTAAATTAAATCAGCTAGATTACATACCCAAAACACATATTAAAAAATTATTTTTAAATTTAAAATTCCCAGCGTCTCTCGTTCTTGCGCATGTGTAGCCACATCAACGTAAACCAACTCAATCCAAAAGGACGAAATGCGTCACACGAAAAATTTTTTCACTTTGTCATAGATCTTTATCTCAAAATTGTTCTTGATATATGTTCCATTGGGCTTAGGTTTAAAAGATAAATTATATGAGAGTGGCCGCTGAAAAATTGGAGCAACACAAAGACGACACAAGTCATGGTAAACTCAACAACTTTATTCAAACTGTTGTTCGATCCGTTTTCCTCCCGGTATTCCCTAGTTGGGCCGGAATGCTTACAATCATCATAATCAACATTACTGATATTGTTATAGACAAATATAAAAGTTTATATATCGTTATACCATATATATATATATATATATATATATATATACATGTGTGTGTGTGTGTGTGTCTGTGTGTGTGTGTGTGTGTGTGTGTGTGTGTGTGTGTATTAATAAAAAGAAAGAACAGTAAGATATATAATCCGGTGTTCTTATAGATATTTTTATTTTTACAAAATAGTGCTCAATGTAAATTTACTGAGCATTAATATTATAAATTAATAGACTTAAAATATGGTTTTTCGCTACAGAGTTCCAACCATGTTTCAAAAATGGAAGCTAAAAGCCCCGAATTTAATTTTGTAATTAGATTAAAGACATTAGTTCCATTTCATCCTCAAGAAAATTCGCTTGAGGATGAAATGGAACTAATGTCTTTAATTTAATTACAAAATTAAATTCGCGGCTTTTAGCTTCCATTTTTGAAACATGGTCGGAACTCTGTAGCGAAAAACCATATTTTAAGTCTATTAATTTATAATATATATATATATATATATATATATATATATATATATATATATATCCCACCTGATGAAACGTTAAAAGATTTTTTAACGTTGAAACAAGATATACAATTTTGTAGTGGGTATGAACATGTTCTAATGTAACACTGCATAATATATATATATATATATATATATATATATATATAAAGAAATATAGTCTTAAGGTGTGCTATATTTATGGAATAAAGTGCTCAATATCAGAGATAGAGCGTGTGTAAATATAAAAGTGAACATAGAAGTCAACACTTAGAGGCGACAGTCTGTTTCATGCTATATGCAATCGTCAGGCCACATATGCAATCTAGTAGTACGCTTACATTCAGGCGGTCGAAGTACCAAGAAGGAAAGAACAATTCCCATGAAAATATTCATAGAAAAGACAGCGGTGGGAAGGTGACTGAATTGGCTGTCGAGTAAAGACATTGAATATTGAATTTTGTCAAAAATCTCGATATATACAGCAGGTGCACCAGATGCACAATGAATAACAGACTTATAAAAATGCAAAACAGATTCTGGTGAGAGAAATTGTCAAAGTGAACCTATTTCCCTAGCATCAGAGTTAGCAATTAACTTGATATAATTGTTCTACTTCATGTCAGTGGAAAAAGTTAGATCCAAAAGGCACAATGATTTTTTAAAATCATTTCACCAGAAGCAAGTCTCCAAAGTAACTTAGACGCTAATTAATAACTTAGCCTCTTTATGCCTCTCTATAAATATTTTCATAGTAATTATTCTGATGGGCTTTCCTCTTTCGAACCTGTATCCTATACGCAACGTCATTTAGCCTGACGGCCTACAGGTTCGAATCCTGTCGGAGAACGAATATTTTCTATGAAAATTTCTCGGACATTCAGGCCGGTAAATGTTATTAATACTGTTTATTATAAACAGACCATTTACTTAAATATTTGTATCTATAAACATAAAAATGTCTTAAAAATAATTGTCGGACTTTGTCCATTTCATAATGTGTAATATATATATATATATATATATATATATATATATATTACAACAAAAATCTAAAATTACATAAAAAATTACAAAAATGTGGGTATAGTCTATTTCAGATCGGCATAACAATGCCAATCTTCATCGGCCCTGAATGCCTTTTGGAATGTCTGTCTGGACTTTTGGCTATGAATTGATGTTAGATAGAAGTCCCACTTAGAGGGACGCCTTGTTTTTTATTAGAAATTTGTATTGGTGACAAGGGGAGGTCATAAGATATCTTTTTAAGAGGAAGTGGTCTGGTGTCGGAGTTTATTTATGGCCCTAGACTTTAGTTGTATGTAAATGGATTTCAGATCCTGACATTGGCCTGAGCGTACAACGGCCGAAACGTCGTGAACATGACAATAAAGATGAGGGCAACAATGTGAACAATGTAAATAGAAAAAAAAAAAAAGCCATCACCTTGCCACTAGACGCTGCCTGCTTGAAATTCTTCGATGGTGGAGAACCAGAGTGTTTTCACTGTTTGCTTTGAACTTCGCATTCAGGTTCGAAGTCAACACAGTTTA
Organism: Acanthosepion lycidas; assembly: GCA_963932145.1. Taxonomy (NCBI): domain Eukaryota; kingdom Metazoa; phylum Mollusca; class Cephalopoda; order Sepiida; family Sepiidae; genus Acanthosepion; species Acanthosepion lycidas. Next base: position 9,587,993 of record OZ010606.1, read on the forward strand.
TTAAATATCTGCGGTAGAATTTCTCAGGGTTAGCCTGGAAGGGAATCAGAAGTGTCTTAGAAATGTCAATCCTTTTCAGCTTCTGCTCTGGTGTCAGCATTCTTGAGACCCATTTTGCAGACAGCTTGCTCATCCTAAAGATCTCTGTTAAAACAGTCTGGACTGAACCAAAACTAACACCTACGGACTGTAAGACCGTCTGTCATCCAAAACCATACGGTGAATGGCATCAACTTGTTCATCCGTGGTCGAAGTTTTGGGATCCCCCATTTTATATCCAATATCAATATTAATACTAGTTTATTCCTGACATAAAAAATGGGGGCATATTTTCTATTTTAAGGTTTTCACATGTGTGTCTTTAAATATTTTTTTCGAATTTTTATAATAATGTGTAGTAATAATTGAGGAGGGATCTGTTTATTGCTTAATAACAGTAGAAAAACGATCCCCCACTTTATGTACCGTAGTATCTTATATTAATAAATGTTTGTCATTGGATAAAAAAAAATGGCGGCATATTTTGTTAAGTTTTACTATTATCAGCTGTTTATCATTTATGAGTTTAAATATATATTTTTAATCAATTCACCTCAAGCTAGGCGATAATCCCACTAAAACACAAGGGGCTACTGGGAGTGAAAGAGAATGAAAAGACTTTGAAGGGACTGAAAACCCAATCCTAAACAGGAAACAAGGGATAGCCTTCTACTACTGTTCAAAACAACACGGAGGAATGTGAACCGGTCGATAGGCGAACCGATTTACTCCTAACGAGGAGAAATATATAATTATTAGGTTGGTGCAAAAATAATGTCGTTTTCTCACATAGTAACATATGTGAGAAGACGACATTATTTTTGCACCAACCTAATAATAAAGTAATATTTCAGAGTTCAGGCGGAGGCGTTAGAAGTATAGAATTGAAGTAAAATTTAGAAGGAACCGGAAGTCCAATTCTAAATAGGAAACAAAGGATATACCTCTACCCCTGTTCAAAAAACCGGGGAGAAGTATGGACCTGACTGAGGGTCATCTTCTGTGCTGTCCCGCTTGAATTCTTCAGCCCACTTCTTCATAGTTGCATAGGAAGGGGAGTCCTCTGTCTGTACCATGTCTTCATGGATTTTATTGGGTGTTATACCTTATGATTGCTCGGGCACCTGTTTTGTCCATTTTTAGATTTGTCGCACCTCTCACTTTTGTATGGACCTCACATGCACAGAAATTAAGACAGAAATCTGAGTTAGTTTTTCTAGAAGTGGTTATGACTATTCTTTCGGGGTGTAGCTTAGAAATTTTTGAACGACCCTCGTATGTTCTCGTTGAAATTCGAACCCTCATTCTATTTGCCGACTAAGCTAAGAGAACTTAACATCTTTGCAGAAGATCAGATCTAAATTTTGCCACCTCGCATATTTACTTTTGTTTTTAGACAAATAACATTAAGGCTTGTTAAATTTGTAATCGTTTTCTTTTTTCTTATTTTTGTTCACAATTTATTTTTGTTTTATCTCCTATTAAAAAGAAAAAATAACGAGTAATATATATATTTTATTAATACGTAGTATTACCTATAGAGGGATCAATTTAGTATTTAATAACAATTAGTCCCCTACTTACTGTCCAGTACAATTTTATATTGACACTATTTAACCATGCCATAAAAAATGATAGAAAATATTGGTAAATGTTTACTTTTTTCACATGTTAGTCTTTAAATATATTCTTTCGAATTTTTATATTAATATCTAGTACAAACTGAATGGTAATCAGTTTATTACTCAATAACATTAGAAAACCATCCCCTCACTTTATATCCAGTAGAATCTTATATTAATACTTGGTTAGCCATCCCATAAAAATGGCGGTATATTTTTAAGGTTGTACTATTTTCTGGTTTTCACATGACTTTAAATATTCTTTTTCGAATTTTTATATTAATGCGAAGTAATTCTTGAGGTAGGATTTGCTTTTTACTTAACATCAGTAGAAAACAGACCCTTCCGCCATTTTATATCCAGTTGAATCTTTTATAAATACGAATTTAACCTTGCATAAAAAATGGCGGCATATTTTGTTAAGTTTTACTATTATCAGATATTTTTCAAACGCGAGTCTTTAACTATATATTTTTTTGATTAATATGTAGTAGTACTTGCGGAGGGATCAGTTTATTATTTAATAACAATTAAAAACCGATCCCCTACTTCATATCCAGTAGAATCTTATATTAATACTATTTTACCCATGATATGTAAAATAATAGCAAACGTTGGTTAATGTTTACGTTTTTCACGTGTGAGTCTTTAAATATATTCTTTCGGCCGTCCCACTTTTCTAATCACCCCCCTCCCGACATTTACCGCCCACTTTGGGAAACCCAGGTGTAAGAGAAATAAACGTATACACTATATATTCATGTAAAACCATTTATAAAGTATAAATAAAAAGTGTTATATAGTGCATTGTAAATCAACACATTCATTCAAAAAGTTATCTAACATTAAGTTGTTCTTTTTAATTCTCGTTAGATTTTATTATTGGGGTCAATGTAAGGTGATCTAAGTGTGATCAGTTTATTACTTAACTAGCAGTAGAGCCCGGCGTTGCCCGGGGATGTAACAGTAAGAGATAGATCAAGTATCGACCATCATAAAGACTGAAAAATAAAATTGACAAAGATTAATGTTTAAGGTTGACGGACACGCATGTCTTAATTAGTTTTATTTTTTTGTTCTATTTTTTTTTTTCGAACTCGAACAAAAACATTGTTTTCAATCGTTATGAGTCTACCGATTGAATAGAATTTTTCAATTCTATTATAAACAATTGTCTTGTAAATGGAATTTTTAAAGCATTCTGAATGTAAAAATAAAGAAAAAAGAGTGCAAGACAATGAGAAACACTACCTGCCCAAAAAAAAGTGAAGTTTTGTTGAAATCGGTTGAAAAATATAGGAAATTCGATCCTATACATAAACGAACACACACACACACACACACACAACCTGGGTTTTATAATGAGTATAACACGATATGACTCTCGAAAAAGCGATGCCTCTTAATCGTGTTTTCAAATTGATTTCATTCAAAAACAATTGTGTTTTTCCTATTTTTGACACTGTCAGAACCACTGCAAGGTAATTTTACGTAGTCCTATGAAGTTTTGTTGAAATTGGTTGAAAAATGTAGGAAATCCGATCCAATAAATAAACGAACAAACACACACACAAACTGGGTTTTACAATAAGTAAGATAACAATAGAAAAACGATTCCCCCATTTTATATCCAGTACATTATTAATACTAGGTTATTCTTGACATAAAAATGGCGGCATATTTTCTATTTTAAGGTTTTCACATTTGAGTCTTTAAATATGTTTTTCGATTTTTTTATAATAATGAGTCTATATTTATGAGATGAGGTATTACGTACACTATTTACATTATTCGGACTATTGTCCTCATCTTTGTCGCGATGATGACAGCAAAAAAATGCAATATGAGCACTGGTATAAAATTGAGCTGAAGACATTAGATTTATAAAACCCAGAAATTCATACAAAGATGTCCTCAAGGACACATCGCACAGTGAATAAAGGCGTTAGTTAGATCCAGTGACAGGACCCAAAGATTATTAGTTCAATCAGAACTTGGAGAGGGGAATTAACAGGAGATAACTGATGACTGACATCCATTAAACATGGCACGTGGAACTAGAAAAGTCTACCCCAGCGAGCGAAATAAAGGGTTCAGTTCGACATTCCAGCCACCTGAAGACGGCCGGAGCGTACAACTGCCGAAATGTTGTAACAAATATGGCAACAAAGATGAGGACAATAGTCTGAATAATGTAAATAGTGTACGAGTAGACTTATTTTTCAATCTGGGTCAGCTCGCAAGCTATGGAAAAACAATTACAATAGTTCCTCTCTTTGTCAGTTCTGTGTGAATAGGTTAGCCACTCCTTGTGGTGAAAGGTGAAATAGCTACAAATGTGAATGGTAGCTGAGGTATGAGTGGATTTTGATATCATCAATCCCCTTCGCTATTCTGTCAAACATTGCAATTCCATGATCTTGAGTGCGATAAAGAACGATAGCGAAGAATAGGCTATGGAATAGGGTGACCTGAAGGTAAGTCAGGATACTCGTTTTGATGGACACTGCCACCGTAAAACCCATCCTTGATATCGGCATCAAGCCCATAACCGTGTCTATTTAGAGAGTCATCTTCGGTAAGCAGAGGTGAGTAGATTGGAATCGTGAAATCTTGATTTGGAATAGACGGATCGAGTCCATCTTCTGATATGAACATGAGATCAGGCTTGATCTCTTGAAAGTCTGACTCAGCCATCGGCAAATTGCGGTCCGTTTCCCTTTCTGAATGGCAAACATAATTTAATCAATAAAATAACGTTCATAAAACTGTATTCCTTTCCTTCTGTTGCCACCTGAAGCTGTACACTTTTTCATGATATCAAAAGGCACTGAGGGAAACTGCAGCACGGTCCATTAGCAAAATAGCAGTACAGTAGCCCTGATATTACTCACCTGGTAATAGGATAGCCTCCTCAGAAGTTACTATTGTGTCCAATCCCATTAGCAAAATAGCAGTACAGTAGCCCTGATATTATTCAGCTGGTGATAGGATTGCCTCCTTCGGTGTTACTCTTGAGTCCGATCATATTAGCAAAATAGCAGTACAGTAGACCTGATATTATTCACTTGATGATAGGATAGCCTCCTTAGGAGTTACTCTTGTGTCAGACCCCATTAGCAAAATAGCAGTACAGTAGCCCTGATATTATTCACCTGGTGATAGGATAGCCTCCTTAGGAGTTATTCTTGTGTCCGATAACATTAGCAAAATAGCAGTACAGTAGCCCTGATATTCTTCACCTGGTGATAGGATAGCCTCCTTTGGTGTTACTCTTTAGTCCGATCCTATTAGCAAAATAGCAGTACAGTACCCCTGATATTATTCACTATGTCATAGGATAGCCTCCTTTGATGTTATTCTTGTGTCCGATCCCATTAGCAAAATAGCAGTACAGTAGCCCTGATATTATTCACCTGGTGATAGAATATCCTCCTTAGGAGTTATTCTTGTTTCCGATCCCATTAGCAAAATAGCAGTACAGTAGCCCTGATATTATTCACTTGATGATAGGATAGCCTCCTTTGGTGTTATTCTTGAGTCCGATCCTATTAGCAAAATAGCAGTACAGTAGACCTGATATTATTCACTTGATGATAGGGTAGCCTCCTTAGGAGTTACTCTTGTGTCCGATCACATTAGCAAAATAGCAGTACAGTAGCCCTGATATTATTCACCTGGTGATAGGATAGCCTCCTTTGGTGTTACTCTTGTGTCCTATCCCATTAGCCAAATAACAGTACAGTAGCCCTGATATTATTCACCTGGTGATAGGATAGCCTCCTTAGGAGTTAATATCATGTCCGATCCCATTAGCAAAATAGCAGTACAGTAGCCCTGATATTATTCACCTGGTGATCGAATAGCCTCCTTAGGCGTTATTCTTGTGACAGATCCCATTAGCAAAATAGCAGTACAGTAGCCCTGATATTATTCACCTGGTGATAGAATAGCCTCCTTAGGAGTTATTCTTGTGTCCGACCCAATTAGCAAAATAGCAGTACAGTAGCCCTGATATTATTCACCTGGTGATAGGATAGCGTCCATTGGTGTTACTCTTGTGTCCGATCCCATTAGCAAAATAGCAGTACAGTAGCCCTGATATTATTCACCTGGTGATAGGATAGCCTCCTTTGGTGTTACTCTTGCGTCCGATCCCATTAGCAAAATAGCAGTACAGTAGCCCTGATATTATTCACCTGGTGATAGGATAGCCTCCTTAGGAGTTATTCTTGTGTCCGATCCCATTAGCAAAATAGCAGAACAGTAGCCCTGATATTATTCACCTGGTGATAGCATAGCCTCCTTTGGTGTTAATATTGTGTCCGATCCCATTAGCAAAATAGCAGTACAGTAGCCCTGATATTATTCACATGGTGATAGGATAGCCTCCATTGGTGTTACTCTTGAGTCCGATCCTATTAGCAAAATAGCAGTACCGTACCCCTGATATTATTCACTTGGTCATAGGATAGCCTCCTTTGATGTTAATATTGTGTCCGATACCATTAGCAAAATAGCAGTACAGTAGCCCTGATATTATTCACCTGGTGATAGGATAGCCTTCTTTGGTGCTACTCTTGAGTCCGATCCCATTAGCAAAATAGAAGTACAGTAGCCCTGATATTATTCACCTGGTGATAGGATAGCCTCCTTTGGTGTTACTGTTTAGTCCCATCCTATTAGCAAAATAGCAGTACAGTAGCCCTGATATTATTCACCTGGTGATAGGATAGCCTCCTTTGGTGTTACTCTTGAGTTCGATCCCATTAGCAAAATAGCAGTACAGTAGCCCAGATATTATTCACCTGGTGATAGGATATCCTCCTTTGGTGTTACTCTTGAGTTCGATCCCATTAGCAAAATAGCAGTACAGTAGCGCTGATATTATTCACCTGGAGATAGGATAGCCTCCTTTGGTGTTACTCTTGTGTACGATCCCATTAGCAAAATAGCAGTACAGTAGCCCTGATATTATTCACCTGGTGATAGGATAGCCTCCTTTGGTGTTACTCTTGAGTCCGATCCCATTAGCAAAATAGCAGTACCGTACCCCTGATATTATTCACCTGGTGATAGAATAGCCTCCTTTGGTGTTACTCTTGAGTCCGATCCCATTAGCAAAATAGCAGTACAGTATACCTGATATTATTCACCTGGTGATAGGATAACCTTCTTTGGTGTTACTCTTGTGTCCGAAACCCATTAGCAACATAGCAGTACAGTAGCCCTGATATTATTCACCTGGTGATAGGCTAGCCTCCTTTGGTGTTACTCTTGAGTTCGATCCCATTAGCAAAATAGCAGTATAGTAGCCCTGATATTATTCACCTGGTGATAGGATAGCCTCCTTTGGTGTTACTCTTGAGTCCGATCCCATTAGCAAAATAGCAGTACAGTAGCCCTGATATTATTCACCTGGTGATATGATAGCCACCTTTGGTATTACTCTTGTGTCCGATCCCATTAGCAAAATAGCAGTACAGTAGCCCTGATATTATTCACCTGGTGATAGGATAGCCTCCTCTGGTGTTACTCTTGAGTCCGATCCCATTAGCAAAATAGCAGTACAGTAGCCTTATATTATTCACCTGGTGATAGGATAGCCTCCTTTGGTGTTACTCTTAAGTTTAATCCCATTAGCAAAATAGCAGTACCGTACCCCTGATATTATTCACCTGGTGATAGGATAGCCTCCTTTGGTGTTACTCTTGAGTCCGATCCCATTAGCAAAATAGCAGTACAGTAGACCTGATATTATTCACCTGGTGATAGGATAGCCTCCTTTGGTGTTACTCTTGAGTCCGATACCATTAGCAAAATAGCAGTACGGTCGCCCTGATATTATTCACCTGGTGATAGGATAGCCTCCTTTGGTGGTACTCTTGAGTTCGATCCCATTAGCAAAATAGCAGTAGAGTAGCCCTGATATTATTCACCTGCTGATAGGATAGCCTTCTATGGTGTTACTCTTGAGTTCGATCCCATTAGCAAAATAGCAGTACAGTAGCCCTGATATTATTCACCTGGTGATAGGATAGCCTCCTTTGGTGTTACTCTTGAGTTCGATCGCATTAGCAAAATAGCAGTACAGTAGCCCTGATATTATTCACCTGGTGATATGATAGCCTCCTTTGGTGTTACTCTTGTGTCCGATCCCATTAGCAAAATAGCAGTACAGTAGCCCTGATATTATTCACCTGGTGATAGGATAGCCTCCTTTGGTGTTACTCTTGAGTTCGATCCCATTAGCAAAATAGCAGTACAGTAGCCCTGATATTATTCACCTGGTGATAGGATAGCCTCCTTTGGTGTTACTCTTGTGTCCGATCCCATTAGCAAAATAGCAGTACAGTAGGTCTGATATTATTCACATGGTGATAGGATAGCCTCCTTTGGTGTTACTCTTAAGTCCAATCCCATTAGCAAAATAGCAGTACCGTACACCTGATATTATTCAACTGGTGATAGGATAGCCTCCTTTGGTGTTACTCTTGAGTCCAATCCCATTAGCAAAATAGCAGTACAGTAGACCTGATATTATTCACCTGGTGATAGGATAGCCTCCTTTGGTGTTACTCTTGAGTCCGATCCCATTAGCAAAATAGGAGTACAGTAGCCCTGATATTATTCACCTGGTGATAGGATAGCCTCCTTTGGTGTTACTCTTGAGTCCGATCCCATTAGCAAAATAGCAGTACAGTAGCCCTGATATTATTCACCTGCTGATAGGATAGCCTTCTTTGGTGTTACTCTTGAGTTCGATCCCATTAGCAAAATAGCAGTACGGTCGCCCTGATATTATTCACCTGGTGATAGGATAGCCTCCTTTGGTGTTACTCTTGAGTTCGATCCCATTAGCAAAATAGCAGGACAGTAGCCCTGATATTATTCACCTGGTGATATGATAGCCTCCTTTGGTGTTACTCTTGTGTCCGATCCCATTAGCAAAATAGCAGTACAGTAGCCCTGATATTATTCACCTGGTGATAGGATAGCCTCCTTTGGTGTTACTCTTGAGTTCGATCCCATTAGCAAAATAGCAATACAGTAGCCCTGATATTATTCACCTGGTGATATGATAGCCTCCTTTGGTGTTACTCTTGTGTCCGATCCCATTAGCAAAATAGCAGTACAGTAGCCCTGATATTATTCACCTGGTTATAGGATAGCCTCCTTTGGTGTTACTCTTGCGTCCGATCCCATTAGCAAAATAGCAGTACCGTACCCCTGATATTATTCACCTGGTGATAGGATAGCCTCCTTTGGTGTTACTCTTGAGTCCGATCCCATTAGCAAAATAGCAGTACAGTATACCTGATATTATTAACCTGGTGATAGGATAACCTTCTTTGGTGTTACTCTTGTGTCCGAAACCCATTAGCAACATAGCAGTACAGTAGCCCTGATATTATTCACCTGGTGATAGGATAGCCTCCTTTGGTGTTACTCTTGAGTTCGATCCCATTAGCAAAATAGCAGTATAGTAGCCCTGATATTATTCACCTGGTGATAGGATAGCCTCCTTTGGTGTTACTCTTGAGTCCGATCCCATTAGCAAAATAGCAGTACAGTAGCCCTGATATTATTCACCTGGTGATATGATAGCCACCTTTGGTATTACTCTTGTGTCCGATCCCATTAGCAAAATAGCAGTACAGTAGCCCTGATATTATTCACCTGGTGATAGGATAGCCTCCTTTGGTGTTACTCTTGAGTCCAATCCCATTAGCAAAATAGCAGTACAGTAGACCTGATATTATTCACCTGGTGATAGGATAGCCTCCTTTGGTGTTACTCTTGAGTCCGATACCATTAGCAAAATAGCAGTACGGTCGCCCTGATATTATTCACCTGGTGATAGGATAGCCTCCTTTGGTGGTACTCTTGAGTTCGATCCCATTAGCAAAATAGCAGTAGAGTAGCCCTGATATTATTCACCTGCTGATAGGATAGCCTTCTATGGTGTTACTCTTGAGTTCGATCCCATTAGCAAAATAGCAGTACAGTAGCCCTGATATTATTCACCTGGTGATAGGATAGCCTCCTTTGGTGTTACTCTTGAGTTCGATCCCATTAGCAAAATAGCAGTACAGTAGCCCTGATATTATTCACCTGATGATATGATAGCCTCCTTTGGTGTTACTCTTGTGTCCGATCCCATTAGCAAAATAGCAGTACAGTAGCCCTGATATTATTCACCTGGTGATAGGATAGCCTCCTTTGGTGTTACTCTTGAGTTCGATCCCATTAGCAAAATAGCAGTACAGTAGCCCTGATATTATTCACCTGGTGATAGGATAGCCTCCTTTGGTGTTACTCTTGTGTCCGATCCCATTAGCAAAATGGCAGTACAGTAGGTCTGATATTATTCACATGGTGATAGGATAGCCTCCTTTGGTGTTACTCTTAAGTCCAATCCCATTAGCAAAATAGCAGTACCGTACACCTGATATTATTCAACTGGTGATAGGATAGCCTCCTTTGGTGTTACTCTTGATTCCGATCCCATTAGCAAAATAGCAGTACGGTCGCCCTGATATTATTCACCTGGTGATAGGATAGCCTCCTTTGGTGGTACTCTTGAGTTCGATCCCATTAGCAAAATAGCAGTAGAGTAGCCCTGATATTATTCACCTGCTGATAGGATAGCCTTCTATGGTGTTACTCTTGAGTTCGATCCCATTAGCAAAATAGCAGTACAGTAGCCCTGATATTATTCACCTGGTGATAGGATAGCCTCCTTTGGTGTTACTCTTGAGTTCGATCCCATTAGCAAAATAGCAGTACAGTAGCCCTGATATTATTCACCTGGTGATATGATAGCCTCCTTTGGTGTTACTCTTGTGTCCGATCCCATTAGCAAAATAGCAGTACAGTAGCCCTGATATTATTCACCTGGTGATAGAATAGCCTCCTTTGGTGTTACTCTTGAGTTCGATCCCATTAGCAAAATAGCAGTACAGTAGCCCTGATATTATTCACCTGGTGATAGGATAGCCTCCTTTGGTGTTACTCTTGTGTCCGATCCCATTAGCAAAATAGCAGTACAGTAGGTCTGATATTATTCACATGGTGATAGGATAGCCTCCTTTGGTGTTACTCTTAAGTCCAATCCCATTAGCAAAATAGCAGTACCGTACACCTGATATTATTCAACTGGTGATAGGATAGCCTCCTTTGGTGTTACTCTTGAGTCCAATCCCATTAGCAAAATAGCAGTACAGTAGACCTGATATTATTCACCTGGTGATAGGATAGCCTCCTTTGGTGTTACTCTTGAGTCCGATCCCATTAGCAAAATAGGAGTACAGTAGCCCTGATATTATTCACCTGGTGATAGGATAGCCTCCTTTGGTGTTACTCTTGAGTCCGATCCCATTAGCAAAATAGCAGTACAGTAGCCCTGATATTATTCACCTGCTGATAGGATAGCCTTCTTTGGTGTTACTCTTGAGTTCGATCCCATTAGCAAAATAGCAGTACGGTCGCCCTGATATTATTCACCTGGTGATAGGATAGCCTCCTTTGGTGTTACTCTTGAGTTCGATCCCATTAGCAAAATAGCAGGACAGTAGCCCTGATATTATTCACCTGGTGATATGATAGCCTCCTTTGGTGTTACTCTTGAGTTCGATCCCATTAGCAAAATAGCAGTACAGTAGCCCTGATATTATTCCCCTGACGATAGGTTAGGCTCCTTTGGTGTTACTCTGAGGTCTGGTACTCTGACCTCCAGGTGCATAACGCCAGCTCAGAAATGCGTTTACCTCCAGCACCTTTCGGGAAGACATCCAAATTCGGTAAGAAATTACAAGTATACCACTCGAATTGAAACCGTGACGTTAACCCAGGAAGCAAACAGAATTAGTCAGAAAAAGTCATGCCTAGGCAGGTCCCTTGCACCGAAACAGGCTTGCTCGAACAAAAAGGACGGAAAAACAGGTGAAGTTACTAAGGTTGCTTGGAAATCAACCGATATCTCCTACTCGATTTTCCAGATTAATTACTAAGTACAGAAACATTAGCGTAGAGACTGAGATCAGATTGAGGTGCTAATCGAAAATACATCAGAGATGTTTTGAAGGGTATTGAAATTTTTGAACAAAAACGGGAAGAAACCGGAAATTGTTACAGTCAGACCGGAAATTTAGAAAGAAAAATTAGCTGAGGTAGTTGGCAGGCAGATTTTGGAACCGTGGTATTGCACTCAGTTAAAATGTTCGTGTTTCATATGATAAATAACAACAGAAAAATATTTTCCCACACCATTATCGTTTTTTGAGGAAACGATTTTAAATATTATCTTTTCTTTTTAAAATTGGGGCGACGGTACTTCATTCCAGTGATCAATAAAATCCTTATAGCAGAACCTTATAAAATCTATAATTGAAATATATGCAATTAGTTGGTTTGAAATTAAAAGGGATAATAAATTCCTTAACCAACAATCGTACATCTTCAACATGATCTGGAGAATAAAGCAACAGTTGACAGAAATACAAAATGTTGCATTAAGAATTTACGGCAAAATTCTTTCACCTTGTTAGTTGAATGAGTGAGGGAACACACTATAAAAAAATTGTCCATTAGATAAATAAACATTTATTCATACTTAACTAGTTATGTCAATTTACAATAGTAATTTCGCCTTTTTTGTAATATTCTAGAATTTTTACACTTTTCACTTATCGGATAGACTAAAAAAATTTGCATAATTAGAATTCTGGTTTGAATATATTTTCCATTCAATGCATGTAATACAAAAAATATCAACTTTATTTGAATTTCTTCTTGATATAGTAAAATTTTGAAGTAAGTTTGTAAACAAAAACCTGCAGAAATTAGGTATTTCTGTACATTTTTTTCAGGCGATCTTTAAAATTAAACGATCAAAAAATAGTAAAAGCAATGAATCTAATTGTTAGTAACAGTACTTATCGCATCAAGGCCCATCATTTGCAATAAGTGCAATGCTTATTTTCTAAAAATGAATGATAAATCAACCTGCCCTGTTGATAGAGGGCTGTGGTGAAGGTTATGTGAAGGTGAGTCATTGAATATGAAACAGTCACCACTACTGCAAATTAAGGGGATTATCAGTGTGTTTTTTTTTTTGTGTTTTTTTTTTTTTTTTTTTTTTTTGTAGTAGTAGTAAAAGAAAAGGGGTAATAAGTTACTATAACTTTAAGTATCTAACTCCAAATTGTAGCAGCGGTGTCTCCCGGTTTGGATGTTGAAAAGGAATTGTGGGGAAAAACATAGAACAAAAAATCAACAGGATATTGAGTTGAGACGTTATTCCTTCTTTTTTTTTTTTCATCTTATTATGGGTTGGTAATAAATTTACAGTCGTGTTTTATTTGGTGTGTGTTAAATTGTGATATGTGTCACAGTACATAAATGGTTTCAGTATTATGATTTTTTGTTTCTATTGTGTATTCTTTTTTATCGCTTTTTTTTTATTTATTTAACTTACTTGAATATATCAATGCGGAATTCTTTTGAGAATTAAACAGCGTAACCGGTAATGAAATTCGGAGACTGTTTTTTCTTGGTTTTGTAGCAGTCAAATTTTCACGTCTGTCGTATTGGGAATTAAAAGTCGTACTGCTCTCTTTTGTTAGTAAGTGAAGTCAAATTCTAGTATCCTAGATTTGGGCTGTAACAGAAGGGAAAGGTTTTACTTTTAGCTGTGATGAAATATCATCAAATAGAGACCATTACAAATACATTAAAGTTTTAACTTAACGTAATTTTTGTGTATAAGACCAGAGTATAATATATATATATATATATATGTGTGTGTGTGTGTGTGTGTAAGTGTGTGTGTGTGTAAAAATATATAGAAAATAGGAAAGAACTCGTTAGGTAAATAATCCAAAGTTCTTTAGTATTTTTGTTATTATTTTTAAAAAACAGTGCTCGATACAAAAATAGAGCCTAAATATAATTATTTATTTAAAAATATGATTCCATCGCTATATAAGAGTTCTCATGTTTTAAAACAAGAGCCGAAAACTTCAATATAATTATTTGAATTAAATTGAATTAAAGTACCAAGCTCTGTTCCATCTTCAAGCGAAATCTTTTTTGGAATAACTAATTCCTGAAATTTAAGCGTTTTATAAGAATATTCATTATTGAAATTAAAATTACTATGGTAACGGCTAGAGCAGTTATTTAAAAAAAAAAGGGGGGGCGTAAGAGTTAATAATTTGTATCAATATCTCAGTTACATTCAAAGAGGTCAAGTCAGGGTAAGGTTGGGGTGTCTAAATTCAAAGCGGATGATGACATCGTCTAGTCTGGTTAAGTGTCTATAGAGATTTATTTATTTTTTTATTTTATTTATTATTTTTTCCTGAAAAGGTTTTGTGTATATATAAAAAAGCTGTCATAATTCGTTAACATTTGTTTTTTGACGATTTCATAAAGTTTTTTTTTTTTTTTATTGGGTAGGGCATTTAAACTTTTTATTTAGACTATGAGTTTAAAATTTGTATTTATTATTTTATTGTTTGTTTGTTTTTTATGCTAATTATTCAATGCGAAAATTTAATGATGTCGGCAAAAAACCGTTAACTCATGTCTATTGTTTAATAAATTTTTATTATTTAGAAACTTGATAATGTGTAGTTTTTCATGTAGGCATAAAGGGCATGGGTCATCCCAAGTTTTACAAGTTCTAGTTTTGTTTATAATTTTCCATTTTACTTTTGGTGTTTTATTCATTTCCTTCAAATGCCAAAAATATTTAGATAGGGATGTCTGATTTTATTAATATTGTTGAAGGAGCACTTATGCTGCCTCCACCTGGTTTTAAATTCATTCTTCGTAGACCCAATGTATATCATATTAGTATTAGGACTCTCAATGAATGAGATAGTACATTGGTATACCACAGATTTTACCCGGCATATATTTTCCAATGGGCAGTCTTCTGGGTTTCTACAATCGCATAATTTTTCACTATTTTTGTCTAATTTAAGTGTAGGCTTTTTATTAATACTATTCTGGCATGGGGGTTTATTCAGGATTTTATTATTGTGTTTTTTATTATACTTTCTAGATTTTCAGTGCAACTGTAACTTAATTTTAGGGTGTTTTTATTAAATATTTTACTAAGTCTACTATTAGCAGGAAAGTGTTTTTCAATTAAAGCTAGGAATTTATGTCCTAGCTTAATACTAACCATTTGGTTGAACGGAGGAGTATACGAAATGATTTTCCTAGGAAAAGGAAAATCATTTGGTATACCCTTCCGTGGTATACGAAATGATTTTCCTTGTTTGCCTTTATGAATAAAATATATTAGGGACACTATTTTCTTAAGAAAGATATTTTTTTTTTTATGAATAATGAATTTTTACATGAATTGTTTTCATTTTTTTTTTAAATTTTAATTAGAATAATTCGTAATTTTAAATCTGTCTTAATTTGGTCCGGTTATTAAGTAAAAACTACATTTATTACATTATTTACATTATTCGGACAATTGTCCTCATCTTTGTCGCCATATTTATTACAACGTTTCGGCCGCTCTGGCTTTCTTCAGATGGTTGGAATGTCGAACTGAACCCTTTATTTCGGTCACTGTTCTAGTTCCACGTGCATATTTATTGGGATGTCAATTATCAGTTATCTCCTGTTAATCCCCCTCAAGATCTCCACTGCCACAACCGGGTATTGAACTCACACTCTTTGGGTCCTGTCACTGGATCCAACCAACACCTTTATCCACTGTGCCATGAGTCCTTGAAGACATCTGTGTATGAATTTCTGGGTATTATAAACCTGTCTTCAGCAACCATTTTTACCAGTGCTCATATTGCATTTTTTGCTGTTATTATTGCTTTTCTCTGGCACTCCTTATTACTGGTTGCCATATTGTATTCATTTCTATGCTTGATCGGCTCAGGAGATTTTTTGGCCTAGCATATGTGCTGATTCCTTTACGAATTTTCCAACGGTGTTTCTTGTCTATGTTCTTAACCTGATCCCACAGAGGGCAGTAATCTCCCTTTTCTCTTCATATGTGGTCAGTCCCGCCTGATTTTTCCACTTCCCCTCGTGTTACAGCTTTCTGGTGTTCTTAATCATAAATAGAAAAGCTTACTACAATTCACCAAACACCAAAATTTCTAAAAAGAATTTTGAATTTTGTGTGTATGTGTGTGTGCGTATGTGTGTGTGTATAAGCGTGCTGACTTTTGTAAATATGGACGTCTATAAACGACATTATCAGAAAATAAGTGCGATAACTATAGTAAATTTGAAGTCAAATTACATAAAATTAATTTAAAAATTAGATTACGGAGAATATTTTCCCAAATTGTTAAGATTACTAATTAGTAAAAAAATTATATAAAAAAGACGCTCGCGTTATATACTTCAAGTAATTTTTACAGATATGCCCACCGTAGATAAAAATTAGATAAACTTCCATCTGTCAGTCAAGCTGCCAACGTGTGAACACGTTAAATAAACAGCTACCGCCGTGTTAAAAAATGCATTTCTGCTGTAGTTTAAACTTGAAGTAAGTAATATTTGTTTCAAATCAGATTAATTAAACTTTAAATCAGCTAATATTGCTCAAATAATGTTTCAGAAAAGTATATTTTATTTTTTTAAAAAAAGAGAATTACATTGTAATGACAGATGGCTAAAAATGGCGCTACAATCAGCGATTTTTAACGATTTCAAAACAGAAACTTCTTCCAGTCAATTTAAATTAGTTTTGAAATACAGCAAAGTATTTTACTTATTAGAAATATTAAATCTAAAATAAAAGCTTCTAGAAAGACTTTTTCTTTTTAAAAATGAATTTTGAACCTTCGGTATCGTGTTTCTGTGTAGGTACCTACTTTAAAATAAGAACTTTTTTATTTAAATTTTCTGAACAAGCTTATGATTCTTTTTCGTAAAAAGAAACCAACGCCGGCTCGGCAATGCGAATTGTTGCTGAGAAACTTTATGAGGAACCGGCTCATTTCGAAGCCGTCAAAACTTGTGAATTTCACAAACGATTGTGTTTACGTTTCTCAAATGAAATTAATAAGTTTTCTTTCATTAGAAAAAAAAAACTGCTAAATATGGAAACCTTTCTATAACAGAAATTGTATTGTGAGTTAAAATGATATTGACGTTCGTGAATGATGACGTACGTCTTATATTAATTGTTATTTTTAAGTCCAGATTAATTTGACACAAGGACACAAATATAACCAAACGAGAAATGGACGAACTCACTCACTAGACTATCTCGCTAACCATTACATCACGTCAATGAATCCTTTTAGTTTATAGGGAAATGTTGACAAGGTAAGAGATTATGTTGAAAAGCTGTAAAATAAATTCTATATATACGGCTGCCCAGTCACTAGGGTTTATAATATGTCGGCTGCATCCACAAAAGGCGGTGAATATTTGTAGGGTTGGGCATAAACTCGACCAATAGCCTTCTCGGGCTAACATTTTCCACTGACATGAAGTCGAAAGATTATATTGAATCAATTGCTAGGTCTGTTGCTAGAAAATTTAGTTCTGTGTGTGGTGCTAGACAATTTTTCTCGCCAGAATCTATCTTACATATTTATAAGTCTGCCATTCGTCCGTGCATTGAATATTGCTGTCACATCTGATTTGGTGTTTGTGTTAGGTCTTTAGAGATTCTTGATAAAATCCAAAGAAGAATCTGCAATGTTATTGGTTTTGACTTTGCATCTCGGCTTCGGGAGGCGACATTTCATCACCGACGACTCAACACGGGTCAACTCATCTCCAGAACAACTCAACACCAGGACAACTGACCACCAGCTTTCTCAGTGCGAGGACAACTCAACGCTGGCGTCGAATTCATAGCTTCGGACTGGCGTTGGTTGTCATAGTGTACACATCTATTAGATCGGCTTTGAGTTGTAGAGATTTTTAAAGTTTGTCTGTTTGTCTTAGTGATTTATTATTTACAACAGCCTATCTAGCTGAATAGTGTTTAATTTTCAAAATCGGACAAATAAGAGTACTCTACAATATGGAGATTCATTTCGGGGTTGTAAAATGTGCAAAGAAAGCAAGACGCATTTTTCGAGTAATTAAATAAATCGACGCCATCCTCACTTTCTTTTAATCCCCAACCAACTTTTACAAATACAAATGGCGATAGGGAATAGATGACGAAGCAGGTTTTGGTTTAAACTGGAAGCTTTATGTCCTGAACCTGGACGTTGGTGGTGAATACAAAAATTGATCAGCAAAGAATAAATTAAATTCTTGGATACGAGATAAAGCCGACGACGAAACTGGATCCATATTTAATTTCTTTTATCATCAAGTGTAAACTAGATCAATCTACTTTTTTTAAAATTCGAGTGCAAACCGGGCTCAAGTGTACCTTATTGACTCCATTTATAAAGCTATTATAAAGTGGACTTTTATCTACCTTTTTGACGTCAGTGTAAACTGGACTAATGTATATTTTTCTGACTATACAAACCATACCTATGTCCACTGTTTTGACTCTAGTGTAAACTGAAGCAGTGTCTATCTTTTTGGTAGACACCGCTTCAGTTTCCTAATTGTAAGCCGGTCCTAAGTCTACATTTCAATGTGATCATTGTTATTTTATTCGACATTAAATAGCATTATTTTAATTTTTATAAGTAATCCAGGATTCGTGGCGTCCTGGGTATGACGATAATCTACTTCCGCGTCCTGGGTAAACTACGTCCAACAGCAGGCCTCTAATCAGGAGGCTTTGAGGAGCGTAGAACCACTTCTTAATTGCTAATGTTCCCAGGTCCGCCTTGACCCGGGGGTGATAGCATCTGTTAGGGTCCCAACTATGGGCAAATAGTTAACCCCGAAACTGAGACTACATCTGCGTCCAGGGTAAGACGATAAACTACGTCCAACAGAAGGGCCTCTGATAGGGAGACTTTGAGGAGCGTGGAACCTCTTCTTAATTGCTGCTGTTCCCTGGTCCACCTTGACCCGGGGTGGTAGCACCTGTTAGGGTCACAGCTATGGGCAAATAGTTAACCCCGAAACTGAGGTAAAAAGCATTATAAAAGTGTAAAAATAAGTTTTAATACAAGAAATACTTTGTAAAAATTATTACCAGAAATAAATTTTTGAAAAGAAAAAAAAACTATTACCAGCAATACGTTTTTGAAAAAATAATATTACCAGCTATACGTTTTTTAGGAAAAAAATATTACCAGAAATAGATTTTTGACAAAACAAAAATGTTACCAGGAAAAAAAAAGTTGTCGGCATTAAATGACCCATTGAGGTTAATATGCCGTAAAACAAACCAAACCAAACCAAACCGGATTCGTGGTAGACATTAATCAGCCTAATAATTAGGCTGATTAATGCCTACCATGTAAATTGTAATATATATATATATATATATATGTGTGTGTGTGTGTGTGTGTGCGCGCACGCGCAGCTTATATTTTATATCATAAAGAAACAATTTTTATTAAGAATTAAATAGCATTGTTAATGTGATTAATGGCGAAATCACTTCGCTAACAGGACTTAATGAAACATTAACTATCAATTCCTTGAATAATAAGATCCTTATGGAAGACATATGTCAAGTAGTTTCGACAGTTTCAAAATGTCATCTTCAGAGCGCAATTTTCTCATACATAGGTAAACACTAAGACGAAATATGTATAGACCGAAAGATGTTTTTTTAAACTATGCTATTTATTGACAGTTGAGTATATGTTTTATGAGTATATGTGTTGTAGCGTGCGATTCCGCGATACTCGAGTTCTTGTTCGAATCGATCAATTGAGAATTTTGTTTGAATTTTGAAAAGTTATAAATCCACGAAATTTTCTTGTTATATGTATTAGGTTGGTGAAAAAATAATGTCGGTTTTTGACGTTAAAAAATACGACATTATTTTTGCACCAACCATCTAACAATTTTCCATTTAACAATTCGATAATAATAATATAATAATGTCTAACAATTCGAATATAAAGATCTTCTTATTCAAGTAATTGAAAGTAAGATAATGTTTCATTAAGTCCTGTTAGTGAAGTGATTTCGCCATTGCTATTTAATTCTTTGTATAAATTGTTTCTTTATTTTTATTATTATAAGAGATTATAATAAAAACATTTTGAAATCGCTACACAAAAGCTTTCATCTTTCAATACTACGATTGCATTTCTTCAGGAGATGATAAGTAACTGGTGATTAAATGATTTTTAAGGAAATTCAAAAACAAAGTGTTGCCTCTTTTCCGAAAGTTAAAGAGGGGACATAAGGTCAGAATTAAAAATATGTTTACTTTGGCTTTAGAATTTACCAGGGAGTACTCTGATTTTTCTAACGAGGAGCTTGACATTATTATGAACTGTAGAAGATCTGTTCTTATTCATAACAAATAATAAATAATCTCTTATAATGAAAATATAATAATAATAATATATTGTTATACTTTGTATTGAACACTTTTTAGAAAGAGAGAAAGATAGAGAGAGTGACCTTCGATTCAGGCTCTTCATGTTTACGTTTGTGAGTACGTTACTTCAAAAGTCGGCTCATTAGAATGAAATACTGTGTGCGCATGCGTCTTTGTGTATACAGGCGTATCGATGATAAAATATGCAAATGTATGCTTTTTTTTATGGATTGCATTTGTGGTTGTATCATTCGTGCATGTGTGTCAACAAATTTGTATACAAATAATGCAATGTTTCTGGGTGAAGGTTTAATGCTCGTAAACAATATTTTCCCACGAACGTATCCAAAGTTTTTCGCATATCTGGTGTTTGAAAGTTGAACTGAAATGCAAGAAAGAGGGAGAGAGAGAGAGAGAGAGAGAGAGAGAGAGAGAGAGAGAGAGAGCGAAAAATAGAAAATAGTTGGATTTGAAGTACTCTGAAATGCAAGAAAGAGAGAGGAGGAAGAAAAAAAAGAAGAAGATAGATGTAGACAGAGAGAGTGGGGAACTGGAGTAGCGACTGAATGTTTTCTATTAACATTGCATAGAAAATAGTTGGATTTGAAGTCCAACAAGATTTTTCCGACATGTTTTTTTCGGACGATTATCAAACAAATGCTGAAGCAAAAAATGTTATTGTATGTTGATTAACTTGCGGGAAAGATTATTTCTGTTTATTCAGATTAATTCACCATATTATCTCTCATCAAATCTCTTTGTCTCTTTTCCATGCCGTCAAAAATAACAGCATATATGAAAATGATAATTTAAATTCTTGCTATATTGGAACGTTTACGCATGTGAATCTTTAAGCACATTTTTTATATCTGTTGCATTATTGCATTAATATGTAGTAATATGAAGTGGGGGGATCAGTTTATTATTTAACAATATTTAACAATACAGGGTGCGATAGATAAATTGTCGTCTAAATGGCGCAAAAATTAAAGTAATACTGACATTTCTTTTTAACAGATATATTTACCAAAAATACACAAAATATCTTGAAATAAAGAGTAAATTTATTCAATAAAATCGTCATTGGCTTCAATCATGTCCTCCAGACGACTTCTGGACGGTCTCCTAGTTAGTGGATGCTGCCATAATTCTTACCTTCAGTTTATCTTTGCTATTACAAGGAGTTTTCTTTGTCCCTCGCTCAGCTACGCTTCACATATAATAATCAAAGGGGTTGCAGTCTGGGGAGTTAAGTGACCAGATGTAAGGGGTGATATGGTCGCAGAAATTGTCTGACAGCCATGATTGGGTTCTCCTGCTTGTGTGTCATGGGGCAGAATCCTGTTGCAAGACAAACAGTCTTCCGACAGCCACCCTCTTGAGCCAGGGCAGCATTACCTCTTCAAAGCACTTGATGTAGGCCTCCAAGTTGAGTTTGAGGCCCTCACAAACAAATTTGGGGGTTCTTTTCTTATCAGAACAGAGTGAGTTTTCCGAGCTGACGTACCTTCGTAATGATCAAACTCTTTCCGAATCCTCTGCAGTGTCTTCAGATTGACACCCAAACACTATGAAATATTCGTACTGGGGTTTCTGGCGTGAATGCCAAGCAGTACAGCATGCAGTTTCCAAATTTTGACGCAATGAATTGCGTCATGGTGCTCTTTTTCTCACAGATGGTGCCCAACTGACCCTATTACGCTGCGTCGAAAAAATCAAACAACACGCATGCGTGAAATTAAAAATATAAAACGGCGACAGTTTAACCATCGCACTCTGTAGATAACCCATACCCCACTTTATGTACTGACACTTATATAACTATGCCGTAAAAAAGACGGAATATTTTGTTAAGCCTTCAGTATTAGGTTGGTCCAAAAATAATGTCGTTTTCTCACATATGTTACTATGTAAGAAAACGACATTATTTTTGCATGTGAATCTTTAATTATATTAAGAATTATTACATTAAGTAGTAATACTTGAGTGATCCGTTTAGTATTTAATAACACTAGAAAACCAACCCCCCATTTTATGTACAACAGAATCTTATATTAATACTAAGTTGTAGCCTTCTAAATTTTGCTGGTCTGTCCAATATCCAATCACTGCGAGTGAACGTTGAGTTGAAGTCTCTTCGATCTAAGCTTTACCTTACCCCACACAGTTGATCATAAGGCCGACAAGGATCGAATCGCCGACAGGAATCATTGTACTGGTTTGGTCCGGGCAGAGTGAAGTCACAAGTAAAAAAAATAATTTGAATAAAAGAAAATGTTTTTAATATACGTTCTTTTTAAGGATCTTAGTTAATTCTTGATATTAAAAATATATTAGTTCTTCATGCAGAAAATATCGACTCTTCTCGCTCGTAAGTTCAGCGCCAATTCGGTTGGTTCAGCTAAGTCTGGACATGGCTTCTGGCACAATGCTTATGTTGGAGGTTTTCTTCAGGGAGGAAGTCACGTGAGATCAGGTGAAACGGTCGTCTCTTGTACGGCGTCTAGGACAACTCTCTTTCTTATATGGACCTTCACCCAAAACTGGCATGTGGTCTGACGTGGCTTGAGGTTCTGGTGATTCGCCTACTTGCCAACAAGAGCCCATTGTTGTCTGGCTCAGGGAGATTAGTTACATGTCCAACTTTGGGGAGATCACCTCTTCCATGAGTAGTGGTTGCAGGACATTGATCCGCCTTAACTCTTTCCTTCTCGTATTGGTGCTTCATACCAATAGTGCTCAAGGAGTGTAAGCTATTCTACTGTCTCCCTCAGTGTCCTACCTAGACCTTTCACTTCAGTTGTCACTGTGACCAGTCCAATCTCGAGATTGTATGAGCGAGCAGGCATGGCTTAACTTCAATTATTAGTTTTAATTATCGATCAATATTTTCGTCAACAATATTTTCTCGATCCAAACCCCATTCTCCCAGTTGGACATTCACCAGGTGTCCCCATTGTGTTGGAATGTATCACGAACTGACCGGTTCTAGGCCACGAACCGGTCAGTTCCAAACGCGGTTAGTAGAGCTTGCTTTATTTGCTCAATGTCACTTTTCTGTTCTTTGCTCAACTGCCTGTACACAGCAAGAGCGCCGCCTTTCAAGCGCAGTGGAAGAATCCGTTCAATCTTCGTGATCTCGCATAATTCGCAGACCAGTTCCACCTTTTCGATCCATTCAACCACAGACTGTCCACTCGTATCACCACTGAATTCGGAGATCAGTTTTATGTCGAACGGTCTTTCCGCCATGTTGCTGGAGACAATGTAAATGCCGAAATAGCTTGTGTTGGAATGTGTCACGAAAAAATTAAATGATTTCGTCTCTTTCTCTCCTGCTGTCGTAGCGACGGACACAGTCTCCACTTCGGAGACTGAAAACTGCTCTCCTTCTCATTCCAGCCCTTTACATAGAGCTTGGTAACTCACCTATGCAAAACACCAACAAGCCAGCTACCAATCACAGTTCCCGCGCCTTCCCACCTCCACGCGCTTTGGGGGTTTCAAGTTGACCGACCAACTCATTACACCCATGACAGCCTTTTTGGCAGTTTCGACCCGTGACATTTGTTAACAAGTGACAAAAAATAATATTACAATTATCCAACCTTGCTTTTGTTTAAAATTTTCCTCAAAAATCCCAAAGTTTATCTCGCAACCGACTTTTCTTTACTGGGTCTTGTCTAGTAAATAATTCCATAACCTCGATTTTAAAAACAATGGTGTCTGCATTTGAACCTTACACCGTCGTGGGATCAAATTACGAAGACGACTGTCTTTTTTACTAGAATCTCCAAAACAACAAACCCACTCCACTCTCAGCCAGCCTCCATTCCGGACTTAGTCATTGGAGGCCTTCATACGTGCTGACAACTTCAGCCATATGGTTTTTGTAAACCAAAAAAAAAAACCTCTGAATTTATCGTATGTTTGTATGTTTATCAATTCATCCTTTAACACCTAAAGGTGTCACAAAGTTATCTATCCCGTAAAAGTAATGGCAAATTTAGGTAAATTATTTACATTATTCGGACTATTGTCCTCATCTTTGTCGCCATATTTATTACGTTTCGGCCGTTGTACGCTCAGGCCTTCTTCAGGTGGTTATAGATCACCGCCCTCTGTGGGATCAGGTTGAGATCATAGACACGAAACACCATTGGAAAATTCATAAATTTAAGGAATCAGCACATATGCTAGGCCACAAAAGTCTCCTGAGCCGACCAAGCATAGAAATGAATACAACATGGCAACCATTAATAAGGAGTGCCAGAGAAAAGCGATAATAACAACAAAACTTGCAATATGAGATCTGGTAAAAACATGCAATGATACCAGCAAAAAATTGCAATATGAGCACTGGTAAAAATGGTTGCTGAAGACATTAGGTTTATAATACCCAGAAATTCATACAAGGACACATGGCACAGTGGATAAAGGCGTTCGTTAGATCCAGTGACAGGACCCAAAGAATAACAACAGTTAACAGGTTGTTCCACGCGCCTCAAACCCTCCAGTCTACCGACCAAGGGCCTTGCTGGCAGATGTAGTTTATCGTTATACCCATGACGCGATGCAGTAAACGTTCAAAGCATGGAACTTCATTGAGAAATTATCATTATTCATGTAATTTAGAGTCGAGCTAATGTCATCATCTTTATCCATAGTATTACAATGTTTCGGCTATTATGCCCTTCGTCAGGTAATTTTAAACTAAACACTTTATTCATTCTACGACAGTTCTCAATCCGCTTCCTATGTCTAGGGATATTTCATCTCTAGTTAATTGTCCTTTTAGTAATGGTCAATTATTGTTAGACCTCTTTCCACTGTATCTAGTTGTATCTATATTATCCTGTCCTGGGATTCAAAATTACTGAGCCACCTAATTCACTAACCAATGCCTTAGACCAATGATTCCCAATGTGACGCACATGACCCACCGGCGAGGCATGGCAATATTTTGGTGGGGCATGCGTAGGATGTGCACCCTTCACCTTACTATACCAACAAAATAAGGGGGCAATTCGAGAATGAATTATTAACTGTGAATTGTTTTCTAGTCAGCTCAAATTTCATTTTGCATTATTATTTCATGATTAAAATGATCAAACTATATTATAGAATAAGCTTTCATTCAAATATTTTAGATTAATGCCTTTCAGTTTTCTATTATATGTTTTGAAATTATATATATTTAAGTGTTTTTTTGTTTTTTTAATTTCCCTCTTTCATGGACGCCATGGTCTTTGGAAGCTTATTTAGAGAGCAGGTTAATGAGCTTTTAAGTTCCCTTCATGTGAATTGAAATAAAATTTTGAGTATGTAAAAATTAAATATTACAGGGGGTGCACAAGAATTTTAGAAATACCAAAGTAGGGCATGACCCCAAATCGGTCATTGTGGGACAATCCTGAAGCTATATTTTAGAATCTTAAACCTGATGTTTTCTTGTTTTCTCTGCTGTGGACTTGTTTGCCAAAGATTTTCTTTTAAAAAATGCGTTAAAAATCAATTCCATTTATTTCTGAATAAATCCTGAAAGTTTCATTAAAACCCGATTTGATTTTCGCAAGAGTTTCCAAATCAATGCGTTTTTCATCGCAAAAAAGATGCTAAAATTTTACAAAGTAATCTTTGTTTCCCCGCTGACGCAAAAAAAAAAAACAAAAAAACAAAACAAAACAAAAAAAACAAGAATTTTAACCAGAATTACGAATTAAAGGATTAAATATATAATTTAATAATCAAAATATTCTTTGGTCTTTCCTCTTAATAATAACATAAAGATTTTGACTATGTTTTTATTAAGCTTGGGGAATTTATTGATTATGGCATCCTCATTTTTTAGCGAATGAGTGGAGATACTTAAATAAAACTAAAACATTATTGAATTGTAAGAGCTTTTAATTGTTTATATGAATAAGATATATTATGGACATTATTGTGTGAAGAATTTTTTTTCGATGAATAATGAATTTTTTTTTAAATTTCATTTTTTTTAAATTTTAATTAGAATTATTCTAATTAAAATTTTAAAAAAATGAAAAAAGTTACAAAGTTTTAAATCTTTTAAAATTCTGCATTAATTTGTACCTGGTAAGTGATATTGTTATTAAATAGGTACCTTCACAGATTCTCAATACCTAAGATTTAAAATGACTTGTTTTTTAAATGAAAAATCTTTCTTGAAGCTATTATTTTATTTTTAATTTCAAGTAAATTTAATATTTTCAATAAGCAAAATACTTTGCCCTATTTCAAAACTAATTTAAATTGACTGGGAGTTTTTTATTTTTATTTTTGCTGAATCATCTGATTTCAGCGCCATTTTGAGCTGTTTATTTAAGATGTTGACATGTTGATAGCTTTTTGACAGTTTGATGACAGATGGATGTTTATCTAATGTTTCTTTCTACGGAAGCTGTAAGAATAATTGAAGAATATAACGTGAGAGCCTTGTTTTATACAAATTTTAAGTTCTCAGAAATCATTAAAATTTAGGAAAATATTCTTCGTAATCAAATATTTTAATAAATTTTAGGTACTTTGGCTTTAAATTTACTATAGATATCACTTATTTTCTAATAATGTCGTATATAGATGTCCGGCAGGTTTATACACAGGCAAAAAAATTTTAAATTCTTTTAAAATATTGGTATTTCATGAATTTTAATAAGTTTTTCAATTTATGATTGGTAAATATAGTTTTTATTTAATAATAATAATATCATCTAAAAAGATGAAATTAATACATTTTAAATTATACTAATTAAAATTTAGAAAATAATGTAAACAATTCTTGTTAAAATTCTTTATTCATCCCCAAATATTTTTTCTCAAGACAATAGTGTTCTTCATATATTGTATTTATAACAGCTTTTCTAAATATTAGGTTGGTGCAAAAATAATATCGTTTTCTCACATGTGAGAAAACGACATTACTTTTGCACCAACCTAATAATATCTTTAGTTTCTTTGCATTTTTTATTATACGATTCAAAGTAGATTTTCGGTAAATGATATGCAAAAAATAGAAAGGATTTACAAAACAAATTGATGATTTAAATTCTCCAAGGAGTTTTGCTTTTAACTAAAATATTATTCAATATTTTTTTTTTTAATATTATTCTTTATTTTTCATAATGGAAATAAAATTAAAAAAAATTTTCCATTATGGAAAATAAAGCATAACATTTAAAAAAAAAAATCTACATTACAACTAAAAACGTTTGCGGTTTCTCTCTTCTTTTTAATATACCCACTTTTCTCCTGTTGGAACTACTATAACCGCTTCCTTTTATATATATATATGTAAAAATAAAAATATCTATAAGAACACCGGATTATATATCTTACTGTTCTTTCTTTATATATATATATATATATATATATATATATATATATATATATATATATATATATATAAAACGAAAGATGGTCCAAGTGTGCTTCTTATAATATGTAGATCCTTTAATATGTGATTCTATTTTGTAACTTTTAAACATTTCTGTTTACTCAGAAAATATAGTTTCCACAGGAAGACCTCTAACCAACAACAGCAGCAGCAACAATAACATTCCCCGGGAGACACAGTTCCACTTCCTTGTTTATTTCTTGTCTCGTTGAAAAAGGAGACAGGCGTGTCCGAAAAATCCGACTTTAAAATCTTTTCTTTCTCTTCGTGCTTCAATTTAATCAAAGGCTTACTAATATATAATATGCATCATATATATATATATATATATATATATATATATATATATATATATATATATATATATATATAACTATGAACCTAGGTAGATTTGCCTGGCTGTTTAGGTTCATAGTTAGATTTGCTCTACTTAGTGTATTGAGCACCTTTCTTAGTTATTTTTGCTTTCCTCGTGTTGGAGGTTTTTTTTCTTTGGACTCTGAGCTTGGATTCTGGTCGATTGTTTTCTCCTGAATTACATGTTCAGAGTTCTTTTTTTTATCCCTTATTTTCCTTGTTTTTTATTGGTTTGTTCAGTTACAAGCCAAAACATCTAATTTTTTTGCCAGACGTGTATTATTACTTATATTTATATTTATAAGATTAAATATATATATTAGGTTGGTGCAAAAATAATGACGTAATAATGTCGTTTTTTGACGTATTTTTTAACGTCAAAAAACGACATTATTACGTCATTATTTTTGCACCAACCTAATATATATATATATATATATATATATATATATATATTAAGACATTTTTATGTCTATACATTCTTTTTATGGATACAAATATTTAAGTAAATGCTCTATTTTATATTAAAGAGTATTTATAAAATTTACCGGGAAATTTATCCGAGAAATTTTCATTGTCGGACTTTGTCCATTTCATAATGTGTGACGTGATTTGTTTACATTTGAATACGCTTTGAGCAGATATGAATGTACATGAGAGATTCATGGAAGATTGAAGTTTAAAGTCAGTAAATTCGACCTTGCTAATCGAACGAACCTCTGTGGTTCGATCTGTCGAGAGCACGTCAGGCTAAATGACGTATAGGATACAGGTTCGATTTCTGTCGGAGGTGGAATATTTTCTATGAAAATTTCTCGAACATTCAGGCGTGTAAATGTTATAAATACTGTTTATAATAAAACAGAGCATTTATCTAAATATTTGTATCTATAAAAAGAATCTATAAACATAAAAATGGCTTAAAATAATTGTCGGACTTTGTCCATTTCATTACATATATATATAATATCATCAATCTTATTGCCAATAATTTTATCATTCTGTTGTCTTTTTATTCCTCAAATTTAACAGGCCTATTAAGATTTTTTTTCTCCTGATGATGGCATACTGGTAGAAACTAGTCGAGGAATCTAATTGAAATAATAAAACAAAAAAAATATTAATATACAACCCAGTGTGTCTGAAAATTTTGAAATTTTTAATATTTTTTATTGTTCAAAACATATATATATACACACATGCAAACACACACACGTATATATATATATATATATATATATATATATATATATATATATATATATATATATATATATATATATATACAGTAATAATATACTCGGTAAAAAACTCGCATAGCACAACTTGCAAGTGCATTAAAACAAATTGTTATTCGAGTTAAAATTGGAAAAAAGAACTAGAAACATCTGAACAAGCCGAAAAAAATTACCCTGAAGATTCGTTGAGGTGAAACCTAGGTAGGTATTTTCTGGTTCTTTAGGGTTTATTATATATATATATATATATATATATATATATATATATATATATATATATATATATATGCAAAATAGGAAATTTGCCGAGAAATTTCTCGTTAGGGCGCCTTTACATTTACTTCCGTTCTGTTTCTTCTTGCTTTCTTTGTTTAACTTTTTAAATTTATAGGGAGACGCATTGATATTTGATGAATGCATTTGTTTCTTTTCTTCCAAAACGCATAGAGTCTTGCTCCACAAACATTGACTCAGTTAACAACAGCTGTTTTCACATTGGTATGTGACTACTAGAACTAAACTGGCGTCTAGTTTCGCATTCGTTTCAATAACAATCGCCGATACAATGACTGAGCAATTTTCTTAGTCAGAAATTATTTTACGCCATTAACCCTTATCCTCTTGATCTCAGTTTATATTAACAGCTTATACCCTTGCAAATTAATTGAAACAAAATAAATAATTACGTTATTATTTACTTTTATCGCATTTTTCCAATGAAACATGACCTAGTGCACAAGTTAGTACTTCGTATGTCCATTCCATGAAGCTATTCCTTGCAGACAGACCACAGACTCTCGATTCTGTAGTACTTTGATTTGCTCACTGGCAAGGCTTGCCAGTGTGTTGGTGCAGCCTTACAATTTTCGTACGCTTCCTTGGAGTAACGTCCATCGCAAACAATGGCCTTAAGATAACTAATCGATAGTCGAGATAATAGTGTCTGGGCGTGATAAAAATCTAATGCAATCACGAATGACGCAATATTTCTCAAAGCAAAACAAATTTCATCATATACGCCGAAAATAGATTCATATTACTGCACACCATTGAAAATGGCCTAATCTGAGGAAAAAATAGAAATCGATTACACCCTGTCACACCAGTGGGTTTAAAATTGACCTCATGGTGAAAGAAAGGACACTAAAAAGGTTGTTTCAATTAATTTGTACAAGTACATATATATATATATATATATATATATATATATATATATATATATATATATATATATATATATATATATATTATAATTATAAAAAAATGCAAAGTTGGAAAAAAAAGTTCTAATCTTAAACCAAGGAAACACAGACTTTAAGCAAAACATTAGTCGCAATATCTAGGAAAAGATGGCGTCAGTTTAAACCAAATACTTCTGACATCTAGTATACGGAAATCTTTTTTCCAGTGCATCTATGCTATAGTTATAAATTACAAGTTTAGAAATTTAAAATTTCACTGAAATATATCGAAAAATTCCCTGTTTTCATGTGAAATCAAGAAAATGTGAACGTTATGCAGGGAAAAGAATGGCGTCAGTTTAAACAATACCCTTTTGACATCCTTGTGTACTAAGATCTTCTTTTTTTTTCCAGTGCATCTATGCTATATTTATAAACCACAAGTTTTGAAATTGAAAATTTCACTGAAATATGTCGAAAAATTCCCAGTTTTCATGTGAAATCAGGAAAATGCGAACCTTAAGCAAAATAGTGACAATATACGGGAAGACGAACGTGTCAGCTTAATGTATTTAATAGAACGCCTACTCATTCTGAATAGAGCACAAGGTATTTTTTTAAACGTAGGGGTCCCACGGGTACGTGGGACCAAAGTTAAAAAATAGTGCAATATTTTTTTTTTTCAGAAGTTAACATTTTCAAGGATTTTATCTCTAATAAATAATGAATAAAAATTGGGTGAGTTTAAACTGACATCAGGTGGATAGGGTTAAAATTTTCTTTCGATTTAGGTCGTTGATTGACGTCATATGTGATATAATAATTACTTGGGTACAAGTGTCTTTACTAGCCACACGAACGAAGTGTGGCTCAATGCCATGGTTAAACTGGGAGCCCCACGCGTACATGGGATTAGAGTCTGTGCAGACGTTAAGCCTTTTTGTAATACACGAATGCGTGAAAAAGTCTATCAGCGGTAGTAACCCTTTTTGAGTTTTTTGGGTATGCGTAAAAAAAATGAGGAGCATGCGTGCAGTGAACCTGAAGAGGATAATTCTCTTTCATTTCTGGCAAAGGTCGTGATAGGACGCTGAAGGTAACGCTCCGCGCAATAGATGCACACGGCTTAGAAGGTACACCTCACTCACTCGCTCACTAGCAGAGTGTGTTCAATTTTTCTTACATTACTTGCAGAGACTCTACATGAAAGACGTTTCAGACAGAATAAAGATTTATGTCTTGTTTTGTCTTACTCTTTTGATTGCCAATTTTTCTTAATACTTTTAGTTATTGTTTAACACACGACTTCTAACCTCGTAACAACAGTTTGATTGGCTGAAGATGGTGGCCAGTGTATTTAACATACTTTCTTAGAAATATTTTATTGCGCAAATCAATATTTTTATCATGAAATTGGTATTAACAGACGTTATTAAGATGTTCAGGATATATTTATCATATATATATTAAGGAGTTCGAATACCATTCAAATCCATTACATTCACTTACATGCTAATGCCCTTGAGAAAGGTATATCGTCTTATTCTCCCTCCAGCTATGAGTAAATAGCAGGGCAGACTGGATTCTATAGCCTTGGATGGCAACCGGTCTAGGAGAAGGTCAACTCTGAATTCAAAACATGCGGAGGGTCGTTTGTGGACATTGTGGCCCGTAGTGCACCAGGTCTCTGTATTCGGTCCTTCAGAATGTGTGATTGGTTCTGCACAAAGCCTTCGCAAATCATGTGCTGGTGTCGGTTCCTAGAAACTGAGCTGCTTGACCGTCACACTTCGAATACGACGGGAGAATCCACCATATATATATATAGAGTCCACCATATATATATATATATATATATATATATATATATATATATATATATATTAAGGATATATATACATTCAGAATATATTTATCATATAAATATACTTTATGCATGTATATAAGACATTATTTCATTAGAAAAGTTTTTAATTGCTTTTATGAATAAGATTACTATGGGCACTATTGTCTATTTGTCTACGGGCTCAGAAATCCCACGTTAAACCCGGCCTTGTGTCATATGTAACCCTCGTGGGGGGGAGCTAAATATTACTATTGTCTTAAGAAAAACTACTTTCGATGTATTTTTGCAAGAATTGGTTAAATTTTTTAAAATTTTAATTGGAATGATTTATAAAGTTTTAACCCTATTGAATTTCTGTATTAATTTGTATCTGTTAGATGATATTGTTATTAAGTAAAAACTATATTTATTAATCATAAATGGATAAGCTTACCACAATTCATCGAACACCAATACTTTAAAAAGAATTGTGTGTGTGTGTGTGTGTGTGTGTGAGTGTGTGTGTGTGTGTGTGTGTGTGTGTAAATGTGCTGATTTGTGTAATCTGCTAATTATTAGGTTGGTGCAAAAATAATGACGTAATAATGTCGTTTTTTGACGCTAAAAAATACGTCAAAAAACGACATTACGTCATTATTTTTGCACCAACCTAATATAAATGGCAAAGTTTACTACGATTCATCGACTCACAATATTTTTTTTTTAAATTATGTTTCGTGTGTGTGTGTATTTATAAACGTGCTGATTTTCGTAAATACGCCCTTCAAAGAATTTTCTCTCAATAATCCAAGACAGCTCAATATTTCAAACTATGTCTCTTCGTCTGCTTTTGAACGTATGCAAACCACATATCCCTTCGGTAAGGAACAGACTTTGCCTTAAATATTTTGGGACATTACTTTGTGTCAGATCATTTAATCTGTTGCATAAACATTTCCTCTTCATGACATGACAATACGTTAAAATTACGGTGTGATCTAATTACATCTCTAAGTAGAAGCTTTATTTGACTAACTCAGCTTTGACGCTGAAAACGTTTTATTTAATAGTAATAG
Source organism: Acanthosepion lycidas (assembly GCA_963932145.1). Taxonomy (NCBI): domain Eukaryota; kingdom Metazoa; phylum Mollusca; class Cephalopoda; order Sepiida; family Sepiidae; genus Acanthosepion; species Acanthosepion lycidas. The sequence goes on from OZ010606.1 coordinate 9,621,175, forward strand.
ATGGTTATAAGTTAGAAGGGAGATGGTGTGTTCTTATTTTATTACCACATACGGACTTTAAGATTTCTGTTTTATTGTCCTGAAACGAGCTACTGACACTACTTCAAGCGTGTAAAATCATGAATAAATTCCTTATCTTGTTTTATTAAAATTACCCGTGTGTTTCCTCGTCACTATCACTCTTTATTATCTTATTGACGTGGGCAAAACAACTGTTTTGAACCCCTAAGCCCCACTCCACCATTAAATTAAGAAATATCTTTATAATATTTTAAATAGTGGTTTTGAAAACCCTTCGGTACTAAAACTGTAACAATACCCAGCGGTACTAACGGAAGGTTAAAAGAGAAGACATTTTTCCGGTTTCATTTTTTAAGCGCATTCTTAAATACAAATTCGCGTATGAATGTCGTTTATTATTTGTTGTGTTTTCTGTGGCGCAAACAAATCTTTGTTGAAATGACGTAACGAGATAGATTCTTTATTTCTTTTTCTTTGTTTTTTTTCTTTTTTTTTTTTTACAAAGAAAGAAAGAAATGTCTGGAAGGCAATCTTTCATGAAATTTATTTTCTTTTTACTCCGCTACCACCGAACATTTTCAATGTTAAAAAAAAAAAAGAAAAACAAAAATTGTTTGCTCTTAATTCGACGATAATCCACAAAAAGTCCGCCTTTAAAAAAATCCCCAGACAAATAACCAAGGGCAGAAAGCACAAGAAGCTTTTTTTTTGTGTCATTCATCTTCAGTCCCCACAACATAAAACTTGTTTTTCTACATAAGATTTCTTATTGTTAAGCAACGTACCCAACAAAATGTAACATTCATAATATTTATATATGCAACTAGCAGTCATACCCAGCTGGTCGGGTGTATATATATATATATATATATATATATATATATATATATATATATATATATATATATATATATATATGCTAACAGCTATACCCAGCTGGTCGGGTGTATATATATATATATATATATATATATATATACTAGCTACCATATCCAGTTGGTCCATCAGAAAAAGCGTTCAATTAGATTAGAGCAAAAACACCATCATGTTTTATATATAACAGAGTCTATCTTCAATTATTTTAAAGTACTTTCATTAAAAAACATTTTGAATTAATGCAGTTACTGATATAACAGAAGTAGTCTGTATTTATTCAATCGAAGTTAGCCGAGGACATGAAGGGGTAAAACAGGCAATATGAAGACCCAGTTCAGACTACAATTATTTTGGAGTTTTTGGAATTCAATTTGTCAGTGTGTTACCAGGGATGTAAAAGAGGATACATTTATAAAGCAATTGTTAAGTTTGGTGAAAATTGGTTGAAAGATCAATAAAAAATAAGAAAGAAACCAGTAAAAATCGCCATTTTTCTCTACACGGATTTTCACAATATGGGCGGACTCAATTATCAAGTTAAATGACTGTTAGACAATCAGCTTATCGTTGGCTACAATTGAGTGAAGTTTGTATTAGATTGCTTGAAAATTCAGGTAGTTGTTAGTTTAAATTTGTGTTGAAATCGATTTTTCGTTTTCCGTGGTTTTTCGCTAAATGCAGTGGCATATAAATAAAAATGAGGTATAGTTGAGCTCGTCATGATGTAAGTAACCTACTTGAGTTGAACGCAAAAAAGTTGAATTTATCGGTTTTTGTTTGGCTTTATCGATTATTGATTTTTTTTAAATTATCGATTTTTTACGCTAAGAATCTATCTCTTACAAGGTACAATGTATGTGCCAAGTTTGGTCAGAATCATTTGGATGGATCTCAAGTGAAAAGGTATCACACAGACACACAGACATCCTCTGTTTTATATAGAAATAATAATAATAATAATTAGCAAGATTTCACGGTTTTCCTAAATTAATTTTCTGATGAATCTTAATTTTTAAGTTAATGACTGAATAAATTCCTCACGTGTTCTACGACGATAAAATACCCATGGAATTTCCCGTATTACGTCGTTAACTATTTGAACTTGGTAACTTTTATAAACTAATGCAATAAAAACCATAATTATGAATCCTTGTCGTTATTTAAAGAACTCAGACAATACAAATGAACAGATTAAAAATTGCTGTTTTTTTTCACTTCAGTTAAGTACATCAAAACGTTATATCCCTCGGTTTCTTTCTTTTTTATTCTTTCCTTCCTTCCTTCCTTCCCTTCTTTCCTTCCTTCCCTTCTTTCCTTCCTTTCTTCTCGATGAATCCAGTGTCTCTGATATGTCTTTTCCTTTTTTCTCACGTTCCAAACAGAATAGTTGATTATTTATTATATATTTGCAGGGCACGTGGCCGAGTGGTTAGAACGCTCGCTTTCTAACCACGAGACCCTGGTTCGAATCTCTTCATAATGGCGATGCTAGTGTACGACGCCATTAGAAAGTGTCTGAAAAACCATACCACGCGCTGACCCAAGCCTTGGGTAGACGGAACTCCTTGGGAGCGTCGATGGTTGTCACAAGTCATCGTGACCGAGGGTTTGAGCGTCCTGATTACGCTAGATAACGCGCTCCCTTTCAAAAACTATAACTAAGATCCGCTCAGTTGCAATATAAACCACAGGTGGGCTCTGTGTTAAACAAATGTACTTTAGTCAATCCCTGTTGCCGAGACACATTTTTTCAACACGCAACAGCTAGCTGCCCTAATAGACGAGTGGCCAGCCTTTATTGGTAAGACGTAACGTACGTGCTGACTAAATTAACTAAGGCACAAGAAAATATGCAACTTTTACAGGAAGGAACCTGCAAGTAACTGGTATGAACATCACTCAGACCCGGTGAAAGAAATAAGACATCTAACAATTTTATGAGACTTTACAATACACACAGAGAGAACAAGGCTAATCGCCCAGACACCGTGATAAAAGACCACAGAAACAGAATGTGCTTTCTTATTGATATGGCAATTCCTGCAGATTGTAATGTATCTTTGAAGATTTTCAAAGAACTATCAATATACAAGGATCTTGAAGTGGAAATCTCAAAAATGTCGCACATGACGATATTAATAATCCCAATTGTAGTTGAAGTCCTCAGATTGATTGGAAAAGGTTCCGATAGACTCATTGAAGGGAATCCTGGTAGCACATACTTTAAAGAAATGTAAACAAAATGTACTCACATGTACAGCTCACACATTACGAAGGGTTTCATCCATATAAAATATGTTTAATCTTGCTTTTTTCTTTTTTTAAAAAAAAAAGCTCAGTGAAGCCATTTCTGACCTTAAGTCTCTGGTTGGGACGCGGAAGGAATTACATATACAACAGAAATCAAAGGAAATAATAATATGACCAATCCAATCACTATTCACACTATTTACATGGTTCGGACTGTTGTCCTCATCTTTATTGTCACATTCACGACGTTTCGGCCGCTGTACGCTCCGGTCTTCTTCAGATGATATACTTTGGAATTTTGAACCGAACACTTTATTTAGTCCAGTGGGGTAGATTGTTCTAGTTCCATGTGCCGTGCCCTTTCTGGGTGTCTCAGTTTCAATCCAAGTTTTTGTTCTCCTCTGCAGTGGACAGGTACTGAACTAACAACTCCTTGGGTCAAGACACTTCAATCAACGCTTTTATCCACTGGGTCATGTGACAGCGGCTCGGATTGAAGGAGGCACGGTGGGGTAATGGATATCGACTCGGATTGAGGAATCGGAGAGCCGAGTTCGAATTCCAGTCGAATCCATTCACTTACGTGCTAATACCCCTGGGAAAGGTATGAATCCTCTTCTTCTCCCTCCAACTATGGGTAAATAGCAGGACAGACTGGGTTCTATAGCCTTGGATGGCAAATGGTTTACCGCAGAAAGAAATCTGCCTCGTCAGTCATGTATCGAAAGATACATGATCGCCTAAGCGTGTATCACGCATGACACATAACTGGCTGATATGTGTCCTTGAAGAAGAAGAAGAAGAAGAAGAAGAAGAATCTACTGACCCAATGATTTGTGAGTTTAATACCTGGCTACTGCAGAGGTAAAAAAAAAATGTAAAGTTGACTTACTAAAGGGAAATAACTGAAAATGGAAATATCCGGGAGAGGCATGGCACGTTGAACTAGAACAATCTGACCCTCCACCTCCTGGACCAAATAAAGGGTTCGGTTCGAAATTTCAATGTATATCATATTCAGATGCTGGTGTACAACGGCCGAACGTTGTAAATATAACAATAAAGATGAGGACAACAGTCCGAAGAATGGAAAAATTGTGTAAATAGCTACAATACCTCATTAATAGAGAGAGATGACCAATCACAATCCTTCTTCTCCATACCTTCTACCCCACAAAACGAATTTGCCATTGGAACACTCTAATGCAACATATGGCGTATTTTGAATAATTTTATGGTTTCATATATCTCTAGTTCTCATAAAAAATGTTTGTCGATGAATAGGTGCAAATTCCAGCCTAAATACGCATTAAGAAGCAAAAAACACAATCAAATATACAACGGCTCTTGACGTCAGATCTTTATAAGCCAGGAGTGGCTGTGTGTGTTGCGAGTACTTGTGTGGGTGTGTGTGTGTGTGTGTGTGGTCATAATTATCTACTTACCCATGAATATCAGAGTATATAGGACTTACGTCTTTTATGCACCGTGTCCCTGCAGGACGTTCGCGATTATGGATCTCCACAATTTCTTACCCTTTGCATCTCTTAATAAATCTTGTCTTTTTGTTTTCTCTCCTAAACGTTTTTCAGCCATCCATTTAGCCCAGCTCTCTAGGTAGGTTATACCTTGCTATCCTCTGTCCCTCTTGCCTTCGATCTGTCCTGTGAGTAACAAATTTTCCAAGCCCTCATATGCTCTAGAAATTTCAACTGTCTCTTCCTGATATTAAGTAAAAGTGTCCCTTTTGCTTCCATTTTCTCTAAAACTTCATCGTTGTCCACATGTTCGGTCCATGGTATTCTCAGCATCCTTCAGTAGAAGCATATTTCTTTTGCTTCAAGTCTCCTCTTCGTCTTTGGGGAGATTGTCCAACATTCACTGGCATATAGGAGGACAGATATCACGTAACAGTTCAGTACTCTTTTCTTTGTTTCTCTTACTTCAAGTCTCTTCTTCATCTGTGAGGAGATTGTCCAACATTCACTGGCATATAGGAGGACAGATATTACGTAACAGTTCAGTACTCTTTTCTTTGTTTCTCTTACTTCAAGTCTCTTCTTCATCTGTGAGGAGATTGTCCATCATTCACTGCCATATAGGGGGACAGATATCACGTAACAGTTCAGTACTCTATTCTCTGTTTCTCTTGCTTCAAGTCTCTTCTTCATCTGTGAGGAGATTGTCCATCATTCTCTGCCATATAGGAGGACAGATATCACGTAACAGTTCAATACTCTCTTCTCTATTTCTCTTGCTTCAAGTCTCTTCTTCATCTGTGAGGAGATTGTCCAACATTCACTGGCATATAGGAGGACAGATATCACGTAACAGTTCAGTACTCTTTTCTTTGTTTCTCTTACTTCAAGTCTCTTCTTCATCTGTGAGGAGATTGTCCATCATTCACTGCCATATAGGAGGACAGATATCACGTAACAGTTCAGTACTCTATTCTCTGTTTCTCTTGCTTCAAGTCTCTTCTTCATCTGTGAGGAGATTGTCCATCATTCTCTGCCATATAGGAGGACAGATATCACGTAACAGTTCAATACTCTCTTCTCTATTTCTCTTGCTTCAAGTCTCTTCTTCATCTGTGAGGAGATTGTCCAACATTCACTGGCATATAGGAGGACTGATATTGCTTATAACAGTTTTGTATTTGTTTCAAGCGAAATGTTTATGTTTCGTAATTCTTTGCTTAGCTTTTGGATGAAATCTGTCACTGCCCTCCCTAATTGTATTCATTTTCATGGTAGAGAAGAACTGCATTTCATTCAAAATAATTTACACCAAATAATCGTTTCGTTCTCCGGTATTATCGCATAGTGGACGAGCCTCTTGTAAACTTTATATGCAAATTACCAACATTTGTGTCTACCGTAAATTGTCGCCATTTTATATTTTAATCTCGCACATGCGCCTTTTTGGTTTTTGATCTTGTCGACTGCATATTATAGTAAGGTCAGTTGGGCACCATCTGTGAGAAAAAGACTATCATGATGCAACTCATTCCGCCAGAAATTTAGAAACGGCATGCTGTATTGCTTGGCATTTGCACCGAAGCTTCAATACGAATATTTCAGAGTGTTTGGGTGTCAATCTGAGGATGGTACCTGGGTCAGGAGGGTGACTGCTGGAAGACCCTGTGTCTGGTAACAGGACTCTGTAACATGCCACACATGCAGGAGAACCCAGTCATAACGGTCAGACAATTTCTGCAACCACATCACCCCTTACATCTAGTCACCTAACTTCCCACACTGTACCCCCTTAATTATTATGCGTGGAGCGCAGTTGAGCGAGAGACCAATAAAACTCCTCGTAATACCAAAGATGAATTGAAGGCAAGGATTATGGCAGCATTCACCAACTTAAACAAGGAGACAGTCCAGAAGAGATGCAGGAGATTCCGAAGTCGTCTGGGGGCCGTGGTTTAAGGCGGTTTTATTGAATAAATTTACTCTTTAGTATTTCACGATATTGTTTGTTTAATTTTGGTAATTATATCTGTTAAAATGAGATGTCAGTGTTATTTTCATGTTTGCGTCATTAGAAGACAATTTATCTATCGCGCTTTGTACACACACACACACATATATATAATGTGTGTATATATATAATGTATGTATATGTATATATGTATATATAGTGTGTATATATATATATAATGGTTTGAGTTTAGGGAGCGGCAGAGGGTAAGTCTTAGAGACTACTGAGCGGTGGAGGGTTGGTCTGAGTCTAGATATCGGAGGAGTGTAGGTCTAAGTCTAGAGTTTAGAGAGCCGCGAAGGGTAGGTCTAGTCTAGAGATCGGCGTAGTGTTGGTCTAAGTCTAGAGTTTAGAGAGCCGCGGAGGGTAGGTCTAGTCTAGAGATCGGCTGAGTGTTGGTCTAAGTCTAGACTTTAGAGAGCCGCGGAGGGTAGGTCTAAGTCTAGAGATCGGCGGAGTGTTGGTCTAAGTCTAGAAATTGGCAGATGGTCGGTCTAAGTCTAGAGTTTAGAGAGCGGTAGAGGGTAGGTGTGACGGATTCATACCTTTCACAAGGGTGTTCGTGCGGAAGTGAACGTGATGAATTCTGTCGGAATTCACACTCGACTCGCTGAGTTTTCTTTCTGTGTCGCTAACCGTTACACTATAGAGACATCCGCAATAATGCGACCTACCAGAGAAAATAAAATAAAATGTTTTTCTATTTAACATATTCAGCTGTTTACAGGTAACCGTTACCCGAGATCAGTGCTTCTTAAACTGTTTTCATTCATGACCCCAATTTTTCATCACGAGATTTTTCGCGACCCCAGGCATTAGATATGAAATAAAACATACAAATAAATACATAAATCATTTTTTTTTGTTGAGCAATATACAAAACAAAATGTAGTTATGTTATTCGTCAAAATAAAAGTAATTTTAGGATTTGTTTCAAATAAAAAAAATAAACCAAAGTAAAAATCAATGAGACGGATATGTTTGCATTATAGCTGCATAACAACAAACCTTGATGTAATATTTGACACTGCTGGACGTAAAGCATCGTTTACGGTTTTCAGCGTTGAACAATATATGTTTGTAATAAGGGTTAAAGCTGAAAACATCGTTTCATATGTGATGATAAATGACAAAAGAACATGTAACGCCATTTCAGCAATTATGGGAAATTCAGTTTCAGCTCCGATCCAGAATTCAATCAAAGATTTTTTTTCTGTAAATCCAAATTTCAGCGAATTCAAGTGTTTAAATTTAATTTTCGCGAACCCAGAATTTCGTTTCGCGGCGCCATTTGGTGTCGCGACCCACAGTTTAAGAAGCGCTACCATAGACCAATGATTCCCAAACTTCTTTTTCTCTGGACCGCATTTTTTTAATTAAAATTTGTTAGCGACTCACCAAATTTTATGTGATAAAAAGTACATTAAAATTTTTTTTAAAATAGAGAAAGAATTAAAGGGAGATAACCGCGAATTCGCAGTCAGAACATCATCATTAATAACTCTCTCCTTCAATTTGCGGACCCTAGTTACCATATTCGTAATACTTGATATAATGCAAAAAATATCCCAATAATAAAATAATTATTTATAACTATTTATACTGGGAACCATACATGCAATTACAAGTCATCCATAATAATATTTTAAATTTTGAAATCATATTTATTTTTGGCATATGAATTTTTTAAAACTGTTTCTAAATCTTTCAATCATGCTATCACCTGCTATCCTCCTCCGCCACACCTATGCAGCGCGTCGCACTGTTTGGGAACCATTACATTACATGTGCATCTGCAATAGTACGACTAACCAGAAAAGATAAAATAGCATAAAATAAATTAAATGGTCTTTGTATTCAACATATTTATCTGTTTATAACCGCCAAGACTGGTTATTTCCGCCATTTTCGCCGACTTTTTAACCTCAGACGTGTTACTATATATATGTAAATTTTTCGATTGAACAAAAGCGCCAGTCAAATGTATTAACACGAAGCATATACGATTGCTTGCATAATGATTCTTACGCCCATACGTAATTCCACGGTTTTTATTATATTGCATTTTATAAAACGTATTAAATCAACCAACCAACAAAAGCTTTTATTATTACTATTAATAGAGTGAAGACACGGTGGAGTAGAGGAGGGCGACTAGGAAGAGAGCCGAGTTCGAATTCCAGTCGAATCCATTACATTCACTTTACTGGCTTAATACCCTTGTATTACCTTATGGGTAAATAGCAGGACAGACTGGATTCTATAGCCTTGGATGTCAACTGGTCTAAAAGCACAACTCTGAATTCAAAACCTGCGGAGGGCCATTTGGGGACATTGAGGCACGTAGGGCACTATGTCTCTGTATTCGGCCCTTCAAAAAGTCTAGTTGGTTCTGTACAAAGCCTTCTACACTATCATAAAATCATATGTGCTGGTGTCCAGGCTGTCGGTTCCTAGGAACTGAGCTGCTTGACCCTCATACATCGAATACGGCTGGAAAGCCCGCCATTACTTGCTCTATATTATTAGTGTTGTGTTTTATCATATCACTAGCAGTAGAGCACGGCGTTGCCCGGGGATGTAACAGTAAGAGATAGATCAAGTATCGACCATCATAAAGACTGAAAAATAAAATTGACAAAGATTATTGTTTAAGGTTGACGGACACGCATGTCTTAATTAGTTTTATTTTTTTTTTTATTTTTTTACGAATTGGTCAAACCCAAACTCAAACCAAAACATTGTTTTCAATCGTTATGAGTCTACCGATTGAATAGAATTTTATTATAAACAATTGTCTTGTAAATAAATTTTTTAAAACATTCTGAATGTAAAAATAAAGAAAAAAGTGCCCAAGACAATAAGAAACACTACCTGCCAAAAAAATTGAAGTTTTGTTGAAATCGGTTGAAAAATGTAGGAAATCCGATCCCATATATAAACGAACACACACATACACAAACAACCAACCTGGGTTTATAATAAGTATAACTCGATAACTCGATAAAAATAAGTATAATTCGATATGAGTTGTCCCCCTTTCATAAATGCCTCTTAATCGTATTTTCAAATTGATTTCGTGCAAAAACAATTGTGTTTTTCCAATTTGTGGCGCTGTCGGAACCACTGCAAGGTAATTTTACGTAGTCCTGTGAAGTTTTGTTGAAATCGGTTGAAAAATGTAGGGAATCGATCCAATATATAAACGTACAGACACACACACACACACACACACAATCTGCGTTTTATAATAAGTAAGATTCCGCGTTCATTTTAAATGTTTATCGTTTACCGATGTATTTGAAGTGTTTAGTACAGACAAACCTCTCATCAACGAACTAATAAGAGGGATGGGTGGTCCGTTAAAGCCGGTTGTCTGTAGATGGGAAGTGTTTATTTTTTAGTTATAAAACCACTATAGTAACTACCAGTTGTTATGTTCATAGTGTAAATTACTATAAACATGTATATGTCATAACTAAATATATACTTAATATAGATATATTAACTAAAATAACAAAAAATAATAGAGTTCTCATAGCTACTTTCCCACGTACGCGCTAATGTATCGTACTTTATATACTGTACACCAGTCTTTGTTTACACCTGAAAAGCCCGCCAAGTGGTCAATTTGAGAACTAATACGACTTATTTCACTAAGCCCACAAATTTTGAAATACATCACTGACAATTTGGGAGGGTTTTTTTCTGTACATATTTTGTTTTATTTTGTCCGTTGCATCAGAAGTCCGTTGACATCTGGTGGCAACACCCAACTAAATCACAGCACGATGGACCCATCCCTGATATTTTTACAATCTTACGCGAACGCTGAAAGCACTTTATGTGACACTGCTGGCAGACAAAACAAGAACTCGTATGTGATCTATTATTCTGGACCCCTAGCCATGGAGCAAGACGAGTTGGTCGCCCAGCAACCACTTAAATTGACCAGCTATGCTATGATACAAAGGGACATTGATGCAGGACTGTGATGGTTGGCATAAATAGACTTATGAATGTCTGAGCTAACTCGACCGAATAATAATAAAGTATTTACCGAGGTGTTTGAAGTGTTTAGTATTTACCGAGGCGTTTGAAGTGTTTAGTATTTACTAATTCTACATCCTGATTTTTTTTATGATAGAAGTTGTAATCTAGAGAGAGTTACTGAATGAGAAATAACCAAAACGGAGGTTGAAAATGAAAATGGTAATCTTCATAACAACAACTAAATACAATACTCGCCAGCGGCGTGAAGTAGGTAAGCCACTGCTAGTGGTGGACTACTTAGCATATTAAGATTTATTGTGCAAAATACACAATTATGGCACAAGGCCTCAAAATGGAGCAGGGATTGAGGCTGGTCAACACTATCTATCTTATACATAGCTAATCCGATTCACGACCCATTTACTCCTTACAATTTTCACATTCACCATAAAAACTCGATCGTCACCAATCAATCCTCCATACACCATAATACCACATCTTCTCAAGGAGGACCTACAAAACGCGCTCCATGCCATAAAAATTTAATGATGATAAATTATTATATACAAAAATCTAATGATGAGAGGGGAGGGAGATGAACCCAATACCAAACTAAATATTAACACAAAACAAATGATGTTATTAGGGGCCGTCCAACCCTCAAAAATGAGAGGCCGCTGTATTCTGACCATTGGATAAAATCAAGAAGCTCTCTCGCTAAGGGAGTGGGAAAAGGGGAAAATATTTACGGGCATAGGAAATATAAAAGCTGACCCAGTCGAGATGAAAAAGGGGGCCAAAACAAACTGGGAAGGTTGGGAATCTCGACTTGGATCATAAGCAAAGATGCAGTCGGGAACAGGCCAAGAACAACACTTACATTAACTAGATACGCAAAGCTTGTCTAACCTCACCAAGGGGAGGGCCCCACAAAAATTGGCAGTTTACCCCGGTAGTAGGGGTCAGCTTACAGTACCAGATGTTCCCAAGCGTTCCCCCATCTAAGTACTGACCTGGCTCTAAGATGCTTAACTTCGGTGATCGAACGAGAACAGGTGTTTTCACCGTGATTTGACCGTAAGCAGCACTACTTAGCGTATTACCCCCACTTGCAATAGTGTCCAACATATTTATGAAGATTGGGACATACCCATTAATGTTCATAGTTACGATATATTGATTTTCCAAGTGTAGCATAGATGTGGCACAAGTTCGAAAGTATGGGGCCCCCAGTGAGGATCGAACTGACTACTCAGTCGTAATTGTTCTAGCGAGACAAGCATGCTAACCATTACACCGCCTCGAGGTGCCCTTCATACTTACGATATATAACAGAAGTCAAGACGTTACTTAGCTTAATGATGAAAAAGCCGTTTATTTTAAATATTTACATACGTAATCTTTTTCTCTATGAATTTTTAGGGGACTAAATCCGCGCATAGAATTTTATCATTTTTACCATGAGATCGGGGGTTTGAATTCTTTGTCACAAAAAATTACCGACAACAGAGTTTATGATCTACAAACTATATATTTTAAAGAATAACATGCCTTTTACCCTGAAAGTATAAAATTATGTTCAAAATATTTAGATTTCGGCATTAAATAACCCATAGAGGTGTTGATATGCCGCTAAACAAAGACAACCAACCCAACCAATCAAAATATTTAGATTTCGGCATTAAATAACCCTTAGAGGTGTTGATATGCCGCTAAACAAAGACAACCAACCCAACCAATCAAAATATTTAGATTTCGGCATTAAATAACCCATAGAGGTGTTGATATGCCGCTAAACACGGACAACCAACCAAACCAATCAAAATATTTAAATTTCGGCATTAAATAACCCATAGAGGTGTTGATACGCCGCTAAACAAAGACAACCAACCAAACCAATCAAAATATTTAGATTTCGGCGTTAAATAACTCATAGAGGTGTTGATATGCCGCTAAACAAAGACAACCAACCAAACCAATCAAAATATTTAAATTTCGGCATTAAATAACCCATAGAGGTGTTGATACGCCGCTAAACAAAGACAACCAACCAAACCAATCAAAATATTTAGATTTCGGCGTTAAATAACTCATAGAGGTGTTGATATGCCGCTAAACAAAGACAACCAATCAACCAACGAATAATTATAGTATCTATCCGAATACAGCTTATAAAAATTTATTGTTACTGTAAACGTTTTTTGTTTGTTTTTTTTTGCTTGCTTGTTTTTGTTTAGCGGCATATCAACACCTCTATGGGTGTTAATGCCGTAATCTAAATATTTTGTGCGCAATTTTATTTTATTTTATCTTTTTGGAGATAATAATAGTTTTAGTGATACAAGTCTTACTAATTAACCCATAGCTGGGGGAGAAGAAGTAGATTCATACGTTTCCAAAGGCTATTTGCACGTAAGTGAATATAACGGGCCCAACGGAAATTGAAACTCGGCTCTTCGATTAAGAATTCAGAGACATTATCCATTACACCATCCGCACATCCAAGCTTGCAGCATCTGATATTCCAAAACGTTTTTTCGTTTGATCATTCCAATATCTTTTTTTTTCTTTCTGTCTTCGGTGGTTTGATTTCTATGTGTATGCGTGTGTGTGTAAGATGGAAACAACGAGAAAGCCGAATCCCTAATAATGATTACGTAATAAATATGCAGTTGCTTTCATCTCAAGTTATCGCTTTGCGCAAAAGTCCTTCCTTTGTGATACTTCATGTACTCTGCAAAAGAACAGCTCCCGGGAACAAGTTCCATAGATTGAATGAATATTTGATTATGAACGATTAAAATCCCATATTTCTTGAATATTTCTAAACAATGTTTGTGTAATTGACCTCCCATATTCATTAGGCGAGGCGTTTCTATTATTGTCGGTACACTCATAAAACTAATTCCATGGGAATCGGGCTGACAATGAGATCAAACCTGTGACCAAGATGGAAATTATCGGACAGATAAAAGTTTCATGTCGAAAAAAAATTACTGAAATTATTATTTTTTTTCTTATTTATTTTAGCGAGTTGAATTTCACAACACCAACAAGACGAAAAATAAGAAAACAATACGAGAACGTCTGGCAATTAGTTTAATTTTTTTTTCTTTTTTTTTTTTATTGTGGCAAATTTTATTCAATTCGAACTTAGTAAATAATACGAAAAACATGTAAACAGGAGAATACAAGATGGGTTATAAAAATCTTACGACTTCTGTAGTCGTTGTGACAAACACGGGTCTTCCTGCACACAAAAAAAAAAACACTCCTTTTGAAACAAAAGGACGTTTTAATCATTTCACTTCAAGCAAGGCAATAAAGCCGCTAAGATGCAAGAGGTTACAGAATGTTACAGAATATGAAAAAAAAAACTACTATTAACGAGAGAAAGCAATAAAAAAACAAGAACTAAGAAGATAGTAGATAACGATTGACATTGCATTAAATTTTTGAAGATCAAAGTTGACTAGAAAGCAAGAATCATCAAGATAATTCTACAAGCGTGAAGTGCGACAGAAGAAACTGTTAACATAGAACTTACGGTTACATCTAGCCATTTCAAGTATAAAATGATGAAATTAGTATTAAAACATTTATAGAAAAGACACAAGGACGCTACGTTAAGGCGGTGGGAAAAAATAACTGAATCCGAGATGCCAGATCAGGACCGAGAACATTGCAGATTCTTCTTTGTGTTTTATCAATGGTGTGGATTCCGTGTTGAATTCCGGTACCAATAAATAACAAACGCCAGGAATGAATATATGAAAATAATGTATTAACGTAATAATACAAACTGGTAAAGCAGGTTAGTAGTTCCAGGAATACGGGTTAGTAGCAGAATATATATATATACAGTGTTTGGTATTGAAGTATCGCTGTAGGACTTCTTACTGAGTCTACGTTCTCGCTCACTGTGACTCCTACAACGCTGTTACCTCCCCCTCACTCTTCCGGTTTCCTACAACCTTTTACTCTGTCACTCTGGACTCGACTCCACTCTTCGGTCTTGCTCTCGTCTTCACGTAGCCGTAGTACACGTATACACTGGGTGAGTCCATTTGTGTAAAAAGGGGGGAACCCCTCAACAATCAAGAACTTCTAAATTCATAGTAGAAGCACCAGACCAGATGTGACTGCAATATTCAAAACAAGGACAAATGGTAGACTTATAAAGGTATTACATAGATTTTGGTGAGAAAGCCTGTTAACAAATTATTAACTTTTTACTTCTTTTTTTAATCAAGCAAGGCAATAAAGCTACTAAGATGCAGTGGGGTTACTGAGTGTTGAGAGAATATGAGAAAAAGAAAAACATTATTAAAGAGAAAGAACAATAGAAGAAAATTGAACTTACGTTTACATCTAGCTATTTCAAGTGTAAAATGATGAGACCTATCTGCCAGTCTAGTACTGCACTTAAATTCATGAAGTCTAGCTTATTTATAAATATTGCAAAAGATTACATTACAAATGAATAACAAAATAGCTTTAACCATTTCACCGCAGGTAAGGCAATAAAGCCACTAAGACAAAATGGGTTACTGAGTGTTAGAGAATATGAGAAAAACACCATTAAGGAGAGAGGACAATACAGGAACAGGAATTAAAAAGACAGAAGATAACGATTATTATTACCTTTAAAATTTTGAATGTAAAACGATGAGACCTTACCGCCAATCTAGTACTGCGCTTATTTTTCTTTTAACTACTTATTGTAAAATTATCAAAATATTGTAAACCATCTACAATGCAATAATTTTTAAAACATCAACTAATTTTACCAACCTTCAACCTCCTCAGCAATGTTTATTGTTTTAAAAAGCGAGGATTAGAATTTTAATAAAACCCAAATATATAAAATTAATTACATTGTTTACATTGTTCGGGCTGTTGCTCTCATCTTTGTTACCATATTCACGATATTACGGTCGTTGTACGCTCCGGCCTTCTTCAGGTGATTGGAATTTCGAACTGAACTTATTTTTCCCACCGGGGTAGATTGTTCTAGCTCCACGTTCTATGCCTCTTCCGGATATCCCAGTATCAGTCATCTCCCTTTAACTCATCTCTCCAAGTTTTTTTTTCTGTTCCCCTCAACTGTAGCCAGGTATTGAACTCACAACTCTGATTGCTGATACATTAAGTTTATAAGGCCCAAAAATGCATAATGTCCTCATGGACACATTGCTCAGTGGATAAAAGCGTTGGTTAAGTCCAGTGATTTGACCCAAAGATTTGTGAGTTTTCGTTTTAAATCATTTCACCCCAAGTAAGGCAATAAAGCAATTAAGACGCAAGGGCCGGGGGGGTAACTAAGTGTGAAAGAATATGATAAATAAAAATTTTATTAGCGTAATTTCTCAAAAATAATACGCATTTTTTTTTACTGTAAATTACAGGTGATAGTATGGATGCGTATTATAAATAGGTTTAAACAAAAATATTTTTCGTTATTGATTTATAATAATTAATACGCATTATGGTTTTGGTGGGGACACACGAGGCCCTTGCACCGGCCCTGCACCAGCCCTGCACTTCACTACACTATAGCAATTTCTAAAGAAGTAATGGATATTTTATTTATCACTCCGACAGATTTTGTCAATTTAAGTTTAAATGTTGTGGTTATCCATATTTGAAAAGACGCGCCATTTATTTATTAAACAATATTCGAACCTGCATCCCCCTTTGCAGGAGAAACCGACTCTTACTAAGAAGGTGGGGGACATGTTCGAATCCTATCGAAGGGTGCATCTTTTTCTTCAATAAGATTTCTCTAATATTCAAGCTGGTAGACGAAAATACTGTTTAAACGGAGTGCCTATTCAAATATGACTATCCACTAAAAATAACGTTAACACACGCGCGCACACACACACACACACACACACACACATATATATATATATATATATATATATATATATATATATATATATATATATATTAAACGTTATATAATTTCATATAGATGTTATTTTTAGTGGCGAGTATTTCATTTGCTATCCCTGTTTTATTATTATTATTATTATTATTATTATTATTATTATTTCCTTTGATTTCTAGTGTATATTCATTTCTTTCGGGGTCCCAACCAGAGACCTAAGCGTCAGAAATGGCTTTATAACATTCGCTGAGCATTTATATAAAAAAAAAGTAGCCAAGGTCACACACATTTTACATAAATAAAGCTCTTCGTAATGTGTGAGCAGTACTTGTGGGTATAATGTTTTGTATTTCTCTAAGGCATAGACTACGAGGAATCCTTTTAATGAATCTATCGGACCTTTTTCCAATCAACCCAAGGGCTCCAACTACAAGTGGACTTATTGATGTCCTCATGTGCCACATTTTTTAGATTTCACTGCATGATCCTTGTATTTTGATAGTTTTGGGAGGATCTTCAAAGATGCATTACAATCTGCGGGGACTGCGATGTCAATAAGAAAGCACATTCTGTTTTTGTGGTCTTTGATCACGATGTCTGGGTTATTAGCTTTGATTGTTTTGTCTGCGTGTATTGTAACGTTGTGGTTATCCATATTTGAAAAGACGTTCCATTTATTTATTAAACAGTATTCGAACCTGCATCCACCTTTGCAAGAGAAGCTGGCTCCTGCCCGTCATGTTCGAATCCTATCGAAGAGTGCATAAAATGTCTCGAATATTCAGGCCGGTAGATATTCAGGCGCTATTTACCGCCCATTCACGATAGGATATGACATATGCGACGCATGGCCGGTTTAACGTGGAGTGCTTGGGCTAAGCACTAAAAATTACCCAGACACCGCAATCACTGTCATCTTGTCTTCGGTATCTACTGAACCTTCCTTTTTAGTGCAACTAGGGAGGTATTGCCGCAGGGTTAGAATCTCTGGGACTCAACATCCCACATAATTTTAAAGAGAAGAGAAAACAGATATTACACTTTGATCCCAGCCGGCGTACGTATGAGCCAAGGACAAAAATAGCCCAGTCCCCGCGACTACTGTCAGGATGGCGTCCCTATCCACCAAATTCAACGCTAATAGTTTATTTTCTCGCACTTCTCGCCTGTAGAAATCTTTACCAGTTTCTTGCTTCCGAATCAAGTTAAATCTTCAAAAAATTAAATGTAATGTCAATCGTTATATTCTGTCGTCTTAATTCTTGTTCTTTTGTTGTTCTCTCTCCACAATAATGTCTGTCTTTTTCTTATATTCTTACACACTCAGTAACCTAGCGTCTTAGTGGCTTTACTGCCTTACTTAGAAGGAAACGAATAAAAAAGATGTCTAAATATTGGAAATGGATTGACATACTTTTCTTTCTTTATTAATTAACGTAATTTTGTTATTGATTTATAATAATAAATACATACTTGTTGTTCTAAAATAAGAAAGATATTAACCCAATTTTCATTTTAAATCCAACAATAATAATTTTAAGATTTTTTTTTTTTTTGTCAATAAATTTATTTATCAGTTACCGTATTTTTTATTTGGCGAAAAAATAAAAAAATCTATAAAAAAGGCCAATTTCTAAGAAAAGAGGATATCAAGTTAATAATTTATTGAAATTTTAATTTTCATCATCATCATCATCACCACTTTCTATTATAGAATGAATATCTAAATTGTTATTAAACAAATTATCATTCACAATATTATCTTCGTCCTGTTCAAAATTATTTTCGGGTTCTTCATTCTCTTGCCAAAAGATGTCATCTTCAGATCCATCTATGCCTGTTGTGAGACAACACTTCTTGAAACCTCTCTTTATAACATCTTCACTGACGGAATCCCAAAATTCCTGAATACATTTTACAATAAGTTCCAACTCTGTTTTTTTTTTTCCTGTTGCCACCAACAGTAAAACTGGAAACACCAGAAAACATTCAGCCATTCCATTTTTACGTTGTTTTTTTTTTTAATGTTTCAGAAAAACCGCAGGTAATTTTCAATATTATTTTCGTCGCTTAGTTTCTTAATGTCAAGATCGACAAAATGTCTTCGTAATTATTATTTTGAATTTTTTTTTTTACATTTATAGATGCGTATTATACATAGGGGTAGGTATATTTCTTAATTGTTTAATCATTTGCTGGGAGCGTATTATTTATGGGTGCGTATTATTTTCAAGAAATTACGGTAATGAGTTAGAACAATAAAAGAAAGGGAATCAAGAACACAGAAGATAATGATTGACATTGATTTAAAATTTTTGAAGATCAAAGTTGCTGGAAAACAAGAAGCCGGGAGAGAGTTTCACAGGCAAGAAGTGTGAAAAAAGAAACTGTTAACATAGAACTCAGGGTTAGATCTAGACATTTCAACTATAAAAGGATAAAACCTTGTTACCAATCTAGTACTGCGCTTAAATTCATAAAGTCTGGGTACCATAGAGGTACCCAGACTTTATGAATTTAAGGTACCCAGGTTCATCAGAAAAATTACTATGTAAGTAATTAAAGAAAATGAACAGGGAAGTGACATTACAGTGATGGGATTGTAAAGAAAAAATAATACGACTCTGTCCCATAATAACTGTTACATTTAGTGTACGAAATATGCATGCAAATGTAACAACTATTATGGGACAGAAAGAAATAGTACCTCTGTCCCATAATAGTTGTTACATTTGCCGTTTGACCTTTGAATGCAAGTGTATCAACTTTTATGGGACAGAGTAAAAATAATAATTTTCATATTTTTTATATGAAATATGTATGCAAACATAGCAAATTTATGGCACATATTAAATAAAAAAATTTTTTTTCCGGTAAGAGTTGTTACTTAAAATGTGTAAAATATTTACCGAACAGTGGAGTAATGGATAGCGACTCGGATTGAGGAATTGGAGAACCGAGTTCGAATTCCAGTCGAATTCATTACATTCACTTACGTATTGATACCTTTGAGAAAAGTATTAATCTTCTCATTCTCCCTTCATGGGTGAATAGCCGGACAGACTAGGTTCTATAGCCTTGGATGGCAACTGGCCTAGGAGAAGGACAACTCTGAACAACCTGTGGTGGGTCGTTTGAGGAACTTGTGGCAAGTTGCGCACCAGGTCTCGACATTCGGCTCTTCAAAAAGTGTGGATGGTACTGCACAAAGCCTTCACCACTATAATCATATCTTATAGACTGTTGGTTTCTAGGAAATGAGCTGCTTGACCCTCATAAGTCGAATACGACGGGAACGTTCACCATCCACCATATAATCAGCAGTAAATAAATGAGCGTTATTGGTGAAAATTTATTTATTTCTCTATTGGATCATGTTATTTAAGTCATGGCAATTATGTGTGAAAAATAATATCGGCCAAATGTCCGTCAAGGCTTCGGCGGCACACCTCCATTAGATGATCAAAATTTTTGATGACGTCTCTGCATAGTTGCTCCTCAATCTCACCAACATGCCTTATTATCTCATCCTTCAGCTGTTGAAATGTTGTTGGCCTGTTGGATGTCGAAGATTTGTGGTTCCAACAGGACGGCGCCATATGCCACACGGCCAATGCAACAATGGCTTTATTGAATGAGAAGTTCCCAAGTCGCATCATCTCTTGAAACAGTGAAGTCAATTGGTCACCACATCTCGTGGGACTTGACGCCTTTAGATTTCTTCCCTTGGGGTCATCTCAAAAGTAAGTGAATTGGAGAATTATACTTCGACATGAAAACAATAGACAAAAATATAAAATCCTTGAAGCATTATACATCAAACAGTTGAAACCCAACCTAAACAAAATCAATTATGGCATCTCTACAAATATTCTTAAATGTCTATAATTGGTAACAGAAGCCATTGGTTTATACCAATGGCTTTCCATACTTCATACTTCTACAATTCACTCTCGAGTGGTCATGTGTGACGTCATGAGATGCGGTGCGATTTTCGCTTATAGCGTCTTATATGCACGTGTTTATCGTTGCTTAGAAATCATCTATGTAAACATTGACAGACTATCATCACTGTCTTGTTCGTATATTGCTTAATATGTTGTAATTGACATCTTTGATAATAGCTTAAGTAAGCCGAAAGCTTAGATAGTATTAAAAAAAATATGAATCAATATTGTGAATTTCTTTCTTCGTTCAACGATAATGTTATTAAACTTATCAGACGTTACGAAAAAAATTAACATAAAATAAATAGACAACACTTGTCTATATTATTTAATGAAACGTGTATGAATGAAAAGATGCTGCCTAAATACACACAATTTAAATATATATATGTGTGTGTGTGTGCGTGCGTGTGTGTGTGTGTGTGCGTGCGTGTGTGTAATTCTCAAAATGTGTGTGTGTGTACGTATGTGCGTATGTGTGTGTGATCGGATGTTTATGCGTTTCCCCAGTTTTCAGCCGATTTCGATGAATATTTTTTTTTTGTTTGATAGATAATTCTTCAGTGCTGGTTTTGAGTCCAAATTGGGTGGAAAAAATTACAACCTTGAAGGTGAAAAATCTTTAATCTTTTTTTAGGCTGATTTTAAGCTTAAACTGCTCCAATTGAACGGCAAAAATTCGCAGTAATGAAAGACCCGGTCGAAACTTGTATATATATATATATATATATATATATATATATATATATTATAATAATAAAGAGAAAGAACAGTAAGATATATAATCCGGTGTTTTTCTTATTAATATTTTTATTTTTACAGAACAGGGCGCAATGCAAATCTACAGAGCATAAATATTATAAATTTACTAATTTAAAAATATGGTTCCATCGCAACACAAGAATTATCATATTTCAACAACAGAAACTAAAAACTTCAAATTCAATTATAAAATTAAATTAAAGTCCCTAGTTCTGTTTCATTTTCAAGCGAATTTTGGAATCATTTTTTTTAGATTATACATTACTTAAGAAAAATTTTTGACAATGTCGGCAAAGAATAGCTATTTCATTTCTTTGATTAAGTAAATTTTTATTTTCTATAAACCTAATAATATATTGTTTCTCATGTATACACAAAGGACATGGGTCATTTAATGACCTATATATTCTAGCTTTTCTTAGTAATTTCCATTTCACATTAGGTGAAGATTAACAGAAGGATGCTGAGAATACTATGGGCGCAGACTGTGAGCAACGAGTAGGTTTTAAGGAAAAGGAAACAAAAAGGAAACTAATACTTACAATCAGAAAGAGACATTTTAGATTTCTGGTACACAATGAGGAAAGTGGACTTGGAAAATTTGACACTTACATTGAATAACCTACCTAGCGTGCTTCTGTAAATGAATGGAAGAATAAGGACTGGGAAGGATAGCAAGGGAACAAACATTACTTAGAGCTACAAAGGATAGGATGCTGTGGAGAGTCGTGATCAACTTACTTAACGAGCTTGTGTTTATTGATGGCAGAACATGGGCGGGGATGGATACTAAGGAGACAGACATTGATTAAAGCTACAAAGGATAGGAAGTTGTGGAGAGCCGTGATCAACCTGCTTAACGAGTTTGAGTAAATGGATGACAGAACATGGACAGGAAGGGATACTAAGAGGACAGACATTGCTTAAAGCTACAAAGGATAGGAAGTTATGGAGAGCCGTGTTCAACTTCCTTCACAAGCTCATGCAAATGGATGACAGAACAAGGACAGGGAGGGATACTAAGAGGACAGACATTGCTTAAAGCTACAAAGGGTAGGAAGTTATGGAGAGCCGTGATCAACCTGCTTAACGAGTTTGAGTAAATGGATGACAGAACATGGACAGGAAGGGATACTGAGAGGACAGACATTGCTTATAGCTACAAAGGTTAGGAAGTTGTGGAGAGCCGTGATCAACCTACTTAACGACCTTGAGTAAATGGATGACAGAATATGGACAGGGAGGGGTACTAAGAGGACAGACATTGCTTATAGCTACAAAGGATAGGAAGTTGTGGAGAGCCGTGATCAACCTACTTAACGAGCTTGAGTAAATGGATGACAGAACATGGACAGGGAGGGGTACTAAGAGGACAGACATTGCTTATAGCTACAAAGGATAGGAAGTTGTGGAGAGCCGTGATCAACCTACTTAACGACCTTGAGTAAATGGATGACAGAACATGGACAGGGAGGGGTACTAAGAGGACAGACATTGCTTATAGCTACAAAGGATAGGAAGTTGTGGAGAGCCGTGATCAACCTACTTAACGACCTTGAGTAAATGGATGACAGAATATGGACAGGGAGGGGTACTAAGAGGACAGACATTGCTTATAGCTACAAAGGATAGGAAGTTGTGGAGAGCCGTGATCAACCTACTTAACGAGCTTGAGTAAATGGATGACAGAACATGGACAGGGAGTGGTACTAAGAGGACAGACATTGCTTATAGCTACAAAGGATAGGAAGTTGTGGAGAGCCGTGATCAACCTACTTAACGAGCTTGAGTAAATGGATGACAGAACATGGACAGGGAGTGGTACTAAGAGGACAGACATTGCTTATAGCTACAAAGGATAGGAAGTTGTGGAGAGCCGTGATCAACCTACTTAACGACCTTGAGTAAATGGATGACAGAATATGGACAGGGAGTGGTACTAAGAGGACAGACATTGCTTATAGCTACAAAGGATATGATGCTGTAGATCATCCACGTCCTGAAGGGACACGATAAATTACAGAAGAAAAAGAAGCTTTTCCTTGTTTCATTTGTTTTTCAGAGCAGCTTCCATCTTTGTTTTCTTTGGCGCTACAGTGTTCCAAACAATTAGGCATTCAATAAGTTGTCATTTGTCTTTGGACAAAATTTCTTAACCTTTTTTCCCTATAGCTTGTGTAAATCGATAGCAGAACAAAGACAGACATTTCTTACAACAACCAAGGAAAGGAAGTTGAGGAGAGCCAGGATCACCCACGTCCTGAAGGAACACGGCACATAAAATGAGAAGAAGGAAGATCTACGCTTTATTAATGACAATATGAAAATCATATTAAGCCAAAGAGAAACTGCCTGACAGCCCTGTTACTTGCTGTATGGATAAACAGCTGTTGACGTTCAAAAGCCAAATGATGTATTGTATTTTATTCTATGTTATTAATAACATTCAACAAACATCTCAATGGTGTAGGCGTTTTTGAATATTTCCACGAGGAAAAAAATAATAAGCAAATCATTTTCTATGTCGGTGTGACCGATTTGTTTGTCAAAAGATGTCTGACTTTTTTTTTCATTTGGGAAAAATAAATGAGGGCTAATATATGCTTTATTTCGCCTAATAAACATATAACCAGAGCTGGTGCGTACTTACTCCTACCTCCCAACCCCGACAGAATGGAAACGTGATAGGGGGCTTCGGGGAGTGCTCTCTATCTGATCAACATTTTCTTTTTTTTCTACCTATATTTATATACGTTACAAATTAAGCACTGCTGACAGGATGAAAAATTTTCGCGGACTTTGACATCATTTTGAGGTCTTTTTTTTTTTTGTCGTCCAAATCTTTGAGTGTAAGCGACAGAAATATACAAGGCCAGCTGAAAACAGACAAAACTAACACATTTTTTCATCAAAATATAATCTGGCCAAAACATTGGATAAAGCGTTTGAAAATGTTATTTGCTGATATGAATGTCAAATTTAATTCAGAAAATCCCTTTTTTTCCTTCCTTCTTTTTCCATAATTTATGTATTCACCTAATAAACACTATTAATTTATAAACTTTAAATAATAATATAAACAGAGCCAGTGCGTACTAACTCCGAACCCTTGACCGAGGGGAGGCTTAATTGGTAGCCCCCGGGCAATGCTTTGTTAACCACGGTACCTTATCAACATCATTTATTTTTTTCTACCTACATACTTTACAAATTGCGTCCTGATTACAGGGATAAACTACATCCGCTTCCTGGGTAAGACGATAAACTACATCCGACAACAAGGCCTTTGATCAAGAGGTTTTGAGGAGCGTAGAACCACATCTTAATTGCTGGTGTTCCCAGGTCCTACCTGACCCGAGGTGGTAGCACCTACCAGGGTCCCATATATGGGCAAATAGTTACCTCCCCCCCACACACACACACACCAAAAGAAGCCCAAACAGTATGTAATTATAAAAATAGGTTTTAATACCAGCAATACTTTTTGGGAAAAAAATTTACCAGCAATATATATTTGGGAAAAAAAAATATTACCAGCAATCCATTCTTGAAATAAAAAAATTTACTAACTATATATTTTGAAAAAAAAATTAGATTTTGAAAAAAAATTTACTGTTATGGTCCAGGTTAGGACCAAGGAAGAACAACACGAACACAAGAGTATAAATAACGAAGGTATATTACATTAAATAATAATACAAGATGTGGAAGGTGTTAGTATGATTGTCAGTCAAATCAGTGAACTACTATCGGCTCGACTCGATTCGATATTTACTTGAAACAAGGCCAAGTTTTACGTGACTTTTCCGAGCAAGTAGGCTCGGCCAAAAATGCCCGTAGAAACTGTAAAAACAGAATCGGGTTGGACAGTCTCCCCAAACTAGACTCTGCCCATCGGCGGAGCCTCGTCCAGGTTCCTCTCTGCTCAGAGGCAGAGAGTTCGACTGTCAAGCCGAGAAGCTCGGCTCGATTCGGTATCAAACCACACCCACCCACAAGGGTATCATGTGGCACAAGGCCGAGTTTAACGTGGGTATTCCCGAGCCCGTAGGCTCGGTCAAAAAATTCCTGTAGAACCCGTATAAACGGGATCGGGTTGGTCAACCTCCCCGAACGAGACTCTGCCCTTCGGCGGAGCCTCGTCCGGGTTCCTCTCTGCTCAGAGGCAGAAAGTTCGACCGTCGAGCCGAGAAGCTCGGGTCGACTCGGTATCTCCCCCCCCCCCCCCAACGAGGATTGCATGTGGCAGAAGGCCGAGTTTAACGTGGGTTTCCCGAGCCAGTAGGCTCGGCCAAAAAATGCCCGTATCAACTGTAAAAACTGAATCGGGTTGGTCAACCTCCCCAAACTAAACTCTGCCCTTCGGCGGAGCCTCGTCCGGGTTCCTCTCTGCTCAGAGGCAGAGTGTTCGACCGTCAAGCCGAGAAGCTTGGCCCGATTCGACTCTCTCTCTCTCTCTCTCTCTCTCTCTCTCTCTCTCTCTCTCTCTCTCTTGAGAGGCGTAGTATACATAGGAAGAGCTCATTCTGTAGTTATAGATAAGGACACATGATACTTACTAGGAATACATTTTTGAAAAAAAAATATTACCAGCAATAAAAATCTTGTCGGTATTAAATAACCCATTGAGGTTGACATGCCGTAAAACAAACCAAACATTACAGATGAATATTTGAAGATTGTTCAGTATCTTTCTATAGAACCATCTATATCTGTTACCTTAAGTCTTCTCTTCATTGAAATTGTCTAGCGTTCACTACCATATAAGAGGATTAATATTACAGTTCAGAATTATTTTCTTTATTTCTGGTACCTCAAGTCTCCTCTTCATCTCTGAGGTAATTGTCCAGCATTCACCTCCACATAATAGTTCAGCACTGTTTTGATTTTTTCCTAACGAAAATTTCACAAAGTCTAATAATATTCTTCCACAAAAAAAGAAGACGGTGAGTAAAAGTACGGTTTTTCATGTGACACCGCTATTACGGTTTTTTATGTGACACCGCTATTACTGGAAACCCCCTCGGCAATTTTTATTATTTTAAAATACTATCTTTAGAATTTTAATAAGACCCAAACATAAACTATTTTCTTTATACTTGAGGATGACAACAAAGATGTTAAATATTTTTAAATATTAACAAGAATAATTTTATACTTACAAGTTTATAAAAATATGTGCCCAACTACGATGCAATATTTATAATTTACCATATTATAATAAAAATGGCTATGAAAATAATTTTTTTATTCATAAATTTATAAAAATGTCGATAAACAAAGAAAATTTAAATAAACACACGACGAGTAATTAATTATAAAATTTGGAAAAAAAGGTCATTTTACAGGTATTTCTTTCATTTGGATTTGTAAACTTTAGTGAAGAGAAGTGAGGTAAAGGACAATAAAAGAACAGGCTTCAGGAAAACAGAATTGAGGTTTTTAAGATTGTACTTGTAAGGGAAGCAAGAAAGGGAGTTCCACAAGCGAGAAATGCGAGAAAAGATATTGTCAGAGTAGAAGTGGTGGTTGCATATAGCTAGGTCAACAGTGAAACGATAAAACATAATTACCAATCTAGTAACAGTCAAGTCACTAAGGAAAAAAGCTCATCAAAACAGTTATGATGAAAATATTTGTAAAAAAGACAGCAGGAAGCCACGTCACGTTGGTGAGAAATTGAGTGAAGTCGAGATGCCAGTTTAAGGTCGATTACATTTGAATTATACTTTGCGTTCAAATCACTGCTTTCTCGGGGGTGGGGAGTCCCGATGGTGAAGCTATTCTGCCTTATGGCCCATTTTGTTGTTTGTTTTAGGAAGTTAAAAAATACGCTTTTCTTCTTTTATGAAATTTATCCAAACATGGCTCTCCACAATTTCCTGTTTTCTTTGCTCTAAGTGACTTTTGACACTGTACCGTCCCATTTTCACTGTTCTGCCGTCTATTCGCAAAAAAAAACTGGTCACTTGCCTTCAACATAGGCAGAGGATATTACATTTTCCGAGCCTTCTTTCCTCATTATGTGTTGCAAAAATTTGAATTGCTATTTTCTTTGGGAACTCTTCTTCTTCTTCTTCTATGTGCCGCATCTCTTCAAAACATAGGCGATCATGGCCTTCCACAACTTCCTATTACTTGTCACCCTTAGCAGTTTTTCCCTCTTTGCTAATGCTCCCGACCCCCGGTTCCGCCATCCATTCACAGAAGTTCGTCAGGTAAGTGACTCGCTACGTTCCCTTGCTCTTAATATGCCCTGTGAGTGTTAGGTTTTCTAAGCTCTCTTTCCTCATTATGTGTCCAGATTGTTTATTCTTGATTCTGTGGATAAGTGTTCTTTCTCTTGCCATTTTCTTTAAGACTTTCTTGTTGCTTAAATTTTCAGTATCCTTCTGTAGAACCACATTTACGCTGCCTCCAGTTTTCTCCCCATTCGTGTGTGTGCGGGTGGTGTTGTCCAGCAATCACTGACATATAAGAGGATGAATAGCGCATAGCAATGCCCCACTCTTCTTTGTTTCTAACAAAATTTTTCTGTTTCTCAACATCTTGCTTAACTTTTGAAATTCTTTCGCTAGTAACGCGTGTTAGGGTTTGGGGGCCACATTTTACATCCTCTGTTAAAACATGTCTCATATAGTTAAACGTCTGTACCTGCAATTTTCTAATTTGTAACGCGCATCTTGGGCTTTTTCTCTTGCTGATTACCATACCTTTTGCCTTCTTGGTTCGCCATTTTTTTTTTCTACCTTTCTTTTATCACCCTGTCTAGAAGATTCTGTAGATTTCTTTCCACCATCACCACAGCGTTACCAGTGTATCTTATAGTGTTAAGATTACGTTCAGCGTCATTGTGGAGGTTGAATAAATCTGGAGAGAAGAAGCACCCTTGTCTTTCTCCCCTTTCTATTTTTGTATCGCTACTCCATTTTCTCTCCGTATGCAGGCAGGTTGGTCCCAGTATGAGTTCTGGACTTTTCTTTTCCAAATAGATCTAGTTTTCCTAGCAGTGGTGTTAAGACAAGAAACATTTCGTTTTCATATTCCTATCTTCTTTTTTTTTCTTTTCAGATGATGAAACATGTCCATAGGAAGCTACAATGCGTTTGGTTCGAACTTGGCCCGGCGGCAGAACTTCGCCAACTCCAGTAACAGGTCCTACTACTCAAGTATCGGATCGCACACGAAAAGTGAACATATGTGGTGGAACTATGCTGACAATGGCAAGAACACAGTCCACAACCACCGCGCTCTTCTCTATAGCAGCGCCGCGCGCGGAGAGGAAGAGATATGGGATCTGTCCGACTCCCTGGCCGACCTTTACAGTCGTGTCAACGAAGAGAACGCTGCGGCGGCGAACAGCTTCACGATCCACCGCGACCATAGCAAGGATGTCGACGTAAAGAAGTGGATTAACGAGGACACTAGTCACGGCTTTATACGAGTGTTTGTACCCAACAGTGATATAAATACATCTCGCCTCATTCCGTGTACGCTGCGTACGACGGCCCAGCGTGTGTGCATGCAGTGCGGTATACCGGCTACCTCACTGCACGTCCAGTTTAATGGGGACATTATCACTCGAATGGAACCAACTGACCATCCGCTGGCGGTACAGAATGAATTTTTAGGGAATCTCGGTTATTCAGAACCGAAAAAAATACAAGAACAAGGATATAATAATGAACTTCATTATCTTGTAAAATTCTATTCAGGTAAATATTTATTTTATGTACAGGTAGTGTAACTGATATTGATGCGACATGGGGAAATGGTGAGCCGAGTTCAAATTCCAGCATAAAAAGCATAAATCCATCTCTTCCCCCTCCAGCTACGGGTTAAACAGTAGGATAGACAGAGCTCTCTAGCCTAGGCTATCAGCTGTCTTAGAGAACCAAAAATTCAAAACCGTGAAATAGCAAAATCATTCCAAGAAGTCATGTCAATTCTTTGGGAAAAGCATAAATCCATATCTTCCCTCTCAAGCTGTGGGTTAAACAGTAGAATAGACTGAGCTCTCTAGCCTTGGCTGTCAGCTGTCTTAGAGAACCAAAAATTCAAGACCGTGAAGAAGAAAATAGCAAAATCATTCCAAGAAATCATGTCAATTCTTTGGGAAAAGCATAAATCCGTCTCTTTCCGCTCCAGCTTGGGATTAAATAGTCGGATAGACAGAGTTTTGTAATCTTAGAGAAGCAAAAATTTTAATCTTAGAGAAGCAAAAATTTTAAAGAGTGAAGAAAATAGCAAATCATTCCAAAAAGACATAGTAATTCTTTAGGAAAAGCATAAATCCATCTCTTCCCCCTCCAGCTATGGGTTAAATAGTAGGGTAGACATAACTCTCTAGCCTTGGCTGTCAGCTGTCTTAGAGAACCAAAAATTCAAAAGAGTGAAGAAGAAAATAGCAAAATCATTCCAAAAAGTCATGGTAATTCTTTGGGAAAAGCATAAATCCATCTCTTCCTCCTCCATCTATGGGTTAAATAGTAGGGTAGACAGAGCTCTCTAGCCTTGGCCTGTCAGCTGTCTTAGAGAACCAAAAATTCGAAACCGTGAAGAAGAAAATAACAAAATCATTCCAAGAAGTCATGGCAATTCTTTTGGAAAAGTATAAATCCATCTCTTCCTCCTCCAGTTATGGGTTAAATAGTAGGATAGACAGAGCTCTCTAACCTTGGGAAATCTCACTAATGAGCCATGTAATTCATGGATAATAAAATAATGAAAATGTTGAAGTACTTTGAAGGAACGTAATATTATTGGCACTACTTAAATTGAGTGGTCCGCACGTAAAATGTAGGAAAGAATATTTTAACAAACCTTGTGGATTAATATTCTTTAGACATCAGACTCGAAAGATATAGATAATGTTTCCATCAATTTAGAAAGAGGGGACACTGTTCATTATATAAATACAGTGTCAAATCGATTCCTGATTTCATAAAGTTATCTGTACTTTGCTTTTATTTACAAATGTCAAGTTTGAAGCTGTCTTTCTAATCATTACTAACTGCGTACTATTACGAAGTGACGACGAAGTCATCAATAGTACGCGGTTAGCAATGACGTAGCTGATATCAACCCCTTCGGATTCCATCATGAAGTGGAAGGGCGTGTTGAAAATGTCCTCACTCTTGATATTGCCATCAGACTTGGGTGATTGGTGAAGTTTGATACAAATTAAATTACCAGCAATAATTGTTCAGAAACTTGTTTAAAATTTGGGTGGATTTCGAAATGAAAAATATTGACCCTACATTAATTTAGGATTGCTTCAGAAATGTTGCTTTTATTAGAAGATCCTTGATGTTAAATTTTTTAAAGGCTTCTGGTGGGAAATCAAATATTATTGATACTACATTGTTTTGATACGATTAAAAATGAAATCGATTTTATTATAGAAGTATTTGAGTTAAATCTTTAAATCGCTTCTAGTAGGAAATCAATTAAAAGTTTTTGATTGTACATTGAATTGGTGTTGCTTGAAAAAACTCGATTTTATTATGAGAAACTTTAGGTAAAGTTTTTTAAAGGTTTCTTGTTGGAAATCAGTTACAAATTATTGATCGTGCACTGATTTGATTTTGATTGCAAAATATCAGTTTTATTAAGACAATTTATTTAAAATTTTGTTAAGATTTCTGCTTGGATCACGTCTGCTTTCGTTTGTTCTACGGTATATCAACTCCTCATGGGTCATCTATTGCCGATCTGGTTGGAATGGAAATTAAGCAAATTTTCGTATGTGTGTGTGTGTGTGTGTGTGTGTGTGTGTGTGTGGCTTGCAAATAAAAAAATGTCAGTTTTTTTATTATACCGCCTTTACAACCTGGATGTGTAATATTTTGGATTTTCTGCTCATAAAACATTTTCTACCTTTTTCTCATAAGAACGTATACATATGTAGTGATAAACGGTATTCATAAACGTTTCCTTATATGGATGTTCACATCAATATGTTCGATTTATTTCAATCATTTTCATTCTGCAATGAAAACCAATAAACAATATTTATTCCGCCTTGGACTACTATTTATATTTTGTATTGCAACAGGGAAACCAATTGAGGACAATACCTACTCCAAGAATCAGTTATCGTCAATCTTGTTCGTTCGCAAAGGGAAACTGATCTACCAATGGATTCAACGGTTTTGTTCTATTTCCGGTACACGGCTTTTTATACACAGAGGTAAAAAGAAAAAAGTTTCTCTCTCTCTCTTTCTCTCTCTTCTCTCTCTCTCTCTCTCTCTCTCTCTCTCTCTCAATATATATATATATATATATATATATATATATATATATATATATATCCAAGTATAGGATTGGTGTATACGGAATAAATTCCAATAACCAAAAAATACTATTCTTAAAAGAGTGCTCAACACAGAGTAGAGCAAATATAATTATTCATTCGAAAATTATAACATAAAAATGTTATAAAATCACAACAAAAATAGCCATTTTGTTTCAACACTTCTGGTGTCTTATCAAGTGATCGTGTTGATTCAACACGATCAGTTGATAAGACACGGGAAGTGTTAAAACAAAATGGCTATTTTTGTAGTGATTTTATAACATATTTATATTATAAGTAATTATATAGATATATTTAAATAAGTTTTTTATGGTATAAAATTTAACGATAGCTAAGAATTTATATGGCATTTTAAAAAGTTAAAAAAGAACAACCAGTTTCGTCCCAGCCTTATCAAGTTTATTTTCTGGGATATAAAAATATATAAGCGTGTAAATTAAATTAATATAACGAATGGAAGGAAAAAA
The DNA here is from genome assembly GCA_963932145.1 of Acanthosepion lycidas. Classification (NCBI taxonomy): domain Eukaryota; kingdom Metazoa; phylum Mollusca; class Cephalopoda; order Sepiida; family Sepiidae; genus Acanthosepion; species Acanthosepion lycidas. The sequence goes on from OZ010606.1 coordinate 9,653,194, forward strand.
AAAGACTTTCAAGAAAGCTAGAGTCCAATAACATTCAGACCCAGTAAGCATTCCCTCTGTTTACAAAGGGAAGGCCCATGGGATCTGATATACAATGACTCTAGGACCTTGAGGTGAAATGTGGAGTGGGAGCTAGATAAAATCGAAAATGGAAAATCGGTCACCACTAAAATCAGTCACACAATTCCTGCTATTTATTACATGCTCAGCAATAGCAGAGCCAGAAGTATTGGATGTATACATACATACATACATACATACATACATATATATATATATATATATATATATATATATATATATATATATATATATATATATCAAATCTGTAAGTGGTGAGGCTGCGTTTAGCATGAAACAGACTATCGCCTCTGGGTGTTGACTTCAATGTTCCCTTTTATATTTGCATACACTCTATCCATGATATTAAGCACTTTAACCCATAATATAGAATACCTTAAAACTAAAATTTATCATATGTGCGTGTGTCTGTGTGTGTGTGTACGTGCGTGTGTGTTAATTGTCCCATTTTCACAGATAACTGTTTTTTGCCCATCAACACTTACATTCAATCTAGATCATTGTTTCCTTTTGAATGACTTCGAAGGTCGCTCTTCAAACCAGCAGCTGATTTGCAAGTCTTATAGCACTGAAAAAGGATTTGAGAAAAGCTATTACCAGGAACTTGGATGATAACACTGCTAGCTGGAAATACGAGACATGTGGTAGTATCCTACTATCAAAAGTTGGCTATGTTAATCATCTGAAATCACATGAGAAACGACCCCACTCTGTGTTACCTCCACGATTCGGGAAGTATGTGAATCGATATCTGGATTGAAGAGGCATATGGTGATGCGCAAGGATGACCTACCACAGCAACATCCGCTTAACACTGTAAAGACTCTGGAGTACATCTATCTATCTATCTATCTATCTATCTATCTATCTATGTCCATGTCTATCACTATTCTATCTTTGTCAAGAATGTATGCCAAATCATAGAGGTTAAAGAAAAGCACTGTGAAATGCGATGATCGTCTGCGTTCATAAGCGACATGACATTAAAAACATTCTGCCTGTTATATTGTTATCGACTACCATATTGTTATCGCCACCATTTACAAGCACACGTACACACACACATGCAAATGTACAGATAGATAGATAGATAGATAGATAGATAGATAGATAGATAGATAGATAGAAGGAAGGAACCTTCGATAAGTCGTGACAATTCATAGATAATAAGGAACATGTGAGTAAAAATTCACTTCCTCTTATATCGTTATCGACTAACTTATTACTTGCACCCCACCATGTATACACACACATATACGCCCAGATAGCTACCTAGATATGAACTGATTGAGATAGATAGATAGATAGATAGATAGATAGATAGATGAGATTCGTAGACAAGAGATGAGATAGATAGATAGATAGATAGATAGATAGATAGATAGATAGATAGATAGATGTCATGGTAATTCATAGATAATAAAGTATAAGGTCTTTGTGGAAGCCGTAAAGATATAGGCGCTACTGACTAATGATATCACTGAACATTACATTTTATGTCATCTCTGGTCTTGATGAGCTAGTCAGTCAGTGTGCTCCCAAATGTCAGGCTCGCATTGCTGGATAAAATGGACTTCAGAAGGGGATTACTTCGAAGGAGGTTAAATACTGAATTGATATGTGTTGTAGTTTTCTTTTTATAGCACCAGTCGCAGAACTCTTTTTATCAGTTCTCGTGTGTCTAAACTGTCTTGAGAGTGCCTGTGTCTATAGGTGAAATTCTTTTATAGATTCATATTGTCTATAAAAGTATTTATGTGATTTCTAGGATCGATGCTGATTACAATTTTTTAAGCCGTTTTTTTTTTTTTTTTTTTTTTTTTTTTTTGCAGATAAGCATCCAACGTCGAAGAAATCAGCTATGCAGTTAGCCAAGGGTTACGTAGAGGAAGTCAAATTCAAAGATCACGCGCATGTATTGAAATTGACAAGTACATTACAAGGTGATCGCTCTGTCTACCTTTCCTTCTTGAGTGTTACGCTTTATAATAAGTGGTTGAAACGAGCCCAGAAGGTGAGAAATATGTTTCTTAGATACTTTTTTATACTCGTTATATTTCTACTAAGTAATGTAATAATATGTAATAAATTTAAGCGAAGCTGGGATTATTGGCGTTAAGTTGATTTTCCTCTTTCTGTGTGTGTGCGCGCGCACTCGCGCAAGCTGTTGATGTACTGACGATAATTGCGGAAAGAGTCTATTGTGCTCCAGATTAGGGTGCGGCAAACCAGCTCCCAGAAGGATTTTTGCCCGGGGTCGCGAAGGATTTTTGACCAGGATCGCGAAGGATTTTTGACCGGGATCGCGAAGGATTTTTGACCGGCCCGCCAACTTTAACACCTGGACACAAATTATTTAATTAATATGTGGAGCAGGTGGCAGAAACTTATCAGTTGGAGTTAATCAACTTACAATGCGACGAATTTTTAGAATCAAAATGTAATTATGAACCCACTGCTAACTTCTAGAAAAAATATGTTTTGCCAAGCGGAAAATATAAAAAAAACTATTGAATGGCATCATTATTTGGAAGTACATATGCTTGTGAACAATGTTTTCGGAAATGAAATATACTAAAATTGTTTTTCGAACAAGGTTGGGTGATGACCACCTGTCGACAAATATTTCACCCGATCTGGAGAAGTTATCGAACTATAAGCAGAAACAAGTGTCTCATTAAATAATTTACCATTTTTAACTGTATTTCATTTGTAGTAAGGAATTTGTATTTTTTGTTGATTGTGTTAGTCGTTATTCTGTTATATCTGCAGTAAAACTTATTAAATAGTTTAAATAGTATAAAATTAATTCGTTATTTTTTCTTTAAACCTCCAGACTAAGGACGTGGCGATCAGAGGTCGAGACAATTTATTATAGTAAATTTGATATCATAGCCCTCCTCCAAGACACTGCATAGTTTTCTAGCTCCCTCATTCCAAAAGGTTGCCGACCCCTGCTCTATATAAAAAAAAAATGGTGAAGCCTGGGCTGTAACATTGGACATCTGGAAATCCTTTGACAGGGATTGGCATACAGGTCTTCTCCACAAGCTGAAAAGTTACGGTGTCTCCGGACCTGTTTTTGAACTGATCCAATATTTCCTGTCAAATCGTGAAATTAAAGTTATCTCCTGAACGTCCACTCGTCTAGACCCTTCCGTACTAACGTGGGTGCTCTCACCCCAGGGCTGCAACCTGGGTCCTACACTGTTTTTAATTTTCATTATTGATCTTCCCGATGATATCAGCTCTCAACTTAGCATCTAAGCTGGTGACACAATCATTTACTCCTGCCTCGATAGTAAGGCTGATCAGTCCGACAAGGTCAAAATGGCAGCCGATGTCCAAAACGACCTCAAGTCGGTCGTTAACTGGGGCAAAAAATGGCTTGTTAATTTTTTCTCCATTAATTATATGAGATAACCCCTCTCTGGCTTCCATCAGCATGGCTGATGCTAAACTCCAGGAAAGTCCAGGGTATAACGATAAACTACATCCGGCAGTAAGGCCTCTGATCGGGAGGTTTTGAGGAGTGTGGAATCACATCTTAATTGCTGTTGATCCCAGGTTCATCCTGGCCCGGAGTGGTAGCACCTGTTAGGGTCCCAGCTATGAGCAAATAGTGAACCCTCAAACTGGGGTCAAAACATTATGAAAGTATAAAAATAGATTTTATAGTAAAAATACCAGTAATACATTTTAGAAAAAAAGAAAATATTACTAGCAATACATTTTTTAAACAAAAGATATTAATACATATTCTATTCATATAAATATTAATACCTGTCTATATTTCTGAGATGAGGTATTATGTACACTATTTACAGTATTCGGACTATTGTCCTCACCTTTGTCGTCATATTTATTACAACGTTTCGGCCGTTGTACGCTCCGGCTTTCTTCAGGTGGTTGGAATGTCGAATTTAACCCTTTATTTCGTTCACTGGGGTAGATTGTTCTAATTCCACAAGGACACATGGCACAGTGGATAAAGGCGTTGGTTAGATCCAGTGACAGGACCCAAAGAGTGTGAGTTCAATACCTGGTTAAGGCAGTGGAGAACTTGGAGAGGGGAATTAACAGCAGATAACTGACAACTGGCATCCATTAGACATGGCACATGGAACTAGAACAGTCTATCTCAGTGGGCGAAATAAACATTCCACATTCCAACCACCTGAAGACATTCCAACCACCTGAAGAAGGCCGGAGTGTACAACGACCGAAACGTTGTAATAAATATGGCGACAAAGATGAGGACAATAGTCCGAATAATGTAAATAGTGTAAATATTAATACATATAAATATTAATACATATTCTATTCCTATAATATTAATACATATTCTATTCATATGAACCTATTCTAAATATCTTGTCGGCATTAAACCACTCACTAAAGTTGATATGCGTAATTTAGACGACAATTTATCCATCGCAGCGTGTATGTTCTATTAATATAAAACAGAAAGAGGATGAGACCGAGATGAGAGCCCTTGGTAACGCCTGCATTAATCTTACGGGCTTCAGAAGATTGGACATTAATACTGACTTTTCCTGTTAGGAAGGATTTGATCATTGGGAAAACTCTTCCAGAGATTCCATATCTGAAGAGTTTGTGTACCAACCCCTTATGCCAAATCTGGTCAACGACCTTTAATATATCTTAGAGGATCGCCCTCGGGATGAATGTATTGTCTAATGCTTTATTGATTCTGTATATAATTATAGACATTGATCTATTTTTTTTTTTACTTTTCAATAATAATCACTAAAAAATATTTTTAAAATTAAAATGTATTTTTCTCTTTTCAAGGCAACAGCGAAATTGCCTACAAAAGCTGACTTGTCCAAATGCCATCTTGAATATTTACCGGAAGCTCTGTTCATCAATGAAGATCTAAAAACACTGAATCTTCGACATAACGCTTTAAGGGAACGGCCGATCGAGGAAGATATTTATAACATAGGTTGGCTTGATGACTTACCAAGGTGAGTAAATCTTTCATCGTCCCAACAATAATATAATCGGCTAAAAGAACAGTTTTGGCTTCCGTCAGCATGGCTGATGCTAACCTCCAGGAGAGTGACCCAGTTTTATCCGGCATGAAGAATCAATTTCTAGGTCTGCTGCTAGGGAAGTTGGTTCCCTGTGTCATGTTAGACAGTTTTTATTCTCACCAGAATCTCTCTTGAACATTTATAAGCCTATCATTCGTTCATGCATTGAATATTGCTACCATATATGGTCTGGTGCTTCTGCCATGTATTTAGAGATTCTTGATAAAATCCAAAGAAGAATCAGCAATATTATTGGTCCTGACCTGGCATCTTGGCTTCAGTCACTTTCCCACCGCCATAATGTAGCTGCCATGTGCCTTTGCTATAAATATTTTCATGATAATTGTTCTGATGATCTTTCCTATTTAGTACCCTTGAATTTATGAATTTAAGCACAGATTGGCAGTTAGGTCTCATCATTTTACAGTTGAAAATGCTAAAAGTTTCTTCTCTTACACTACGCATCTGGTCTGGTGCTTCTGCTATATATTTAGAGATTCTTGATAAAATCAAAAGAAAAATCAGCAATGTTATTGGTCCTGACCTGACATCTCGGCTTCAGCTACTTTTCCACTGCCGTAGCATCCCTGTGCTTGCTTTTTTTTTATAAATATGTTCATGTTAACAGTTCTGATGAGCTCTCCTCTTCAGTACCTAGACTTTACGAATTTAAGCATACTACTAGATTGGGAGTTAGGTCCCATCATTTTACAGTTGAAATTTCCAGATGTAACCGAAAGTTCTATGCTAACAGTTTCCTCTTTCACACTTCTCGCTTGTGGAACTCTCTTTCTGCTTCTTGCATTCCAATCAGTTTTGATCTTCAAAAATTTAAATGTAATCTCAATCGTAATCTTCTGTCTTCTTAATTCCTGTTCTTTTATTGTCCTCTCTCCTTAATGTTTGTCTTTTTCTCATGTTCTTTCATACTCAGCAATCACCATCGTCGTAGTGGCTTTATTGCCTTATTTGAGGTGAAATGATTAAAAAAAACAAAACAATAATAATATTCAGACTGTCAAATATCAAGTATCCAGTTCGGAGAATGGGCGAAGTAGAAAAACTGGCGCCTCATGACCAGCTACTTCGGGTAAATGGAGCTCGATAGCCCAGGAAGGTAGTGCACCTAGAGGATGGAAAACTCTAATTTTGCATCTCTGCTACCGTCTGGTCATATCAAAAACACGGAAAAAGCTATGGAAGTAAATCTATACAGTAACCGGGAATGTAACCCCTAGGCGGTTGGTTGTCAACGCTGACAACTTTCTGGCAACTCCTGCAAGCAAGCCATCCCCAAATATATTCCCTGTATTCCTTTGGATCTTGTCGGTACGACCAAGAGGTTGGGCATGTTGTCTGGGCAGCGCACAGCCTCCATATAACATCGTCCTGTCCTGTGCTCTTGAGAGGCTACTCCAGTTTCACCACCGAAGAACTGAATTTTGACCAGAGTACTATCTTTTATCTCGAGAGAGAAACGGATGCCTACTGAATATCAAAAACACTACAAATGCGTTGATTCACTATTGAATTATTTGACTAGACTCTTATTAACTATTCAAAGAACTGAAATAGATACAATTACTTTAAACACACAAATTAAATGAGTCACATTATTCACTTGAATTGAAAAGTTATTTATATCTTTGCTATTGAAGATCTTAGAATTTATTTTTCGTTTCTTTTTTTTTCCTTTGTATCGGACATATTTTCTATTGCTTTTTAACAATAAAATAATTATAATAATTAGGCTATTTTCGCAAGTTCAAACGATTAGAACTAGCAACTAGATACCAACTCCTTTAGTTTTTTTTTCCTGTAGGGATATAGATGGAGATCGCTTCCTTTTTTGCAAAAAGAATTGACTGATACCTTACCTTAAGGTGCCCTTGAGGGTCATGTGACAGCTCATTGGTGATGATTGTAAGCTACTATAAAGGTAACAGGTGCGGTAGCCAGCTGCAATTCAGCTAAACATAGCCACGACACAATTACTCCTAAATATCACCTGAACTGTACTAGGTGAGAATCAACATTCCGTGAAGAACTGAAGATTATAAGCATTTTTAAAGCAGTTGATACAAAATATAGTGGACTCACGTGATTTGTATTTTCTTTAAGTCTTGAGTAATTTGATCATGACCAAGTCCTTTTTGCAATTTCATTTTATATTTTTAAACGGGATCCCTGTTTACAATTGGACACGAAACTAAGCAGATATGAAATTTTGAGAGTCTATGACGTGAAGTATTTCGATTATTCAACTTTACCTTGATCGGCTAAACACGTCAGATCTAACGACGATCCCCTCTGACAAGGGTGACGCAGGTTCGAATCCTGCCGGGGAATGCCTATTTTTCATTAATAAGATTTCTTGAATATTCAGGCCAGCAGACGATAATAAATAAATATCAGTCAGTTAAGTGCCATACGTGATACACGCTTCTACGATCATGGCTCTTTCGATTCATGACTGACTAGGCAGTAGATTTTGCCATGTCTTTCTAGGAAAGATTGGTTGCCAACCAAGGATATAGGATCCCATCTGTCCTGCTATTCAACCCATAGCTGGGTAGATGGCTAGAGATGGATTCATATGTTTTGTAAGGGCATTTGAGCGTAAGTGAACACAAGATCTTACTGGAATTCGAACTCGTCTCTCCGATTTGTCATTCCGAGCCGTTATCTATTACACCACACAGCACAAATAAATATATTGTTTAATAATGAATAAACGTACTTCTACTTAAATATGAGTATCCACTAAAAAATAAAGTGGTAAAATACACTATCATCTATATCCCACATAGACAAATTAGAATTATGATACACTTACACATATAAACTATACAGACGAATGCTGCTTGACAAGTCAAACGCACGTGAAGTCTGCTTAATCAATGAAAAATCAAATAATACAAAAATAAAAAATACGAGAATTTTTTTTCAATGTTTCATTTTCTGATGAAGCTTTAATAAAAGCGAAACATTTATAAACGTTTCTAATATTCTTTATCTTATACTTTTATATAAAAAAAATTCTTTATATAATTTTTGCAAAATATTTTTCACTTTATGTATTTTTTTTTTCTTTATACATTTCTTATAAAACAAAATTATTCATATATATTTTTATAAAAATTGTTTTCTTTATATACTTCGTATGATTTTTTTTATTTTTAGATATTTTTATAAAAATTCTTTTCCTCATATTTTTCTTATAAAGAAATTATTTATATATATTTTTATAAAAAACTAGCAGGCTTTGCCGGTTCACTATCGTTTCGCAAAGTAAGATATATTCACTACTTGAAATCTTTGAAACCAAAATTTTAAAGGAACATTTTATTCATAAATTGGCTTATTATAGTTAAGGAAAGTTTTACAAATAGATGCCAACTTGTTGAAAGCAAAGTAAATTGCAAATTTCAAACACTTTTCCGCACTATATAAGACGATATTCCGAAACAGAATTATTTTTTATATGAAAATCAAAACAATCCTTGAATAAAACTGACCATTTGTCGCAACCTGACTCAGTGGGGGGGTCAAGTAAATACCGTAGAAATTCCTCTTTGGAGGTATTTTAACGCAGGCTTATCATCTCTCAGATGCGTCTCTGCCTTTGGACAGAATGCGCTCAGGAGCTTCTCTGTCAAAGGACAGAGGGGCAACTGAGAAAATTATAATGAAGAGGTGCCCAGTCCTGGGGAACATTTGCTCGAGGCCGCTCCCTCCCATTGCACCAGAGGGAGGGATCGGTGCTCGCAACGAGGCCAGCGCAACCGACGATTGCGGAGGCTGAGGGCAATTTTTGACCATGTCCCGAGCGTACGCGCTCGGGTCCCCACTTTAAAAAGACCTTGTGTCACATCTCGTCCAAGTGGGGGGAAGGTGTTAATACTGTGTATAAATTACTATTAAGTAATTTGCACGTATTATTTATCATCTCTCAGTTGCGTCTCTGTCTTTGGACAGAGGGGCAACTGAGAAAATAATACTCAGAGGTGCCCAGCCCTGGGGAACAGCTTCCCATTGCACCAAGAGGGAGGGATCGGTGCTTGCATTGCACCTGAGGGAGGGATCGGTGCTCGCACCGAGGCCAGCGCAATTGAAGGTTGCAGGGTCTGTGGGCAATTTTTGTCCCTTGCCCGGGTGCACGCGCTCGGGTCCCCACTTTAAAAAGACCTTGTGTCATATCTCGTCCTCGTGGGGGAACGAGTAAACACCGTATAAATTACTCTAAAGTAGAGTTGGATCTTTTTAAACCCCAAAATTCGTTGGATAATTGCGCTTCTACTTCGCGTTTATTCATCTAGATTCCATAATATAGCTTTTACTTAATTAGCTATTATGTTTCTCAAACTCTTCAAATGTTGAATGTATTACTAATTATACATTCTATTTTCTCATCTTCATACTATATTAATCTTACCTTATAAATTGTCCCCTGTTCTGTCACCGATGAAATAAAAATAATTGTTTGTACGGAAAATAAGGACCTACGTACATCAAATTGTCTTTAAATTAAGTGGCAGCAGAAGAATTATCGTTGATCTTTTAAAGGTAAGTTTAAATATTAATGCAATACTTAAATGCAGCGATCAATTTTGAGTTATTCTGTAGTTTATTGATGCCTATCATATCTTCTCCTCCCTAGATATTGTGATGATAGCCAAACCAAGAGTCTTCCATCGGAGCTAGTTTAAATGCAGCCCGATAGGGCGGCTTTTATGCTAGTTTATAATAAAACGTGCACTGCAATTTTGGATACAAAAGGAAAATAAGAGTTACTCCACTTGAACCATAAAAGCGACGATAATGGCCAGTATAATATATTAATATATATTTTTAACCTCGCATAATCAGGCAACCCTGAATCTGAGCTCAACGAATATCGCTCCCCCCGCCTAACTTTTCTAGGGATTTGAATGAGTTATGAATCATTGAAACCGGACCAGTAGGAGCGGAACAGTTTCTTGGCCACACACATGCACAAACACATACACTGTACTTTATATATAGGATTGATTTCTTTATATATTTCTTATGAAAACATTTTATTTATATATATTTTAATAAAAATTATTTTCTAGATATTTCTTATAAAAATATTTATATATATTTTTATAAAAAAATCTTTTCTTCATATATTTCTTATAAAAAAATTTATTTATATATATATATATATATATATATATATTTATAAAAAATATATTTTCTTTATATATTTCTTATATAGAAATTTACTTTTATATTTTTACTTAATATTGAAGGTTTCAAACTTTCTCTTTATACTGACGAAATATTATTTTCGCAAAAATATTTTTTCAATTATTTTCAGATTCCATAATCTATGTACTTTAAATTTGGCCAACAACGATTTGAAAAGCTTTCCCCTCGCCATTTGTAGTATACGAAGTCTTGTTGAGTTAAATATGGCGAGTAACAAACTGGAGGAGATCCCGTCTGAAATCGTTGAACTGTGCAGGTAATTTTGATCAGTTTTTCTTTCTTTTTTTACATAAATTCACTGACTTCCGGTCGCTTTCATTTGTATTAAGATTTTCATCTCCCACTCTCTTTCACTCCATCTCTCTCTCTCTCTCTCACACACACACTCTTACTCACTCACTCTCTCTCTCTCTCTCTCTCTCTTTTCTGTCTGTCACTCTCTCTCTCTCTCTCTCTCTCTCTCTCTCTCCTCTCTTTTGCTCGCTCGCTCTTTTAATCACTTTCTCTCTCGGAATCATTGTCTTACACTCTTAATCTCTTTCTCCCTCGCTCTCGCTGTTTTATATATATTCCCCCACTGTGTGTCTCTAACTCTCTTTCTAATTTTCCCTCACTCACTTTCTATCTCTCACTGTCTTATTATTTTTCTCTCTCTCACACAAACATACACATTTCCTTACCCTATTTCTCTCTCACTCTACTAATATTTCCTCTCTCCCTCTAACTTTATCTCTCACTCTATTATGCTCTTTTTCCCTCTCATTATTTTTCTCTGTCCCTCGCTCACCCACTTTATTTTGCTATTTCTTAACTCTGGCTCACTCTCTTTATCTTGCACTCTATCTCTCTCTCTCTCGAACTCTCGAACTCTATCTTTAACATTTTTACTCTCTCTCTCTCTCTCTCTATAACACTCTCTTACTCACTTTCTCTCATTCTTTCATTCTCTCTTTCTCTTACTCTCTCTGTCCTTCTCATTCAAGTATCATGCAAAAAGTAATACCTGTTCTAATTTAATTTTTAAAATATTAGAATTTCTAAGCATTTTATAAACCATAAAGTGTCGAAAGGCTAGACCCGGATGTCAACATCAGAAATGAGTTCATGCCTTTCTCATTGGTGCAATCAACTGGAAGCTTTATTCTCAAAGCTGATTTTGAAAACATAAACCTCTCTTTCTTTCTCTCTCTCTCTCTCTCTCTCTCTCTCTCTCTCTCTCTCTCTGGTCACACAATAGAAAGCAGTCAGAATTTCTAATTTTGGAAGGATAAACTACTGCAAACATTCAAATATTTACGTTGAGCTCCTTGATAAAATCCAAAGATGAATCAACAATGTTATCGGTCCTGATATGGCGACTCAGCTCCAGTCACTTTCCCACCGCCGTAAGGTTGACTCTCTGTGTCTTTTCTATAAATATTTTCATGGTAATTGTTTGGATGAGCTTACCGCTATGCTACCAAGAGTTTTTCAATTTAAATGCAGCACTAGACTGGTGTCGAGATCTCATCAATTTACAGTCGATCTGCTAGATGTAACCGTAAATTCTATGGTAATAGTTTCTTCTCTTGCACTTCTCGCTTGTGGAACTTGCTTCCGGCTCCATGCTTTCCAGCCAAGCTTAATCTGCAAAAAAAATAAATGCAATATCAATCGCTATCTACCTGATTACTCTCTTCTCTTTCTCCTCATCATTATTGTTTCTGTTCCTAATTCTTCCACACCCTGTAACCCCTTGTGTCTTAGTGGCATTACTGCCTTGCTTGGGGTCGTTCGGATTAAAAAAAAATAGGTTAGTGAAAGCTTACGCAAAGTCTGAATTTGATGTAAATACAATAAAGAGATTTGTGTTCAATTAATACAAGGCCCAAGAGAAGGAAGTGAAAATTATGTAAATATTAGGTTGGTGCAAAAATAATGACGTAATAATGTCGTTTTTTGACGTATTTTTTAACGTCAAAAACGACATTATTACGTCATTATTTTTGCACCAACCTAATATGTAGGATAGGATAATGGTTGACCCTAATTTTGAAGGGCTACGGTTTGGTTTGATTTGGATTGGTTTACGGAATATCAACACCTCAATGGGTCATTTAAAGCCGACAAGATTTTTATTGTTGATAATATTATTTTCTTTAAGAAAGTATTTCTGGTAATATTTTTTCCCAAAATGTATTACCGGTAATATTTTTTTCTAAAAAAGTATTGCTGGTAATAATTTATTTCTGGTATTAAAACCTATTTTACAATTTCATAGTGTCTTGACCCCGGTTTGGGGGTTAACTACTTGCCCATAGTTAGGACCCTAACTGGTGCTACCACCCCGGATCAGGGTAGACATGGGAACACCAGCAATTAAGAGGTGGTTCCCCACTCCTCAAAACCTAGTGATCAGAGGCCTTGCTGTCGGATGCAGTTTATGGTCATATCCAAGATGCAGATGTAGTTTATCGTCAAACCCGGGACGCTTGAAGGTTAAGATTATAGTTATCGGGAAAGCATCCTCCCAGGTGTCTGCTCGACAAAGTGGCTGTTATGTAGAAAGACTGAGTAACCTCCTCTACACTTATTATTGAAACATGGACTCGTCCATCCGCTATGAGTAAAAAGTCTGCTCATGGAACAGGGACAAAAAGTAGGTTGCAAAGATGAGATTTCTCGAATATTTAGGCCGGTAGATGAAAATAAATAAATATCAGACAGTTAAGTGCCATACGTGATATGCTCTTGAGCGATCATGTCCCTTCCGATTCATGACCTATCATAGACTGGTTGCCAACCAAGGCTATAGGGCACAGTCTGTCCTGCTCTCCAGCCTATAGCTGGGAGCGGGGAAGTAGATATGGATACATACAATTCCCAAGGTTATTTGCGCGTAAGTGATTGTAATGAATCTGGCTGGGATTTGAACTCGTCTCTCCGATTTCTCATTTCAAGCAGTTATCTATTACACCACACAGCACAAATAAATATATATATATAATATTATATTAACAGACATCTACTCAAATATGAGTATCCACTAAAAATAACGTTTAAAGTGATAAAATACATTATCATCTGTATCCCATATAGACAAACTAGAATTAAGATACACACATAAATTATACGAATGCTGCTTGACATGTCAAATGTACGTGAAGTCTGCTTAATCAATGAAAATCTAAACAATACAAAAATAAAGAATATCAGAATTTTTTTTCAATATTTCATTCACTGACGAAGCTTTAATAAAAGCGAACCATGTTGATTTGTAAACGTTACCTGTTTGATTTTTATCCTATCATATACTTTTATGCAAAAAAATTCTTTATATGTTTCTTGTAAAATATTTTTCACTTTATATATTTTTATAAAAAATTCTTTTCTTTACATATTTCTTATGAAAACATTTTATTTATATATATTTTATATACACATACACACATGAATCATACACACAAACGTTGCTTGACAAGTCAAATGTACGTGAAATCTGCTTAATTAATGTATACAAAATAAAAATATCAGAATTTCTTTTTCTCCATATTTCATTCTCTGACGAAGCTTTAATAAAAAATAAAACATGTTAGATTAAAAAATATTTCCTATTTTTTATTTATCCTATCATGTACTTTTATATAAAATGTTTTATCATTTTTCAGTCGTACGCTTATCCCACTGAATTACACTATTTTCAGTCCTTGTTCTCATATGATTAAACCCTATTTCTCTCAACCCTTTTGTTTCCAGTGTTTTCCTTAAACTCTTACTAACCAGAAGTCCGGGCATAGCAGTTCTCTAGAAGAATATGTCTGAATGGAACTTCTTTCTTAGTAATGAAATACAAAGAGTATGTGACATGTCTACGTGGCATGACGGATCCTAGCTGTAAAGGCCTGAACTGGTGGAATGAAGGAATGCAACGCATTTGAACATTTGGCATGGAAACAATGATAGAGTAGCGATAGGCTTGCAACTTTTCGTCTGTGGGAAAAGGGCTGTAGGGTAAAAAATATTTCATCGGCCGCAATGAACTTGAACTCTGTTAATGTTGGAAAAGGAAGATTGGTTAGCTCCAGATAGTTTAGCACAGTTAATTGGAATCTTAGAAAAGAGAGACAGACCAGAGTAACAGGTTACTAGAAGTTTCGAACCAGAAGGAAGTTTATGTCTATTGGCATCACTATCAATTGTCACCCCTACGTGTGTACATCATAGACCTCCGCCGTCTGTTTGAGCCCATCAAGGTGACACTTACAAGACAGATCTTCAATGATGATGAGGTGAAAGTGGCAAATTGCACATGGCTAAGAAAGCAGCCAAGAAGGTTTACGAGAGAGGTACGCATGTTTACTTTCGAAGACTTAACACGACAATTGAGATGGAAGGAAACTATGGTTAGAAATAGATTATGGAGGCTGGAACTATCGTTTTCATTTTGGTGTAAGTAGAAGAAGTAAGTAGATTTGCAACCCTCAAAAGTTTCTCTTCATTTTAATCTACTTTTGTTTGGAATCTTGAGATTTTCTCTTCATTTTGGTCTGCTTTGGTTTGGAATCCTGAGACTTTCCTCTTCGTTTTGGCCTGCTTTCGTTTGGAATCCTGAGGCTTTCCTCTTCGTTTTGGTCTACTTTCGTTTGGAATCCTGAGACTTTTTCATTTTGGTCTGCTTTCGTTTGGAATCCTGAGACTTTTCTCTTCATTTTGGTCTCCTTTCGTTTTAAATCCTGAGACTTTGCTCTTCATTTTGGTCTGCTTTGGTTTGGAATCTTGAGACTTTCCTCTTCGTTTTGGCCTGCTTTCGTTTGGAATCCTGAGGCTTTCCTCTTCGTTTTGGTCTACTTTCGTTTGGAATCCTGAGACTTTTTCATTTTGGTCTGCTTTCGTTTGGAATCCTGAGACTTTTCTCTTCATTTTGGTCTCCTTTCGTTTTAAATCCTGAGACTTTGCTCTTCATTTTGGTCTGCTTTGGTTTGGAATCTTGAGACTTTCCTCTTCGTTTTGGCCTGCTTTCGTTTGGAATCCTGAGGCTTTCCTCTTCGTTTTGGTCTACTTTCGTTTGGAATCCTGAGACTTTTTCATTTTGGTCTGCTTTCGTTTGGAATCCTGAGACTTTTCTCTTCATTTTGGTCTCCTTTCGTTTTAAATCCTGAGACTTTGCTCTTCATTTTGGTCTGCTTTGGTTTGGAATCCTGAGACTTTCCTCTTCGTTTTGGTCTGCTTTCGTTTGGAATCCTGAGGCTTTCCTCTCCATTTTGGCGTGCGTTGGTTTAGAATCATACGTTTCTCTTCGTTTCTTCTGCTTTGGTTTGAAAATCTGAGACTTTTCTCTTCGTTTTGGTCTGCATTGATTGGGAATCCTGAAACTTTTCGTCAGCTTTGTTTTGCAATCTACCTGATGTGTTTCTACTACTAAAGCTATTAAAGAACAGGAATTACTTTTTAACCAATATTCGTACCACGACTGAGAAGGAAGGAGACTAAAACGAAGATTTGATTTGGAATCCTGAGTCTTTTCTCTTCATTTTGTTATGATTTGTAGGCTTCTATTAAATCGATTGTAATTAAAGGACAGACATTACTTTTCCCGATCCTCTCGTGACTGTATTTTTTTAATACAAATGCAAATTTATAATCCACATTAATTTTTTTTTTTTTTTAATCAATTCAACTCAAGCAATCTATATCTATAAAAGGCAGAATGTGTGTGTGTGTGTGTGTGTGTGTGTGTGTGTGTGTGTGTGTGTGTGTGTGTGTGTGTGTGTGTGTGTAACGAATGCACGGCCGCAATTTTCGACGGATTTGCACCAAAGTTTACATGCACATGCTCCAAGTTAGCGGGAAAGCCAAGACCGACTTTGCATTTCCCAACTCCCATCGATAGTGGAAATAATCGATTTTTTCATGCTTCTACGGCAGTTTTCATGTAGTTTGCGGCAATTTTCTACTGGCCAGAGTGAGAGCCTCTAGCTGGCTTCCACGAATAGGCAGGAAGATTCTATTAGCCAGCGTGAGAGCCAACAGCTGACTGACACGAATGTTAACTAGCATGCAAAAAAATCGATAGCTGCATTCGTCGCAAGTGGGAAAAATTTAAATCTGCATGGCACTTTACTCCAATTGGATCATTCGCTTGCTTAAACTCAACGTTGATTCTGATTCCGCAGAACTGTGTTGGGTGTGGAAAAGTATTTGTTGTTAACATTCTTTTTTCATTCGGTTTTTCCAGCTACGAGTCCTTTTTTAAAGCTGATCGTTATGTGTTCATTTTGTTTAGTTCTTTTTTCGTAACAGATTTAATGTTTAGTATAGAGCTTAGAAAAAATTTGCAGTGTGAGATAGGCAAGAAGTATGGCATGTAGCAACATCAGCACAGCAAAGGGCACTCCTTTAAAGGCAAGGAAGGGCAAAAATATTTTAAGTCAAGTGATAGCGATTGCAGCATGAGTCGTACGATTTTTTTAATCAAACACGGGCAACGCCGGGCCATGCTGCTAGTGTATAATATCGTTAAGACGCATGGGGATACTGGGAGTTAAATAGAATGAAATGTCTTTAGAAGGAACTGGAAAGCCAACCCTAAACAGGAAACGGAAGATAATCCTCTGCTCCAGTTCAAAAGTACAGGAGGTGTATAAGCCGGGCGAGAGACGTACATGTCTACTGCTATTGAGTAAAAAAATAGCATAAAAATAAATAAATAATTAGTAAATAAAATTTCAGAATTCAGGCGTAGACTTTAGAAGTATAGAGTTGAAGTAGACTTTTGAAGGAACCGGAAACCCAATCCTAAACCGGAAACAAGGGATAAACCTCTATTCCTGTTTAAAAAAACCGGAGAGGTGGACCAGACGATAGGAGAACCTATCTTCTACTATTATATGACAATTTAAAGAGCAAATTATAAAAAAAAATCAAAAAATTATTTCACAACAATTTAGGTGAAGACAATACAAAAGAATTTCATTACAAATTTTGAAAAGGTTAAATGCGATACCTTTTGCAGATCAATTTGTTTTGGAAATTAAACCTTAACTCGGCTTCTTCTACGGCAGCCTCTTTTAAAATTCCACCAACGACAAAAAAAAATATAAATGGAAACTGGTCGTCTTCAAGAATAACCGGACATTCTAAAGATTTTCAAGGTCGATTCAGTTGGCTATTGGCAAAAACACTCAGTGCGGAAAGGATTTTAAAACTAGAAAAATACGCGTTTTATCCCAGATTCTAAGTATGCGCGTTAATCCTTTAGATATTAAAGGTGTGGGCAGAGATTATGGAATTTTTTTCTTTTAATTAATTAATGCAGATCTTTCTTTCGGGCATGGAGAAATATTCTAGAAATGAAAGATGGCGGAAAACCATGCGCAGAACTTGAAAATCGTTGCAACATAAAAAATCAATTTCATCAAATGCAAAGAGGAAAAGAAGACGCTACGTGGATTGACTTCATTTTGGCAAAGAAGGAATTAATTATTAAAAAGAAATTCAATGGCAATTAGCCTAATTGACGTTTATATAATTTATTTTATTTATCGAAAAAAATTAGGATGTTATTAAAATGTGTATGTTTGCATGAAAAAGAGGGAGAGAAAAATAATGAGAAAGAAAGAAAGAAAGAAAAGAGAGAAAAGAGAGAAAAAAAAGAAAGAAAAAGATTGGATGATCTTTGAGGCATGCGTAGAACGTAAAAATTGTTTCAATATATAAAAAATTAATATACTCGAACTCAAAATAGATTGACTTAATTTTGATAAATCTTCTCGTCGAAAAGGAACGAAATATTAAAAGAAGTTAAATTAAAAGACAACTCACATTTTGGGTTGCCTCTTTTGTTAACAATCATACATTCCGTTTTCTTGTAGTCAATAGTCCTTTCTTCTGGCTTTCCTTTATTATCTTATCTAAGGATTTCTTTTCTTCTTCAAAGACCGAAGTTCAGCACACTTTGTTTTTAATAGAATTTTTATTGTCCTTTCTCCTCGTTATCTTTTTATCCGTTTCCTTCTCTTTTATTTTCCTGTTACTTAATATTTGGGTTGGTTTGCTTTACTTTATGGTATATCAACCTCAATAGGTTATTTAATGCCGACAATATACTGGCAATATTTTTTCCAAAAATGTATTGCTGGTAATATTTTTTTCCTTTAAAAAAGCATTGCTGGTAATATTTATTTTCTTCAAAAATGTATTGCTGGTAATAATTTTTTTTCCAAAAAATTTATTGCGGGTATTAAAACCTATTTTTACACTTTCAGAGTGTTTTCACCCCTGTTAACTATTTGCCCATAGTTGGGACCCTAACAGGTGCTACCACCCCGGATCAGGGTAGATCTGGGAATACCAGCTATTAAGAGGTGGTTCCACCATTCTCAACACCTCCTGATCAGAGGCCTTGCTGTTGGACGTAGTTTATCCTCTTACCCATGACGCGGATGTAGTTTATTGTCTTACCCATGACGCGGGTGTAGTTTATTTGTTTTACTTTTGGAAGTCATCTTTCTCTCTTTTGATGTGCCTTCGGATATCTACTCATCGCCTTCTAAGCAGGCTTCAACAGAACCAACATCTCTGTTGCCTCGTCTCCTTTTCCACTCGGAGGAAATTATTTTGTTTTTGGTTTTGTTTGTTTAACATCTTAAAAAGTCCTTATGAGTCATTTAATGCCGAAATTTAATTTTCTTAGGGACTCAGAAATAATAAAACTATGATATATGCTATTCTGCTTTCGCAATTGAATCCATGGTAGATAATACTTAGCTTTTATGCATAATCATGTTTGTGTGGACATAATTACTACAGGCAGTGATGCGTGGTTTATGTTGTTGTTTTGTTAAAGTTATATTTTGGAATACAGTTTGATTTAAGAAATTGTCGGATATTATATGGATTAAAAGAGTTTTTATGTTGGTTGTTTGGTAATATTTCAAACAGATTTGGTTGAAGTCTCTACAATTTATTAGTATATGCGTATTGTTGGTAATTTTACTCTTTAATATGTATTCTTATTAATTTTTTATATAAAAATGTATTACTAGTATTTTACTATGAAAATGTATTTTTATACTTTCATAGTGGTTTGTTTCGGGACCATTATTTGCCTGTAGCTGGTACTCTAGAACAATAGCAAGAGGTGGTTCCACGCCCCTCAAAACCTCCAATCTCCCTATCAGAGGCCTTGCTGCCGGGTGTAGTTTATCGTCATACCCAGGACTAGAGGAAATTGTACAGGGTTCACTGTCATATAGGAGGATTGGTATGTCATGGCAAGTTAAGCATTCTTTGCTTCTAACGAAAATTAATACTTTGTTTAACTTTTGAGGTCAGTACTTAGATGGGTTACCGCTTAGGAATACAACGTTCTGGAAGCTTGGACGTGTGGGTAGTGTAATGGATAACGACTGGCAATTGGAAATCGGAGAGCTGAGTTCTAATTCCAAACGGGTTTGTTATATTTACTTATGCGCAAGTACCCTTGAAAAAGGTACGAATCCATTACTTCTGCCGTCAGCTATGGCTTAAAAGTAAGACTTATATCAATAAAACATTATTATCTAAAAAAATATTCTTACAATCTAAAAATATGTTCTGGCGTTAGTTGGAAAGGGTTAAAACGTAAAAAATCACGGGTGTCTTTTGGAATACAGGCCTCTGTGGATCCACCTTTTAATTGCTGTACTTCCCAGGTTCGCACTGACCTGGGGTGTTAGCATCTGTTAGGTTTCTAACTATGGGCAAATAGTTAGTCTCCAAACTGGGGTCAAAGCATGGGGTCAAAGTTTTAAAATACGTTTTTATAGTAAAAAATAACAGCAATAAATTTTCATAGTAAAAAAATTAACAGCAATACATTAAAAAAACATTACAAGCATTGCATTAAGAAAAAACATTACCAGCATTTTGCGATATTAACGAACATTCGTTGCCACTTTTGTAATGACAACGAATACGCGTTGTCATTTTCGTAATGCTCGTTGTAGTAGAGACTTTGTAATCACAGATACAACTATAGTACGCCATTGAACAAAGCTGGTATCAGACACCTTCGAATATCACTCGTACTAATAGTACTTGCTCGATAATAGTCACTAGAAAAGTAACCACCGTATAGTGATCTGAATAGATAAATAGTATAGTGAATAGAGTAGAAAATAGCGGTCGGTATAGTAATAGAGGATAGTCTAGAAATGGTCATCCGAATAGTAATAGAGGATAGACTAGAAATGGTGACCCGTATAGTAATAGAAGATAGAATAGAAATGGTGATCATTTAGACAGCACGAAACTTCCTATTTATGGGTTTTCTTTATGATCACGTGATCTACTTCTTAAAATAGGATCGCCCGTGTTTGCTCACTGGCGATCTATGTTCAAATTCGAGTGTCGGTAGCGACACTTTATTCCTATATAACACAGCAATGCATAAAATATACATTTTTGAAATAAAAAAGAAAATATTACGAGCAATATTTTGTTGCTAGAAAATAAAAATTACCAGCAAAACAATTTTTTAAAAAACAATTACCAGCAAAACATTTTTGTAAAAGAAATTACTAATGCGCCCAAGTAAATCAAATTTCGGCATTAAATGACCCATAAGGTGTTGATAAACAAATAAACCCTAAAATTCTTCTGGAATAAGAATTCTAAAATTCTCAGGATCTACATCTCGTTCACGCGATATTACAAAATTACAAAATCTTGGAAACGATGCGAATCCACCGCTTCTGCACCCAGCTATGGGTTAAATAGTAGAACTTGTATCAGAAAATCATTATTATCACTAAAAAAAACTATTATAATCCATAAATATTTTCTGGTTTGAAATAACCTGCGACAGGTTGATAAGCCGTAAAAAAACAATCAATTAACTTTTAGAACGCATCTTTTGCTATTCCAACTTCGGATTTCTGTGCCACATTTTTATTGTCTATAATAACACTTTCCGTGCTTACTTGATTTGAGCGACTTCATTTCAGAACAAAAATTCTCGGTGCGTTCATTTTTTTTAATTTTTTTTTTTTTTTAGATTACAGATTCTTCGTCTTCATAACAACCACCTGACATGTCTTCCGGAGGAGATGGGCAATATGAAACGCCTCAGTGTCGTCATCTTAGCCTTCAACCATTTCACCACGGTCCCGCAGGTTCTGCTACGCTTGCACGGATCCTCAGAGACGATGGACAGTATCATAATGGCTGGCAACTACATCGAACGACTTCCGGGTGACTTACTCAGTCGGATGAAACTCATCAAGAAAATCGACTTCCGGATGAATCGCCTCACTTTGCTGCCCAGTGAAATTGCCAAATTCCAGTGCCTGGAGTTCATGACACACCTGGACATCCGGGACAATAATATTCAAAATTTGGATATCAGAGCTCTCAAAGGACTTGTCTATCTCAACTGTGAGCGAAATTCTATGTACACTTTACAATTGAGTGGAGTCGGTCTAAAATATGTCTACGCTGGTCATAATGGTGAGTCTTGTTTGCGTTGTGCTAAAATATTCATTATGGAGGTTACTAGGGACGACTTTAAGCCAACTGGACCCATTGTTTGGAATTATGATTACCTTTTTGTGGTTGAAGTTATATAATTCCACATAGTTTATAAATTCAGTATCTCTAAAAAAGACAGTATCTCTAAAAAGACACTCTTATTGTATACGATATAAAGCCACAACTCTATCTCGAAGACTCACTTGTCATAATTCTGTCTAAAGTGCTATATAGCAATACAAGCTTCTTATACTTTATGTGCTGTGTCCGCTCAAGATGTAGGTGATTATGGCTCTCCACAATTTCCCGTCCCCTCTAGCTTTTAATAAATTTTGTCTTTTCAATATTTCTCCTAAACCCTGTTCCGGAATCCATTTACTTAAGCACATCAAGTATGTTATGTTTTCCTCTGCCCTTCTTGTCCCCAATCTGTCCTGTGAGCATCAAATTTTCCAAGTTCTTCTTCTTCATTATGTGTCCCAGAAATTTCAACTGTCTCTTCCTGATGTTAAGTGTAAGTTTTCTTTTTTTTTTTTTCATTTTCTGTAAAATCGTCATTACTCACATGTACGAGCCATGTTATCCTTCTGTAGAACCACATTTCTGTTGCCTCAAATCTCTTCCTCATATACGAGGAGATTGTTCAACATTCACTGACATAGAGGAAGACAGACATCATTTAATATTTCGATACTTTTTTTTCTAATGAAGCTTTAACTATGGACAGCTCCTTTACTCCTTCAACAGCAAATTACAGAAATTCATCCACCAAAAACAAAATAAATATATTTCTTTCTTCTGTTTTTTTAAAACTCGTTTCACGATAATGCCACTCGGACGCAGTGGATTACAAGGCGTGAAATAGAATTTAGTCAGAAGAAAGGACAATGAGGGAACAGGTTTCAAGAAAACAAAAGACAGCGATTTGAGTTGCATTTAAACTTTTGAAGATTTTAGTTATCAGTGTAGCAAGAAATCGAAAGGGAGTTCCACAGGTGAACGGTGCGAGAAAGGAAACTATTTGAATAGAACTGACGGTTGCATTTCGCTAGTTCAACAATAAAAGGGTGAGACCTAATTGCCAATCTAGTAGCACAAATAAATTCATGTAGTTGGGGACCAAAGAAAAAACAGCTAGTCAGAAGAGTTACCCCATGAAAGTATTTGTGGAAAAGACAAATATAAAATACATCCTGGGTAAGACGATAAACTACGTCCAACAGCAAGGCCTCTAATCCGGAGGTTTTGAGGAGTGTGGAACCACCTCTTAATTACTAGTGTTCCCAGGTCCACCCTAACCCGGGGTGGTAGCACCTGTTAGGGTCTCATCTCTGGGCAAATAGTTAACATTCAGATCACATTCGTGTCCTGGTTATGACGATAGACTACGTCCAACAGCAAATAATGTTGCCAGCTGTACGTATATACGTATACATTTTTGACAAAATGATATTAACAGAAAAAGATTTTTGACAAAGCAAAAATATTACCAGGAAAAGAAAGTTGTTGGCATTAAATGACCCATTGAGGTTAATATGCCGTAAAACAAACCAAACCAAACCTGGAAAGGATAAAAACAAGGAGGAAGCTTATATTAGGTTGGTGCAAAAATAATGACGTAATAATGTCGTTTTTTGACGTTAAAAAATACGTCAAAAAACGACATTATTACGTCATTATCTTTGCACCAACCTAATACTTAACAGAGAGGCAGATGAAATTTCTTGGACACGTAATGAGAAAGGAGGAACTGGAGAATCTGATACTCACAGGTTGAATAGAGGGGAAAAGAGACAAAGGAAAGCAACGCATGACATACCTGGCGGGCTTAAGCGAGTGGATAGCAGAACGTTGTCTTGAGGGGAAGGGGGAGTTGGCACAAAACTTATTGAGAGCCACAAGGAATAGGGAGAAGTGGAGAGCCATGAATGCCTACTTCCTGAAAGGACACGGCACTAAAGAGAAAAGAAAAGTTGGTAATTTCGTCTTAAGTCGTTTTTCGACCTTTGGAACCAATTAACGATATATATATATATATATATATATATATATATATATATATATATATATATATATATATATATATACATATATACCTGTGTAAAAAGCAAATATGACGTTTTCACACGCCAGTATAATTAAGTACTTTTCATGCACAAATATTTCGTCAGTTACAGAGCTAACATCAATGTCTTCTGGATTATCGATTTATTTGAATTTACGGTTTATCAACACCTTCTGGATTATTTAAAACCGAAACTTATCTTGGATAATAACAATAATTCTTTCTTTTTTTTTCCAATTGAATATTACATTAACATTTTTTAAAATAACAATAATTTTTCCAAATAGAAGCCCTACTATTTAACCTATAACTAGGGGGAGGAGATGACAGTGTCTTTTAAAAAATGTCATGCTACATCCACGGAGTCGAATTACCCTCATTTCTTCCGTATTCCAATTGTAAGGAGGAAGTTCAAATCAAACAGCTTATTCCCAAGAACTGCTAATTTTCTGAACAGGCTCCCGCATAGATGCTCTCCTAAAATTTTAAATTATTCAAATCACAAGGGTCAATCGTTACTTCTCCTCCCTATCTTCATAATCTTTTCATTCATATCGCTTACCATAAACATCTTAATTTAAGCGTACTATTTGATTGGCTACGTGGTCTCATCGAAATAGATAAATGAAACCGTAAGTTCTATTCTAATAGTTTCTTCTCTCGCACTTTTCACCTGTGGAACTCTCTTCAAGTTTCCTTCTTGCCTGCCGCCTACAGCCTTCATAAATATAAATGCAACGTCAATCATCCTCTTCTGTCTTCTTGAAACCTGTTCCTTTATTGTCCTTTCTATTCACTAAAGTCTTCTCATTCTCTTTCAATCACAGTAACCCATGTCTCTTAGTGGCATTATAGCCATCTTCTGTCTTCTTGAAACCTGTTCTTTTATTGTCCTCTCTCCTCGCTAAAGGCTTGAATTCTGTTCTTTTAATGTTCTTTCTCCTCACTAAAGTCTTCTCATTCACCTCCACTCCCAGTAGCCCCTTATGTCTTAGTGACTTGCTTGGGGCGAAATAATAAAAAAAAAATCTCTCTACCTTGAGAGGCTCTTGAGCTGACACATTTTTGATATTCCTGTGTTTCTTTTAAATCTTTCAGAGCTCAAATCACTTAACATTACACCAAAACCGGAATGGCTAATCGACATTGATATCTCACAGTAAGTACCCATTTTGAATTTATTGTCTATTCTCTTTGTCTTCTATTCGAATTTTTATGGATATTGTTTCTTTCCCACGTTCCGTATTTTGAAACGCCGTATTGTTAACAACAAAAGATTTGTTTCTCTTCTCTCTTTTCACTGCCAATTGTTGCAGATATTAGTCATAAACGTTTTCGATCATTTCCACTTGATGTATTTGCGGCGCATTTTAGAAGATTTCCCTATTTTAAAAGATTCACAACCCGGCGAAATTGTATGCACCAGGTATTTGAGAACAGGCCATAAATGGAAAACGTCTTAATCTAATATTAGGACGAATGCGCAAAATTTTAACACTTTGATTTTTCTCTCAGACTTATCAAAACAATTATCATGGTAGCTTCCATAAAAAAAAGATACAACATGCACCAGATATTTGAGAACACACTTTAACAGGCTATACATGAAAAACGACCTAACGTCATGTTACGCGGCAGGAGCCAAATTTTAACATCATCATTTCTCTCTCAGACATATAAAAAGTATTACCATGGTAGCTCCCACAAAGAATATAAAACATGCACTAGGTATTTGGGAACACACCTTAAATAGGCTGTATATGGAAAACAACCTAGCGTAATGCTACACAGCATGCGCCAAATTTTAACCTCATCATTGTTCTCTCAGATGTATCAAGGGAATTACCGTGGTAGCTTCCAATCAGACAAAGAAAACAAAATGTTACGATGTTCTCATGGCATTATCCGACAACTTCAGTTTCTTGAAAATGGTAGGTGCCTCTTCGCGGAATCTCCGGCGAAGTACACCACGTTCATGGTATTTTTTTTATTCGCTTGGCGGTTGTGAGTAATGAGGGCCATTTATTGCCACAAGGCCTCTGGTTCAACACCGCCGCTTTAATCGCAGGGCTGAATGCAGTGTTCAAGCCCTGGATCGAAGAGAGCGTACCAATACGGATCTGCTCCCATCCACACCACCCACTGAACTCAAGCTGGCCAAAAACATTCGAAAACATGTCTCTCCAACCAACATGTAAACTTCTAGACCTAATTTGAATCCAGTTGGCAACTGTCAAATGTGAGGTCACTCTACGAATGCCCCTTCTAACATGTACCCCAGTAACTACCTACCGCATGGTCGAGTAAACAGCGGTTCCTCCACCAGGCTTTTCTGATAAGAAGGGTGGCTAGACACCCAGCAAGATTAAAAACAAGACTTGACAAAGGGCGTTAGATATGTTTGTATGACCCACTGCCATCTACAGTGGGCTATGATAAGTTTTTAACCACCATTAATTACAGAAATTTTGGCTTGTGTAATAACGTATCTTCTTTATTTTCGGACAATACCGTGTTAGTATCAAGCTACTCTCATCTATGAACTATAGATGACTTATATTTTGCCATGAAAGTTCGCGGAAGTAAGGAAATTGGTGAATTTCAACGGGGGCAAATAATAGGATAGCATCAGTGTGGCAAGTCAAATAGAGAAATTGCTAAGTTTTTCCAGATTAATCATCAAACGGTTAATAATATTGTCAAGAAATTTAATGAAGAAGGCCATTGTCGTGAGGAACAACGTTCAGGAAGACCAAGCATCGTGCCTGAGCGAATGAAAAGGTCGCTGAAGAGGGGAATCATCAGAAACTGTGTTCAGAGCGTCAAAGATGTCGCCAACAACATGGGAATGTCGCCATATGCGGCGAGAAAGACTGAAAGAGCTAGGTTATCAAAGAAGAGTTGCAAGAAAGAAGCCCTTGATTTCAGAGGTTAACAGGAAACTTCGTATGGACTGGGCGAGAGAATTTGAGAGCAAAGATTATGAATTTTGGCAGTCTGTAATTTGGACAGATGAAAGTAAATTCTGCCAATATTCGAATTTGAAATTTGGTTTATGTTTGGGGAAATCAGAATGAAACTTGGAACACTGAATGTCTGCAGGCGACCGTGAAACATGGAAGGACTGGAGTAATGGTGTGGGGCGCTGTCTGGTTTGGAGGGAAATCTGAGCTGATTCTTGTTGACGAGCGGGTGAATGGTTCAAAATACTGTCAAATATTAGAGAAAGGAATACTCCCACTATTAGAAACCAATTAGATTGACAGGGGTGCCTACCTTTTTCAAGAAAATGGAGTGCCATATCATACAAGCAAAGTAGCAAAGGCCTAGAAGGAATCGCAAGGAATAAAGTCACTGAAATGGGGATCCTAAAGTCCTGACAAGAATCTATTAGAGCACGTTTAGGAGCACCTTTATCGAAAACTTTGGGAGCGTGCAACCAAAATCACGTCAGTGGCAACCCTTAGAGAAACATTGCTAAAGGAGTGGCAAAATATGGATCAGACGATTGTTGATAACTTGATCAAATCCAAGAAAAATCGAATAGAAGGACTGAAACTAGCAAATGGAGGACCTACTCTATACTAGCTCTAAATACTGTTTATTTATGTTGAGTAGGGATTATGCAATTAAGTTTTGAAATTGGATCTAGTTTATTCCTCCTGGCTAAAAACTTTTCTTAGGCTACTGTAGGTAGGCTATATATAAATACGTATATGGAGGGGGTGCGCATGTGTGTGTGCATACGCTCGTGCGTAAGCGTGTGTGTCTGTGTGTGTATGCGTGTGTGTTTGTGTGTGTATAATGACAAATAGGAGAGCCGAGTTCGAATTCCAGGTACACGCAAGCACAAATATTGGGAGAGGTAGCTATGAGTAAATAACTGGACAAGCAGGGACCTATAACCTTGGTTGGCAACCAGTCTATGAGAAGGAAAACACTGAATTCAAACCAGCCTTGTGAAGGTGGGGCTCCGTCAAGCTATCATGCCCAAGACACACAACTGTGGCTACGGGAATCTCGATCTCGATATATATATATATGTGTGTGTGTGTGTATGTGTGTGTGTGTGTGTTAAATAATAGTTTAGCAGATTGTTATTTTTAGGGGGAAGTGTATCTCTGCTCGGACTTCCTGAGGCTGACCTTAAGGGTCAGATAGAAGACAAAACAAGGAAGTCGATTTTGATTGGCTGAATGAGCGTGAGAACGATAGATAGAGAAAAGGTTTTCGGGAAGTCTAAACCATCAAACAATATAGACGTATTATTTTCGTGTCTGGGAATTTGCTCCCCGGTGGGGTGAGAGAGCGACCTCACTGTCTAGTTGAAAGATGTACATGTCGATGTAAATAGAATAGTTAAGTTTAAAATTCCCTTTGTCGATGTCTCTTTTATCTCTGAACCAAAACGACTAGCGATCACCGACGTTATATTATGGGATTGAAGCCGTCGCCCGAAGACTATCCCCACCAAGGGGCTATACAACATTGTATTAAATTGGGGCCGATGACCAAGACCTCCCCCACAAAGTGTCTATGCAACATAGATAGATAGATAGATAGATAGATAGATAGATAGATAGATAGATAGATATGATGAGATAGAGAGGACGAACGTTCTTACAAAATTCATATTATCATTAATTTTAACTTCAAAAACATTTTACTGACATCAATATGCTCGTATTGAATTAGCATTTGACAAAATCAAGTGTGAAAAACAACATCCCCCATGTGGTATCCGTTTTCATTGATGTATTTCTGAAGGTGTTCTTGGAAGTTGTCCTCCACTCTTTCCAGCATTGCTCTGTCAATTTGGGCAAGTGGTCTTTTGTGCAGTTCTCTCGGAATAATGACAATTCTGGTGATTCACCATGCCACTGAGATGAAAATGAGCTCCATCACTCATTAATAAAATGAGTTTGTCATTTGCCTCAAAAATTCTTTCCACCTGAGGTGCGAAGTTAAGCCGCTGTTCATAGTACTCTCGGTCTCAACTGTTGCCCAATGACCAAATTGTAGGGGGTGGAAATGCAGTTCTTAATGCAAAATACGCCTTACCGAACGATTATCGATACCAGATTCAATAGCATGTCTCCGAGCAGAGCGATTCGGACTGCGCAGCAAAGCTTGTCTGACGCGTTCCACATTTTTTGGGTTACGTACCGTTCGTTGGGCCCCGGTCTTCTATTCCTTAGCACGAAATGCGTGAACCCAACGTAGGATTGTGTTATGAGTGAGAATTTCAGTGAGTGTTGAATCGGTGACAAAACTCACGCTAACCTGCTGTGACAGACTCGTTATTCCTCACGAAACTGTCGTAGGAGAACACGCATTGCTCTATCGTCCACAGTACCAATTTCAATTGAAAAGAAAAAAATGCTAAAACACCGCGGACCGAATAGTACCTGTTGGACATATGTCCCTCTCCCTGATTCATGTTAGATTGAAAATCGTTTCCTATTTGTTCTTTACCTTATCGGATTCAAAATTTGATCTGTATTCGATCATAATTCACACACACACACACACACACACACACATATATATATATATACACACACACACACACACACACATATATATCAAGAGATGTTTCGTTGCACAGTTTAGACATATTTCATATCCTGTCTATTCATTTTCGTTAAGATCCTTTCATACTCTCGGATAAGTTTTTTGATGT
The DNA here is from genome assembly GCA_963932145.1 of Acanthosepion lycidas. Taxonomy (NCBI): domain Eukaryota; kingdom Metazoa; phylum Mollusca; class Cephalopoda; order Sepiida; family Sepiidae; genus Acanthosepion; species Acanthosepion lycidas. Next base: position 9,682,805 of record OZ010606.1, read on the forward strand.
CATTACTGAAAGACGAGAGAAAATCGCCGTGTTTATACATATTACCAAGTACTTTCGACATATTCATGTCATCGTCAGGGTATTGTTTCTAATAAAATGAATATTATAGTAAACATTATTGTCAGAGACAAATTGTTGTGTTATCTGAAAGTTAAATTTCTTACAAATGGAGTGAGGAACGCTGCATCAGTACATGACCGCTGAAAGAGTTTAAAGGGAGGTAATTAAGTTTGTTTTGAAGAGATTTTTATGACATGAGTAGTAAAAAGAAGAACTATTATTGTAAACTTTGGCATTTCAACCTATCTATTATATATAATTTAAAATATTTGTGAAGTATTCATAAGTAAATATATATATATATATATATATATATATATATATATATATATAGAGAGAGAGAGAGAGAGAGAGAAAGAGAGCACAAAAATCAAAACAACATAGTGATGGACAGTTTCATCAGATCATGTATCAGATAATTAACTAATATATGATAAAAACGTGTCTCATAAAAAGTATGACCATCAGTGTATCACTAGTGTATATATATATATATATATATATGTCAACAGTCTGCTTCATGCAGTGTCCACGTTTATATTTATACTCATTTCATACCTGATATTGAGCACTTTTACCCATAAATATAACATAAATTTAAGCTATATTTTTTCACATATATATATATATATATATATACGTGTGTGTGTGCGCGCGTGTGTGTGTATGTTTCTGTGCGTTAAAACTCGCTATATTTAGCTGGGAAGAGTGGTCAATATTGAAGATAGTGCATTTATAGATATAGACAGTGTAGACATAGGAATCAACACTGAATGGTGACTGTCAGTTTCAAGCCTCGTATTATTTTCAAACCAGATTGGTATGTTCTTTCTCTGCTTCTTTAACTCTCTCTCTATATATATATATGTGTGTGTGTGTGTGTGTGTGTGTGTGTGTGTGTGTGTGTGTGTGTGTGTGTGTGTAATCAATAAGTGCAAATTGCAAAATTAATTTCAAAGTAAAAGTTCTAATCTGAGAAGAAATCTTCAGGCAATTAAGATGGCTTTGGTTGTTCAACTATAAATACCCAAAAGCACATATCATTCATCGATCAAGGGGTAGATGGTACAAGATAAATTGATGCTTATGCTTAAATTTAGACCCTCTTTCCGATCTTGTATTCAAAATCCGCCCCGGCCGTGCAAGTAAATGACGTTTTTTTAATACTTCTTTTTTTTACTAATTTTAAATTCACCTCAGACGTTCTTTGACATTTACCCCTCTGTTCCCATATATATTTCAACAGTGTTGTACTGTTTTCATATAGCTATATATATATATATATATATATATATATATATATATATATATATATATATATATATATCGAGAGAGAGAGAGAGAGAGAGAAAGAGATTATTTAAAATTTATTTTGTTTTCTTCCCTTTCAAGTAACAATCTAACAGAACTTCCTTCCTGGCTAGCAGAATGTTTCTTTATGGCCAAATTGGATGTCAGCCATAACCAACTCACTCAGCTACCTAGTCTGTAAGTAATTTTTTTTTTACGTTATTGTTCACCCAATATAAGGCTCAAGAGCCACTCAATGTAGAGGGTTAATGAATTATGTAATTTCATGCATGTCGGAAGTGAACTACTTTTTCTGTGTCATTAATATGTTCATTTGTATATTATGTAAAGAAGAATTACCTGAGGCTTCTTTTAATGTATGCATCAGTGTTATTCTTAATCATTTACAATCACTCTTACAATCACTGAAATAATTTTGACTAAATGCACACCCTTATACTTGGAAAGTTTTTAATTTTATTGCTAAAATGTTTTTATTATCTTACATATCCATAAGCCTACTATTCGTATTTATTTTTTTATAACTTCATAATCTTTTGACCCCAGAGATTCTTGATAAAATCCAAAGATGAATCTGCAATGTTATTGGTCATAACTTGGCATCTCAGCTTCAGTTACTTCCCCACCAACTTTTCTATAAATGCTTTCATGCTAATTTTTCCGATTAACTTTCCTCTATGGTACCTAGACATTATTAATACTAGATTGGCAGATAGGTCTCAGCATTTTACAGTTTTCGCACATTTTCGCACTTGTAGAACTATCTTTCGACTTGTTGCTTCCTAGTCAACTTTCCTCTTCAAGATTTTAAATGATATGTCAATCGTTATATACTGTCTTCTTAATTCCTGTTTTTGTATTGTTCTCTCTCCTTAATAGTTTTTTACTCATATTCTCTAACACTCAGTAACTACTTGCGTCTTAGTGGCTTTATTGCCTTGCTTGGGGTAAAATGATTAAAACAAAAAAAATGTTTTGTTATACATTTTTAATGTAATAATTATAAATAAGTCATTGTTTTGGTGATCATTTTTTTATGATTAAATTGCGCAATTATTCAAATATTTATTTTCTCCATTGAATTCATTCTTGCTTGAATGTATAAATGTAGACATATAAGCAAGAATGGTCTCGGCCTATACGATTCCGAATGAAGAAATATTTTTCCTTAGCTTATACCTCCTCCCCTTTTTAACTTCCGGTGCCGTAGCATGATAATAATAGTGTTATGTAGTTTGAAGAACATTTGTTACCCAACCACCTGAAAACACCTAGCAGTCAAAACCACGGTAGTTTGAAGTAATATTCGGTGTTTTTGCAGCTTTTATTGTACTGGCTTACTTTGTTTTTTTTCAAGGCGGCTACATTGAGCATTTTGTTATACGTTCATTTTTTGCTACGGTAGTTTCTCCTGCGTTTTATCATATTTTGTGTTTATATATACATTTACCGTCCTGAATGTCCGAGAAATTTTCACAGAAAATATTCGTCCTCCGGTAAATGTTATTTAATACTGTTTATTATAAACAGAGCATTTACTTAAATATGTGTATCTATAAAAAGAACGTTAAACATAAAAATGTCTTAAAATAATTGTCGGACTTTATCCATTTCATAATATATATATATATATGTATATATATATATATATATATATATATATATATATATATATATATATATATATATATATATATATATATAGGTGTCCCAAAATAATGTATACACTGTTTGAATCGTTATAACTTATTCAATCTATGTATTTTGACTTGTAAATAAGATTAATACAAGAGAAAGAATACACATTTAAAGAATTTGAGAGTAAAATATACGAAAAACATAGAATATTAACTTTAATAAGATAAAAGCTACTTGAGACAATGGCCGAATGTTCATATAATGATGAGTTCACATCAAGTGCTAAAACTGGTTGCCGTTCTGTTTAATACACTTTTCATATCTTGAAGAAATAGACCTACAAACGTCCAGTATCATTTCCACTGGTATTTGAGCACATTCTTCTTCAATTGCTACTCTCATTTCAGCAATTGATTCAGGTTTCCTGCTGTAAACTTTGTCTTTTAGAAACCCCCACAAAACGAAATCCAAGGGTGTCAAATCTGATCTAGGTGGGTATTCAACTGTCCCTCTTCTTCCAATCCATCTGTTTTGCATATTTTCATCCATATAAATTCTCACATCACGGTAATGTATTATTTACCTATTAATATTTAAAGAGTGTATACAGTATTTTGGGACACCCTATATATATATATATATATATATATATATATATATATATATATATATAATAAGAAGGCTTAAACACTAATATTAGTGTTTAAGCCTTTTTATTATATCCTTACTCTGTCCTGGACATTGAGTTCTACCTGGATTCTATCCTCTTGGAATTTTTTATGGAAAAGATATGTGTATGTGTATGCATCTATGTATATATATATATATATTTTGCATATGTATGTGTATATTTACCACTAATATTTTCTCTCTCTCTATATATATATATATAAATATATACGTTCGAAGTGTAACTTAAAGTTTCGTTGTTCTTCCAAGTCATCAGACACGAATTATTACTTTTAAAAAAGTAATACTTCGTCACTGATAAGTTGGTAGAAAACGGAACTTTAAGTCGCACTACAAATGTAGGTATATGTATATATATATTAATATATATTTCTTGGCTTTGTTTAACCGCATTGAGCACTGTTTTGTTTCCATATTAAATTGAGTAAATATTTATTTGCTTAACTGTGTATGCACGCTAACGTACGTATATACGGTTGCTAATATCTAGTTATTTGATTTATCAACATTAATATCTAATATATATATATATATATATATATATATATATACTAGCAGTAGAGCCCGGCGTTGCCCGGGGATGTAACAGTAAGAGATAGATCAAGTATCGACCATCATAAAGACTGAAAAATAAAATTGACAAAGATTATTGTTTAAGGTTGACGGACACGCATGTCTTAATTAGTTTTATTTTTTTTTTTTTTTTTTACGAATTGGTCAAACCCAAACTCAAACAAAAACATTGTTTTCAATCGTTATGAGTCTACCGATTGAATAGAATTTTATTATAAATAATTGTCTTGTGAATGGAATTTTTAAAGCATTCTGAATGTAAAAATAAAGAAAAAAGTGTGCAAAACAATGAGAAACACTACCTGCCAAAAAAAATGTAAAGTTTTGTTGAAATCGGTTGAAAAATGTAGGAAATCCGATCCCATACATAAACGAACACACACACACAACCAACCAACCAACCAACCAACCAACCTGGGTTTCATAATAAGTATAACTCGATATGAGTTGTCCCCTTTTCATTAATGCCTCTTAATCGTGTTTTCAAATTGATTTTGTGCAAAAACAATTGTATTTTTCCAATTTTTGGCGCTGTTAGAACAACCGCAAGGTAATTTTACGTAGTCTTGTGAAGTTTTGTTGAAATCGGTTGAAAATTGTAGGAAATCCGATCCAATATATAAACGTAACACACACACACACACACACACACGAAATCTGCGTTTTATAATAAGTAAGATTTCGATTGTCAGTGGTTTTTAACGAAACTTCTATAAAAGAGAGATTGCTGCCCAAACACACGTGTGTGTGTGTGTGTGTGTGTGTTTGTGTGTGTGTGTGTGTGCATTATTCTCTAGATCTGTATACCATCGTCTTTTGGGTACATTTTTGTCATTTTCTTGTTTCCAATAACTCTTTAATATTAATGTCCTTTGTTTAAAATGTCTATATTTACCGTTTCTAAGAACTATTTTCTGCCGCTATTGTCGTGACTAATTCGTTAATAAAATATGTGAGATCCTTTTTATAAAGAGCCACCCACATACATATGCGTGTGTGTGTGTGCCTTTGTGTGTATGTATGTAACAGTTCAGATATAAATAAAATCTATCTGAAAAGACAATGAAAGACAAAAGGCTTTTCTTTACCAACATATCAATATAATACGTACATTATTAGGCTATTGAAGCAGACGTAAATATGGAGTGCTCTAAAATCTCTCGATAGACAACTGCATTGACTCTGGACTTTATAAAAAAGATTAATCGATTAATCATCTCACCTCAATCCAGGCATTCCCGCCACAAAAACGCAAGCGGTTACTGAATGTGATAGAATATGAAAAAAAATTATTAAAGACTGAAGACAATAAAAGAAAAGTATTTAAGAAAATAGAAAATAACGATTGACATTGCATTTAAATTTTTGAAGATCAATGGCAATAAAGCCACTAGGATGCAAGGGGTTACTAAGAGAATATAAGAAAAACTACTATTAAGGAGAGAGAACAATAAAAGAACAAGAATTAAGAAGACAGAAGATAACGATTGCATTTAAATTTTTGAAGATCAAAGTTGATTAGAAAGCAAGAAGCCAGAAGAGAGTTCAACAGGCGAAAAAAGCGATAGAAGAAACTATTAGCATAGAACCTACGGTAAAATGATGAGACCTTGCCGCCAATCTAGTACTGCGTTTAAATTCATAAAGTCTAGGTACCATAAATAGAATTCATCGGAACAATTATCATGAAAGTATTTATAGAAAAGACACAGGAGTGCTACATTACGGGGGTGTGACTGACACCGAGATGCCAGGTCAGGGCAAATAATATTGCAGAGACTTCTTTGGATTTTATTAAGAATTTCTAATATATCGCAGGAGTACCAGATAGCAATATTCAAAACATGGAAGAATGGTAGACTTATAAATTGCGAAAGAAGAAACTGTTAGCATAAATCTTACGGTTACATCTAGCCATTTCAGTGTAAAATGATGAGACCTTACCGCCAATCTAGTATTGCGCTTAAATTCATAATGTCTTGTTACTATAGGGGAGAATTCATTAGAAAAATTACCATGAAAGTATGTATAGAAAAGGCACAAGGATGAGATGTTGCCGCCAATCTATTATAAAATACATTGGGTCAACACCGTATAACTGGCCTCTTGTATTCGAGGATTTAGGCAGACGCTTGCTCAGGCGCATTTGTGTTTATTCAACACCCACAGAGCACACCTGTTTTATACTACAACTATTTACAGTTTCTGGGAAAGAGCGTGTTATCTAGCGTGATCAACAATTTGAACAAGGCCAGCACGCTCAAGCCCTCGGCCACGCGACTTCATGCTAGCACAGCTATCGACGGTTCTCAATATTTCCGTCTACCCAATTTCACTTGGGTCACGTGGTATCATTTTCAGGCACTCTCCAAAGGTGCCACACGCTGGGATCCAGTCCGATAGCATCTGGAAGTTTCTTTCCTAACAAATCAACCATGGTGTGATTGGAACCCGGGCCTCATGGTCAAATTGCGAATGTTCTAACCACTCGGCCACTTATAAACCAATACGCAGTGGTAGTTTTTTTAAAGTTAGGCGATTTTTCGGCAATCAAAATTCATAGACATATGAAAAAATTTGGCCATTCGTCCTTGCATTGAATATTGTTGCCATATATGTTTAATTAAATCATCCATGTGATTTTGCAATAAAATTTTAATATTCGGTTTATTTTTTATTTTGCAGGATTTTCACTACGTCCAAAAAGCTGCAGGAATTACGGGCGAACCACAATCTTCTGAAGGAGTTGCCAAATTCAGTGGGCAACGTCGTCCTGGAAATGTTACAACTACAACATAACAACCTTTGTAGTCTCCCACCCACGTTCTTGACGAATGCAAACAAGTACGCAGATTTCTCTCTCTCTCTCTCTCTCTCTCTCTCTCTCTCTCTCTCTCTCTCTCTCTCTCTCTCTCTCTCTCTCCCCCCTACTATCTATCTATCTATCCCTGTCTATTTATACCTATCTCTCTCTTTCTCTCTCTGTCATTATCTCTCTATATCTATCTATCTTTCTCTCTAGCTATCTATCATTATCTCTCTATATCTATCATTCTCTCTCTCCTACTATCTATCTATCTACCTATCTATTTATCGATCTATCTATATCTATCTCTCTATTTCTCTCTATATATATTTATCATTATCTCTCTATATCTATCTTCCTCTTTCTCTCTCTCCTACTATCTATCTATCTATCTATCTATCTATCTATCTATCTATCTATATCTGTCTATCTATAGCTGTCTATCTCTCTCTTTCTCTCTATCTAGCAATCATTATCTTTCTATATCTATCTATCTTTCTCTCTCTCCTACTATCTATCTATCTCTTTCTCTCTCTCTATCTATCTATCATTATCTCTCTATATCTATCTTTCTCTCTCCCACTATCTATCTATAGATCTATCTATATCTGTCTATCTTTATCTCTCTCTTTCTCTCTCTCTATCTATCATTATCTCTTTATATCTATCTATCTTTCTCTTTTATCTCTCTCCTACTATCTATCTATTAGGTTGGTGCAAAAATAATGACGTAACAATGTCGTTTTTTGACGTTAAAAAATACGTCAAAAACGACATTATTACGTCATTATTTTTGCACCAACCTAATATCTATCTATCTATCGATTTATCTATATCCGTCTATCTATCTCTTTCTTACTCTCTATAATTATCTCTCTATATCTATCTTTCTATCTCTCTCTCTCTCTCTATATATATATATATATATATATATATATATATGAATTTATATATACATATATATATATATATATATATATATAATTATTTATTTTTAAAGAAAAAAAAATTTATAACATAAATATGTTTTTTCTTTAAAAATAAATAATTATATCTGCTCTACTTTGTATTGAGCACTCTTTTAAGAATAGTAATTGTTGGTTATTGGAATTCATTCCATATACACCAATCATATACTTGTATATATATATATATATATATATATATATATATATGAATTTATATATATATATATATATATATAGGAATTTAAAGCTACTTCATGGTGATGATCATTTCACCTTACTAAATTAACAATTTTTTTAGGTAAAAGATAGATAAAATAAAATAAAATGAAATTCGAAATCAAATCACAAAACAAGGCAGTGGAAAAAGAAAGAAAAGTAGAAAAAAGAACAAAGGAAAGAAAAAACAAGAAAAAGGTCTCTTTTACATAGAAATGTTTGAAAAACCTTGCAAATTTAGTACGGTGAAATGATCATTATTGCAATCGTTGGACCAAGTGCATTGATTTCGGGAGAGAAGGGTCTATATTGAAAAATAGCGAAAAACTGTCTTGTTTCTCCAACCCCTTCTGGATGAGGTTTAGAATGTTTTAAACGAACCTCGTATCTCACCATATTGCTTGTGTCTTTTTTCACAAAATAAAAAGTTCATATAATTCCCTGCTCGATTTTGTTTGATAGAGGATATTTGAACTTACACTTAGTTAAAACTTAATCGATAATATCATACTATCAGTTCCATAACACTACCCTAAAGCTTATATTCGGAACTAATCCCCGTCTTTGACCTCCGAAATTTTATTCACTAATTATTTATTTTATTCTATTTTTATCTATTTTTTCTCACCCCCAACAATAGTAGATAGATTCACCTATTGTCAGCTCACACTCCTTAGAGGTCTTTTGAACAGGAGAAGAGGTTTATTCCTTGTTTCCGGTTTAGGATTTGGTTTCCGGTTACTTCTACAGTCTGCTTCAGCTCTATACTCCTAACTCCTTCGCTAATATAACGCCACGCAATAACCCTCTACCTTGATTGCCTCTTAGGCCTTCTATTGGAAGTAGTAAAAAATGCCTGGAACACTACAATATAAACCTCTTCAAGTTTAAGGGCAATCATTATCTATCCTCCTTATCCTCATAATCTTTACTTTCTGTCATTGCCTCTTGCCTTCATATCACCCCCCTCACTCATCATACCACTTTTAGCAGTAATAAGAGTAGATAGGTTCACCTGTCGTCTGGTTCATGCTCCTCCCTAGCCTTTTGAACAAGAATAGAGGTTTCTCCGTTGTTTCCGACTTAGGATTGGGTTTTCGGATCCTTCCAAAAATATTTCAGTACTCTTTTACACCCAGTATTCCATCGCGTCTTAGTGGCATTATCGCCTTACTTGGGGTGAAATGATTAAAAAAAATAACCTCTCTTGAATACTTGTCAAGCTTGGTATTGTGTGAAATTAAGTATTAAAAAAAATTCTAATTATCATATCAATACGTAGTAATTAACAGAAGTTAAGTAACGTCGAGCCTGATCAGTACCTAAATGGGTGACCGCTTGAGAATACTAGGTGCTGTATGCTTCGATGTGCGTGTGGTGTAATGAATAAAAGAGAAATCGGAGAGCCAAGTTCGAATTCCAGTCGCGTTTGTTATATTCATTTACGTGAAGATACACTCGGGAAACGCATGAATCTACAACTTCTCCCCATCTATGGATTAATTAGTAAAACTTGTATCACTAAACCATGATTACCTTAAAAAAATTATTTCAATGTAAAAATATCATCTGACTTTAAATAACCTGCAAAGGGTTGATAAAACGTAAAAAATCAATCAATCAACCTGCCAAAAAATGACATCAAACATTGTCTTTAATTTATTGTCATAGGTCAATCGTTATATATCCTCCTCATCCTCATTTTTCATTCATGTCACACTCCTCATTCAGCATTACAATTGTAACAGTAACCTTCAACCGGTCGTATCACGTTGAAACACCGGTTCCTGTGCGATCACTGAAGTTAAGCAACACTGAGCCTGGTCATTACCTAAACCAGTGGTTCCGAATTTTTTTTTTTTTTTTCTCTGGGCCGCATATTCGGAATGAAAACCAAAGGGAAGTCCTGTTGAAAAGGCGCAAGCAGCCCTACGGTATAGAAACCTCAAAGATAGTGTGAGTTAAAGGGAGATAATCACAGATTCAAAGTAAGAACATTATCATTGATAAGTCTCTCCTCTAATATTTAGACCCCAGTTACTATATTCTTTATACTTGACATAACACAAAAATATTCCATTGATAAAATCGGCCAATAATTATTTATAATTATTTATACTACGACTTCTGCATGCAATTAAAAGTAATCCATAATATTTTAAATTTTGAAATCATATTTATTTTTGGCATATGAATTTTTTTAAACTGTTTCTAAATCTTTGATTCTCTTTCAATCATTCCGCCTCACCTGCTATCTTCTTCCGCTGCACCTATGAAGCGCACCGCATCATTTGGGGACAGGTAACCTAGACAGTTTAGCGCTTGGGAATACCAGGTGCTGTAAGCGTGGATGTGCAGGTGGTGCAATGGATAAGAGCTCGGAATTGGAAATTGGAGAGCCAAGTTTCTATTCTAATCGGATTCCTTATACTCACTCACGTGAAAATATCTTTAGGAAAGGTATGAATCTACCTCTTTTCCCCACAGCTATGGGTTAATTAGTAGGAATTTTATCAATAAATCATTATCTTCAAAAAGGCCTTACAGCCTAAAAATATTTTCTGGTTTTAAATAACCTGCGAAAGGTTGATAAGTCGTAAAAATCAAATCAATCTATCTTGAGTGGCGCTCGAGTCATTTATTGACTTTCTTACCGAGACGAACGTTGTTTGTATTTACAGATTGAAGTGCCTGAATCTGACAAAAAATTTCCTCCGTTTTCTTCCGCAACCCAATGCAAATGACTCTCTAAATAAACTGCAGGAACTCTATTTGACGGCGAATAAACTCCAAGACAATGTCTTCCAGGTAATCAGCTGCTTTCCCCGTCTGAAAAAGCTCCATTTGGCCGAAAATATTATTGAGGAAATACCAGAAAGGTAAGTTAAAATAAACATGATATTTTTATTGCAACCGCAGAGGGATTATAAATTCTTGGGGATAATTCATCTTCTTACACTTCGAAAGGGTCTATTCAACCATATAATAGGACAGGTTGATTTTGAAACCATGGTATTGCACTCGATTTGAACGTTGCTAATAAATAAGGACACAAAGTATTTCTTTCAAATTCTTTACTGTTTTTTGAGGAAACGAGTTAAAAATTAATACAGTGCAATAGTTTTAGTGTGATTTTCAATAAGCAATTCATTTTGTCTTATAATTTGTGCCCAGCAGTATTATGGTGTTATATACACTTTTATCTTTTTTTTGTTTTTATTAATTATGATCTAACAAATCTTATTCATTGAGTAGCCGCTTTTGTAATCTTTTACGTTTTTTATACAATTTTTTTACTTATCCAATACCGTAAAATTGCATATTTTGCTTGTGGTGATTCATAATTAGAATTCTGGTTTGAATATATTTTCCATTCAATTTATCTAATAAAAAATATATAAACTTTATTGGGATTTATTCTTGAAATAGTAAAATTTTAAAGTCAGTTTCTAAGTCAAAACCTGCGGAAATCAGATATTTCTGTACATTTTTTCAGTTTAAAATTCCGATGAGTTTTCCAAGTACGACAGAAACCTGAATAAAATCCGATTTCTGATATCATTACAGACAAAAGATGAAATGCCGTATATACATTTTGGAAAAGTGACAACATACATGTGTATGTTGGTATGCGCATGCTCAGAAAAGATAATAAGTTCGTTGCAAAATGGATGCCATATTATGCATTTTTTTACACTTCCTTTTTATTGCAGCTGCATCGCCAAACTGGAAGCTCTGCAAGAACTTAACATCTCATCCAACTGCTTGACGCACCTCCCTCCAAGTCTGTGTAACCATCCGAAACTGCAAGTCCTCCGGGCAAACTCAAACATGATCTACAACCTCCCAGATTTTAAAGGGGCTCCGGAGCTAAAGGTAAGAGAACATTCTAAATTCATCTACATGAACGGACACAGTCATATGTGAGGTCGTATGACATGAGGGCCATGGATGCATCTAATTCCAATAACGGAAATAATAGTCTTTAAGAATCAATGTAGTCTTTATATATATATATATATATATATATATATATATATACTAGAAACAGTTTATATTAAAAGTTAAAGCCGACACTGAACAAAATCAACTATGAATACTGAAGTAATGTTTTGAAATGCCTGTAAAGGAACAGTTTTTCACGTTTTAATGCGCGCCTGGCCATGACATTATAACGTGAAAAAAATTCTATAATGGATAATTTTTTTTTCTAATGAACGCTCAGCACATTGTCAACCGTTTTGCATTTAAAAGCATAATGAAAGGTCGCCTTATACACGGGAATATACAGTAATTATTTCAACTATATAGGTGCCCTTTTATTCCACTAGGAACGAGAATATCGTTGATTTAACAAATGCTCAACTGGCGTCGAACCAATATTCAGAAGAGCTCTTTGGTTTGCTAATACATCTGGGTGTGCAATAGCTGAGCATTTATTAAATAACTATCATTACGCATGGTCCTGTAAACAGGATATGTCTAATGTGAACTTAAGACTCAATAGTCGTTCAAATCATGGACCTTTATTGTAAGTAGAATTTCGCATAGCGACAGGACAAATGTTAGGATTTGAGAGTTGATCATAAAATCATACCAGCTTGGCTTCTGAAGTATGCGTCCGATCTATAAAGTTCTGAACTGGTGGACGTAAGAGCGGAACTCATATGAACGTTTACCATAGGATAGAGTAACGACAGGCTCGCAACATTGTATCTGTAGGAAAAGAGGCCGTTGGATGGGAAACATTAGATTCTATGAATGTAGAATGGTGAGTCCTAGCTGTAAAGGTCTGAACTGGTGGAACTAAAGAACAGAGTTCATCTGAACATTTGCCATGTAAATAGCGATGGATTAGTAACAGGCTTGCAATATTGTGTCTATAAGAAAAGAGGCTTTAGGACAGAAATCATTAGACTCTATGGATGTGGAATGGTGACTCCTAGCTGTAAAAGTCGGAACTGGTGGAACTAAAAAATGGAGCTCATCCGAACATTTGACATGAAAATAGTGACAGGGTAGAGATAGGGTTGAGACATTGTCTGTAGGAAAAGAAGCCGTGGGGTGGAAAACATTAGACTCTATGGATGTAGTGTATCCAAGGTCTGAACTGGTGGAACTAAAAAATGGAGCTCATCTGAACATTTGACATGAAAATAGTGACAGGGTAGAGATAGGGTTGAGACATTGTCTGTAGGAAAAGAAGCCGTGGGGTGGAAAACATTAGACTCTATGGATGTAGTGTATCCAAGGTCTGAACTGGTGGAACTAAAAAATGGAGCTCATCTGAACATTTGACATGAAAATAGTGACAGGGTAGAGATAGGGTTGAGACATTGTCTGTAGGGAAAGAAGCCGTGGGGTGGAAAACATTAGACTCTATGGATGTAGTATATCCAAGATCTGAACTGGTGGAACTAAAAAATGGAGCTCATCTGAACATTTGCCATGGAAATAGCAATAGAGTTTGAGATATGCTTGCAACATTGTATCTGTGGAGAAAGAGGTTATAGGTTGGAAAACAAATCATCGCCAATAAAACCGGGTTAACGATTTTGAATTCAATCAAGATATGTTAAAAGAGGGGTTTCTATTTCAAATTAAATTTGGTAATTTATTTTATGTTCTTATCGCAACTAATTAAAATGTTGCTTTTTTTTTATTTTAGGTTCTTGAGGTCGGCTTTAATTGTTTGTATGATTTATCCGTAACTCATCTGATGGATTCCCAGGTGAGCCTTCTGGATATTTCCGGCAATCCAAATCTTTTTGTCGATGCCGCCGAATTGGAAGGTTTGAAGTAAGTCTGTTATTATTTCATATTTCCACATTTGCACTTCTTTTAATTTCTTCTTGTTTATCGTTAGTCCTGGGCACGATGATAAACTACATCCGGCAGCAAGGCTGCTGATTGGAAGATTGGAGCTTTTGAGGAACGTAAAACCATCTCTTTATTGCTGTTGTTTCAAGGTCCACCCTGACCCGGGTTGGTAGCCCCTGTTTGCTTCTCAGCTATGAGTAAATGGTGAACCCTCAAATATAAACAAAACACTATGAAAGTGTAAAAATACATTTTATAGTAAAAATACAAGCAATATATTTTTATATAAAAAAATTACCAACAATATATTTTTATGGCAGAATTACCAACAATACATTTTATAGCGAAATGACTAAAAATATATTTTATCTTTAGTTCAAGCCATAAAATTATGTTCAAAATATTTAGATTACGACATTAAATAACCCATAGAGTTGTTGATATACCGCAAAGCAAAATCAAACCAAGCAAACAACCAACATGAAAGAATTCCATGTAATATCCTACAATTTCTTAAAAAATCAAACTGTATTCCAAAATATAATTTCAACATAAAATACACTTATTACTGCCTCTAGTAATTATGTCCACACAAACATGTATATGTACAAAAGCTGAGTATCATCTACCATGGATTCAAATGTGAAAGCAGAATAACATATATCATATTTTTATTACTTCAAAGCTCCCAAGTAAATTAAATTCCGGCATTAAATGACCCATAAGGGGTTGATATGCCGTTAAACAAATAAATCAACCAATTCCTTAACATAGAGAATCGTGACTCTTCACAGCTTCCTTTTATTGCTCCAAATAACTTTGATCCTGTAATATTCTTTTTTGTTCTACCATCCATTCACAAAAACACGATAAGTAGGTGATCATGGCCCTCCGCAATTTCCTCTTTTTTGTTGCTCTAAATTTTG
This sequence comes from Acanthosepion lycidas, assembly GCA_963932145.1. Lineage (NCBI taxonomy): Eukaryota > Metazoa > Mollusca > Cephalopoda > Sepiida > Sepiidae > Acanthosepion > Acanthosepion lycidas. The sequence goes on from OZ010606.1 coordinate 9,697,813, forward strand.
ACATTTAACTGTCCCTTTTTGTTCCTGTTCTACAATCCATTCGAGCAAACTCGTTAGTAGATAATCATGGCCTTCCACAACTTCCTGTCTTTTGTTGCTTTAAGTAACTTTTGACCCATGACCGTCTCTTTTTGCCGCTGCTTTACCAACCATTCGTCTAAACTTGTTAAGTAGGTTACACGAAATCTTCCCTTGCTTCTTTTGTCTTTAAAATGTCCCGTGTGTGTTAAATTCTCCAAACCCTCTTTCCTTATTATGTTTCCTAAAAGTTTCAATTCTCTTTTTCTGATTGTAATTATATATTTATATGCTACTCCCATTTTTTTGAAGACTTTCTCGCTACCCACATGTTTCGTCCATAGTATTCTCCGTACAGGATTACCTCTCTTGTCTACCAAAAAACTTCAGATAACGACCGCTAGAAGACGTTGTCAAAGCAATATATAAGAAAATGGTGCAAAGGCTTCATTCTCTTGACCCATGCCTTGGAGATATGATGGGTTGCAAGCCTGCCTCTACTCTATCGCTATTTCCATGGCAAGTGTTCAAACTACATTCCTTTGTATGGAGCCATACCACTTCGTCCCCAGCTCCTCAACCTCCGGCGTCTTACTCTTTGGGTTGAGGTGTCCACTCGTTCCGAACCGTACTTAGTGGTAACTGGCTGTACGTTCCTGATTACCCGTAGATTATTTCGACCAGTCAACTGGTCAAGTCCTGCTCGCTGCCCACGCTGTGTTAGTTTTTAAATGCAGTAAGCGGGGTGTTGTCCATACGTTCACGGTCGACTGGGGATGTGGACACGGCTGTGAGAGTTGGCGCTAGGAAGTTTAGAATGTGGCAAAATAAAACAAGAAATAATATTTGCAGAAGTCAGACAACAATGGGGGGAAGTATTGACGTCTTTTATATAAGAAGAACAGAGGTTACAGGTAGAAGAAAAACATTTAACATAAATGAGAAAAGAAAAAGAAAAAGACAAAATACATCCAGCGAATTCTCAATAGAGAGAGGGTTTGTGTGTGATAAACGCGTATTGAATCGCCTGGGGTAGGTTTGTGACTAATAGTCCAGTCTCATACAGACTTCTCAGAACAGGGGACAGTCTTCCTTCTCTCTTGTAGCACCGCGACCCGTAATGGTCGCCTGCGGGTGCCCACGCACGTGACGGCACGTAACGACGACGACGTGCCGACCGATCGCGGTCCGTCCCGTCTGGCCTCTTCCGTCTTGCTCGACCGTCTGCTCTTCTTCAGCAGACAAATCTGGTCGATCATGAATCGACACTTGGCCCGGCACGTGATTATCATGAGTGCCAAAAACTATCCCTTGACATGTAAACCGATTCTCCAATTATTTACCTTATCTCAATTCCGAGTTCTTCTCGCTTGACCAAAATTATATTTTGGGGTATCTAAACATTGATTCAACCTTTTAATCAAACCAAATACTGTTAAACAAAACTAAGTATCTCGCCCATCCCCATTGTTTACTAGTGACCCAGGTTTAAAACATCGCCTCCTGCCCTGAGATCGGGTTTCTCATCGGTAAACACACATCTTAACCTGAATTGTACTTTGATATATAAACATCATTTCCACTTCCAGTCAATAAAAGTTATATTTGCGTGTGTGCATTCAACGTGGGTGTGTGAGTGTATACCTTTCTCTGTTACAGTAGCACCAGTTCTAAACTTCATGTCTAAGTCCCGACATGCCACTCACATTATAGCAAACCACCTTCATTTCGTTCGTATTCTATTGATTCCGACTCGAGAAGCTTTTACTCACGAACTGCTAATTTGTGGAACCGACTGCCACCAATATGTTTCCCTGATCCCTACACTCTTAGATCAAGTCTAAGGTTAACCGTTACCTTCTCCACATATCTCCATAAACTGGGCATCTATCTCTGTAACCCTCTATCTCCAGTGGCTCTTAGGTTTTGTACAGGGTAAACATCATTCTAAAAAGTTCATGTTGACCCAAAGAATAATAGCCTGATAATATAGACATTATATTAATATGTTGGTAAAGAAAAGTTTTCCTTTTGTCTCTATATTGAGTTTACAGTTATATTTTATTTATAACTGAAACTTTACAAACGCACACATATATATACACATATGTTTGTGTGTGTGTGTGTGTGTGTGGAAGGGGAATGTGGGATGCTTATATTTACATTCTGTTGGATTTAATCCATATTTTCAATTAAAAAATTCCAACATCATTTAATTTACCAATATGCAAAATAAACAGGCAGATATATCAAATTTATAAGGGTTTTCTTATTCTTTATTAACAATAATATATATGTGTGTCTGTTTGTGTGTGTGTAAAATTTGTATATATATATATATATATATATATATATATATATATATATATATGCAATTTTTATATATATTATTTATATATTATATATGCGCTCAATATCAGTGATAGAGCTAACATATTTAGCTTGTGGAATCTTCCACATTAGCCTTCCACCCCTATTCTTCCCTAAAAAAAGCCTTAACCAATCACCGTTTCAGTAAATTCAATCTTCTATTGTTTAAGAAACACTAAACTGTAGCAAAGTTGAAACAGATCCTTTTTCCCGCCGAAGTTCCCTGGAGCCGATTTTTAGACACCAAAGTCTATATAAACAGCCACATGTCTCAATTCAAGTCAGTAAGTCATCGAGTTTCGGGAGATGCTACCAAACTCCACGCGTGTCAATTCACGGACACAACATTACTTCAAAATTCTCAACAAACTCAACACAGCACTCAATCGACCATTGTCCGCGTGGTAATCAAATTAAAATTGACTTAAAAAGTGAACGTTTTCACTACACAAACAGTAATTGTACAATTCATCAATTTAGCCAAACAGTTAAAGGCAAACAACTCTTCACAACTTAAATTCTAACTAACAATTAACACAGGCATACACTAATATTTGAATGAACACATTTGAGATTTTTCTTTGCAGAAACCAAATTATTTTAATTTCACTAACAAATCAAAACCATTAACTTTTATTGACCAAATTTCTGCATGAACATTCTTCATAACCTCAATTGCCACAATCAACAAACATTCTGTTACCCTTGCATGTATATCTATTGTATATATAAAAATCTCTTTATTATTGGATCTCTAACCACTGTGTTTTTAGTAATTTCTTGCAATACAAATTGTCCTTATATTCTTTATTTGATCTACGTGTTGTGGGATAATGCATAATAAGGACGCATAATCTTTGCCTTTACATAAATTTACCTTCTGATACATTTTTACTCAGCTACAACCCACAAAAAGCTGGATTGATGTGGGTTTCTGACCCTGAGTTTCAAGTTCTCCGCGATTTGGTAAAATAAAAATTATTTGAAAGAAAATTTTAGAATTTTTCTTGAACAATTTTCTACAGCTATCAAGAAATTAATTCGTGGACTTGAAAGAATTAAAAGTAAGATAAATAGACATAACCCGTCTAAATTATTTAACCAAACCTGCGTGAATGAAAATATGCAACCAATATATATATGTGTGTGTGTGTGTGTACAGTGTTATTTTGAATCCAAAACTGATTTTTTTTTAACCGGGTATTGAACTCACACTCTTTGGGTCCTGTCACTGAATCTAACCAACGCCTCTATCCACTGTGCCACGGTTAAGGCACTGGCGAACTTTCAGGGTGAAATTAACTGGAGATAACTGATAACTGACACCGATTAAAACATGGCACGTGGAACTAGAACAGTCTACCCCAGTGAGCGAAATAAAGGGTTCAGTTCGACATTCCAACCAAGAAGGCCGGGGCATACAATGGCCGAAATGTTGTAATAAATATGGCGACAGAGATGAGGACTATAGTCCGAATAATGTAAATAATGTATATAATACCTCATCTCAGAAATATAGACAGATTCCTTTTTGTTTACATTTTCTGTAAAACGTTCTCGGCGTCCTTCTGTAGAACCGCGTTTCTGTTGTTCACAAGTCACTTCTTCATCTGTGAGGATGATGTCCAGCATTCACTGTCATAGAGAATTGATATTACACAACAGTTTAGTACTCTTTTCTTTGTTTCTAACGATATTTTTATATCCTTTGCTTAATTTCTAAAAGGCATTTTGTCACTATTCCTATCCGTCTTCAGATTTCAGTTGTCTCATTTTGATTATAATTTTCCTTGTTTGTCCCCATGTCCGTTAAAATTTGTTATTCATTTGTTCTATTCATTGTTGGATTATCTCACATTGTCTGCGAGATAACTTCCTTTAACGCCTGCGGGGCGACGTTGTATAAATCAATCTATCTATCTATCAGCATGCCGTAGTGAAAATATGTATCTCTTTTACTCCGCGACTGTCATTCTCACTGTCCCTCTATACATTTTATCACCTCAACATCTCGACGGACATCTCGTGGCTGACAATTTAGAATGTAGCCTGACTATATAAGCCCACAACCGGAATTCCCTACCTTCTGGTCGAGTGACACTTGATCCCGAATCATTTTAGTTATTTATTTACTCATGTCATTCATTTCCTTTTTCCTACTTCGGGACAGCTGATGTGAAACTCTCCCATCTCGATTTTGCTGTTGGCTGTCGTAAATATGTCCGTGCTTCAGTCTCAGAGAGGGACGGTTCAAGGTACTATCAACTCGGACAGTTGCGCGGAACACCATCAAGGCCGTGTGCGCCATCATGCAGCCATGTATTTGGGATCTCCTAAAACTAATCTTGCGGTCATCAATGACTCAAAACAGATTAAATTCTTTGGCTATTTTGTCAATGGAAAATGATCTTGTGAAGAAGATAAGTGTAGAACGTGCCATGAAAAGATTTTTGCAGATGTAAAACCAAGGACAAAATATTTTAGGTCAGATAATGAATGTTTCCTTAGACTACTATTAAGTTGTATATTGTAATAAACTCGTTTTTCTACATTTTCAGTTTTTCTCTTTGTGAAAATTAAAAAAAAAATAAGTTCAGCCAGCAACCTAAGAACCCAGATTAACTCATTTATAGATCACTTGACCATATCTATAACTGTCCACTCGGATTCGAGGATACCCATCTACTAGGGCGGCTAGCTAATCCCTACTGCAGACGCTTCAACACCCACCGCAACTAAGCTGAGAAGACGTTAGTTACAGTTTCTGGGAAAGATCGCGTTATCTATCGTGATCAACAATCTGAACAAGGCCAGCATGCTCAAAGCCTCGGGCACGATGACTTGTTACTTCGTGCTAGCACAGCTATCGAAGGCCTACCCAATTTCATTCACACGCTGGGATCGCCCCTTCCAGGTGGATGACATCAGGAAATCTCCTTGCTGACAAATCGACCATGGTGAGATTCGAACCCGGGTCTCATGGTCAGAATGTGAACGTTCTAACCACTCGGCCACATGCCCATGATCACCTGACCATATTGGTGTCCTAAATGATAGACGATATATTTATTATTTTCTTCATGTTTAAACAAAATTCTGTAACATTTCCAGTAAGCACTCCATTTGCCCTAAATAACTGGACAGCCATTTCGTTATCATAATTATTAACGTTATTGTTTTTCAGGCACAAGAAACGAGTTTGCATGATTGATATGAGAGGTCAGAACAGGTCACTGTCTCAACAAGTCACGCAAGATAAACAGATGCCGTGGCAAAGTGGCTTTTCGCAGACGTCAGGCATGAGAAACAAGTAAGATTCTATATTTGAATACAATCTTGACCAGATACACACGCATGCGTACAAGCACTCTTCCGCCCAGTATTGATGATGCTATAAGAACAGAGTCTATACAAGGCCTCTACAAAATATGGCCCGCGAGCTGCATTCTAAAAAATTTGTAAACAGTATATATAGTAATAATCGTCTATCGGCATGCGCATTAAAAAAAACTTAATAAATAAATACAGAGAGCATATTTTCTGTATTAAGATTTCTTCAATGTGTACACCGATAGAGGCAATATATCGTTTAAAATAAAAACAAAATGGACGTCTATTTCAAATGCGTATTCTCTATAACAAGTAGTAAGTTGAAGTAATACAACTGTTGGATTAAAAAATAAATTTATTAATTCTTTAGAAATTACTTTGTTTATGTTTCGCATACGAAACAGAGTAGAGATAAACTTTCGAGAAAAGTCCTGGTTATGACGTTAAAATTAATAATTCGATATATACGTTTTAAATGCTGTGTAAATCTTATATTTCTCCGAAAATTAATCAAATTTTATTTTGAGTTGATATCTACTCATTATTGATAACTTAATAATTCTCAGTAAAAAGACATTTTTTATTTGGTCTGAAATTAATAAATTGATTGAATATGTTCTAATAAGGCATCTCATTTAATTTGAATCTCATTTTTGCATATTACCAAATCTTGATTTTTTCCAAAAGACAACTAATCACTATAAAAACACAGAGTTTTACATCTGATGCAGAAGTCTACCTACCTACATTCAACAATATATATAAATATATATATATATATATATATATATATATATATATATATATATAGAGAGAGAGAGAGAGAGAGAGAGAGATGAACAGACTGAAATAGATAGATAAATAGATAGATATCCATTTTCCCGATCGATTGATATTGTAGTGAACAAAACAAGATCTAGATTTAAAATTCAAATGCTAAGCACTGACTCATTGATTTTGTTAGAAATTAAAAAGACTCTAATTTACAAACTTTGCTTAACACACACGCAAAAGCGAATCCCAAACAAAACTCGTGAAATTTCACACCTCGATGCGAAATGTTTTTCGGCCAATAGAAAACTAGGAAACATTTAAAAACAAAACTCAAATAATCTTCAATTCTCAGAAGCAATTTTTTTTCGGACCTTTTCGCGAACCGACGCGAAGTTTGTTCGTCGTCCAATGGAAAAGCCCGAATCATATCCGGGAGTGAATTCCCAAATGACCTTTTCAAGCTACATAAACAAAATAAAAGACGGGCAAGTTCGCCTGTCACCAGAGAGAAGGAAACGAGCGTATTAACACGTCCCTTGACAAACCTCAAGCGATCGTTATTATTATATCTACCTTTCTCCCTCACCTCTTTTATACTTGATAAACGAACGGAACATTTTAAGACTGAGCGATTACTTCAAAGACATTCCTCCCCTTCGATAACGCTAATACATACATACATACATCCACACATACGTTCCTGCCTACGTACACATAAACTCATTCTTGCAAGGACTACTACGAACATTTTGACGACCTTGTATCAACCAAAATACATTAATTTCATTTGTAAAGACCTTAATTGATTTATATGTATATAAATTTGTTGTTTCACTTTACAGTTTGATTTTCTTGTTTTATACCCCTCTTATGGTGGTCTGTCTAACTAACAAGGCCAAATCAAACTAATCTGTTTCAACGCTCATACACTTCACTATTACTGATAACCCACTATAATATGAACACAAACACATATTTCAATAGATACATAAATAGATAATGAGAGAAATAGATCTGAACAGACCGAGATAGATAGATAGATAGATAGATAGATAGATAGATAGATTGATTGATTGATTGATTGATTGATTGATTGATTGATATTATCCCTTTTTATTTGCAGGCTGTGTGTTGCCATTCTGAATAAAACAAAGTTTAACCGAACTGGCGAGGATGCCCTTTTTGGAATTTTTGACGGCGGGAAAAGCGACGAAGTGGCTTTGTTGTTGGCTGACATTATGGAAGAAACTGTTTTAGAAGAATTAAATTGTCCTCTTACCCCATCGGGGGGAACGAGCTACATGAAGTACACGATGCTGAGTGCACACAGGTAACATTTTGTTGTTTGGATGAAAAACCGACCGAATGGTGAATTTATAAAATACTCTGAAAAATTTCTATTTTGATGTATTTCGCGGATGAACCGCCATTATCAGAAATTGGATTTTATCTAACGAGAACAAAATCTACGTTGACGAGAAAAAACGTGATTTGCATTAAATATTTGATTTTTACTTTAATTATATCGTTTTGGAAATCCAATTTTACCTAATTGCAACCCAGTTTTTTATAAACATTTCACCCTGGACGTTGCATTTAATTTTTTGAAGATTCTAGAGTTGGTCCCAATATGAGAAGAAGAATATTATTTTCAGTTAAAAATGTGGCAGAAGGCTAAAAAGGAGAGATTTTGAAGGATGGTTATCAATCTGTCTTATCTCAAACTTAGCTAATAACAATCACTGACCTAAACAAACTATACTATATTCCTTGCACTAAAACACCACATTCTTACTTACTACTCGGACTGAGGAATCGGAGAGGCAAGTTTGAATTCCAGTTGAATCCATTACATTCACTTACATGTTTGGGAAAGGTATGAATCCTATTCTTCTCCCCACCAGCTATGGGTAAATAGCAAAAGAGACCGGGTTCTATAAACTTGGAAGGACACTGGTCTACCGCAAAAAGAAATGGCAACCTACTGCAAGAAAAAATCTGCCTCGTCAGTCATGGGTCAAAAGGTACATGATTGCCTAAGAGTGTATCAGGCATGGCATATAACTGACTGAAATTCACTTATGTGCTAATACCCTGGGAAAAGGTATGAATCCTCTTCTCTCCCCAGCTATGGGTAAATTGTAGGACAGACCGGGTTCTATAGCCTTGGATAATAACTGGTTTACCGCAGAAAGAAATGGCAACCTACTGCGGGAAAAAATCTGCCTCGTCAGTCATGGGTCGAACGATACATGATCGCCTAAGTGTGTATCACGCATGGCACATAACCGATTCTTGCAACAACCTCCATAATACCTCAAAGCCTCTATGAAGTCCCAACTAGTTCTCATATGTACAATTTGTCTGTGGGGCTGAAAAATAAAATAACAATTTAGTATTCAATTTCTACCTAATTATATTATTTCTTTGACTCGATGAATTCTATTGGTTGTAAAAGACTTCAATTCATTTTTCATGTAATATTTCTCTTGACAACAAATTTTGTGCAAACTAAACGCCAAGTGGATCACAGAAGCTTCGACTAAAATTCCGACTTCTGATTGGCTAATATATGTGAAAGATGTTACAACGCTTACGCAGTTGTGTTCAATTTACCGCCAAATTTTGGTTATGTGTTCTCGAGCCTATCACGTGATTCACATTAATTATAAATATTTGGGCACATCTTCACCGTTCCGCTTTCTTGACCAACAGCAATGTAGCTTTGTGGTGAGATCGCATTTGTCCCTTAGGGGAAAATGCTATGAAAAGTCATCACACACACACGCGCACACACACACGTACGTACATAAACTGTTTAATTCTCTTAGAAGTAACAATACATCTTACTAAAATTCTCCACACTGACACACCTTTTAATACACTTCACAGTTTATCAATAAGATTTTCGTCATTGAAAATTCCAAAGACAAGTAAATTTCAGCATTTCAAACACTACTAAATTTACTGTTTTGTATGCTTGTTGTTATGCATATATAAATTCCATTTACTTATGCAACTTTTGTTGAATGTTTTCTCTTATTATTTCATATTTTGTGGTGTTTTACGTTAATTTAAATTAGGGCTCAGCACCCAACAACAACAACGTTTAAGAATGAAAACCCGAATGAATATTTACAATATTATTAATACAATATATACAAGAAACTAAACAAAATGATGTTAGTAATAAAAAAAAAACACAATCCATCCTTAATTGTGGCAGAAATATCAGTTAACTGGACGAAATTGATGCGGGACTTGGATAAATTAAAACCCATCATTCGATCAACGACACATGCAACTACACACTCGAAAAACGGAAAATGCACAATAAGTCTATTTCTATAAATATTTTCATGGCAATTGTTCTGATGAACTTTCCTCTTTGGTACATCGACCGCATGAATTTAAGCCTACTACTAGATTGGCACTTAGGTCTCATCGTTTTACTGTTTAAATAGCTTGATGTAACCATATGTTGTATTCTAATTGTTTATTTTCTCGCACTTCTCACATATTGAATTCTTTTCCAGTTTCCTGTCACCTAGATTTTTTTTTACAGTTAGGTTCACTCTGTACGAAGCCCGAGGGCCACTCAATATAGAGGGTCACAGAGTAAGAGGCACAGTTTATACTGTTATGTAGGGAAGATAACGGTTAACGCTAGACTTGAACAGATTAAGATTTTAGTGATCAGGGGAACATCCTCTTGGGAGTTGGTTCCACAGAACAGTAGTTCATTCTTTTCTTTTTTTGTTGTTGTTGTTTTTAGCCAATTCATTTTCATATTTGATTATCACTGTTTATTAGATCACAGAACTTTAATCTCTGCCTTAAGAATCATCAGTTATCTTCGACATAGAATGAATTTAAATAAGATTCTGCGTGTTTTTCATCCAATTTGATTTTTGCACAATTCATTTTCATACTTGATTGTCACTGTTTATTTATTTGATTGTTGTCTTGAAATTTATTCTCGTGAAGTGACTAAAAAAATTCAATTTTCATTTCAATTCCATTTTTTTCTTCCAGGAAACTAAAATCTACTGGACAGAAAATCGGGGCTTCTGCAGCGGTTTGTCACTTGAGAAAACTGCCGGACGGAAGGGACGGTTCCACGAAATACTGGATAACAGTGTCCAATGTTGGAATGGTCCAGGTGGTTTTGTCTCGCAACGGACAGGCTATACCGCTTACACATTGTTTCTCTGTGAACACAGATCGTTCAGAGTGTATTCGCATCCAAAAATCCCATGGCATCATAACAGAGGTGAGACATTTGAACTTTCAAATTTCAAATATAAAACTCATAACACGCTAGAGTTTTGTTAGAAACATCAGAAGATTTAATATATATAATTTCGTCATTATTGCAAATATCTAAGCCTCTTATAATTCGTAATATTCAAACTTTTTGCTTGGACGAAAAAATAGCTATCATTAACTTCCCAGACCAAAATAAATTATTAAATTACCGATTCGAACTCATCTCAAAATGGAGACATGGCAACAATTTTTTATTACGTTACTTAAAAATCGAAAACTGAAAAAAAATAAAATAAAATAAATAAATAAACAAAATGGCAATAAAATAAGTAAAATAAATTAACCCAAACAAATTACCAAATCCCACTCGTTAGAATAGACGAAATAGAATAAATAAATAAAAAATAAAAAACAAAAACAATGAACCCAAATAAATAAAGTAAATAATAAACAAATTAACAATCGATTATGACCAAAATATTAGTTAAACTATAAAAATCAAACCAAAATTCGGACGAAAAACATAGCTATAACTGTTATATAACAATAAAAATATACTACGTTACTTAAAAATCGAAAACCGAAAAAAGGAAATAAGAATATACAGTACAATAAATAAAAAAAACAAGTAAAATAAATTAATCTAAATTAATCCAAATAAATAAACAGACTAACAAACCGATCCCGATAAATTAACCGTTAGAAAAAACCTTGTACCCCTTTGAGTCTTAGTGACTTTTCCGTCTTGCATGGGGTGAAACCGATTCAAAGCAGTTATAATTTAATTACTGTAATGTTATTTTGTGGTTATCATGATGACTTGTGCCCCTAGGTTATATATATATATATATATATATATATATATATATATATATATATATATAATGAAAGACCCCACATGGCTGGTGCTAACCTTCAGGAAAGTGACTAGTTGCGCCTCCTCGGGCTCACGTCCTCAGCTGACATGAAGTGGAAAGACTATATTGAATCCATTGCTAGATCAGCTGCTAAGAAATTTGGTTCACTGTGTCGTGCGTGACAATTTTTCTCTTCAGAATCTATCATACATATCTATAATTCTGTCATTCGTCCATGCTTAGAATATTGCTGCCATATATGGTCCAGTGACCCTGCTATTTGCCTTGAACTACTTGATAAAATCCAAAGAAGTTTCAGCAATATTATTGGTCCTGATCTGGCGGTTCGGCTTCAGTCGCATTACAAACGCTGTAAGGTTGCCTCTCTGTGTCTTTTCTACAAATACTTTCATGATAATTATTCGAATCATCTATTTGATATGGTACCTAGACTTTTTTAATTTAATCGCAGTATTAGACTGGCTTCGAGATCTTATCAATTTACAGTTCAGCTAGCTAGATGTAACCTTAAATTCTATGCTAACAGTTTCTTTTCTCGCACTTCTCAATTGTAGAACTCCCTTCCGGCCCCATGCTTTCCAGCTACCTTTAATTTGCAAAATTTTAAAGGCAATGTCAATCGCTATCTGCTGTCCTCCTAAATATTCTTCTTATGTTCTCGTTCCTTAGTAATGTTTCTATTCCTAATTCATCCACACTCAGTAACCCTTTGTATCTTAATAGCTTTACTACGTTGCTTGGAGTAAAGCTGATTAAATATTACAGCGACCCCACCTGTTTTAGTGCAATGGGGAAGGTGCTGCCACTCCCATAAAAAATGAGAACAAATTTAAATGCAATGTCAATCACTATCTACTATCCTCGTGATTACTCTTCTCTCTTCCCGCTCATTATAAATTGTATCTGTTCCTAATTCTTCTACACTCTGTAATCCCCTGTAAATGTATCTGTTTTTCTACACCCAGTAAGCCCTTGTGCCTTAGTAGCTTTACTGCTTTGCATTCGGTGAAATCGATTTAAAAAATTATTATGTAATTTTACTCGTTCACAAATATTTTGGTTAATTTGCAGTATAAGCACCAAAAGCTCATGGTAATGAAAATGTTCCATTATGCTGTGAAATTGCCTGATTATTTTGAAAATGAAACTTTTGAGCTCTATTACCGTTTAGGAGTTATGGACAATGTTAATTTGATCTCTCTCATATTGTCCGACTGCTATTACTGCTATATATATATATATATATATATATATATATATATATATATATATATATATATATATATATTTACATACATTTTCTTTTTTTTTTTTTTTTTGCGAGTTCAAAACCTTTGTGTTGTGGGAAAACTGAAGACGATAAAATCCATGATTGATCGATTTCTGTTTTTTATGGCTTATCAACCTTTTACAGGTTATTTCAAGCTAGAAAAATATATTTAAATTGGGTTAATTTACAGTATAAGCACCAAAAGTCCATAGTAATGAAAATGTTCCATTATGGGGTGAAATTTCCTGATTATTTTGAAAATGACATTAAACTTTTGAGCTGTTACCGTTTAGAAGTTATGGACAATATAAGTTCTACTTCTTCCGCGTCGCGTCGACAAATTTTTCTCTCTTTTTTATTGATTCTGCTAGTTTAGAGTAATTATTAAAGGTATTGGCGTGAAAATTAGTATATATTAAACAACTCTTAAAAAATGGTAAGTACAAAAAATTAACAGAGGTACGCAATTAAATATTAATTTTTTATTTTAATTATTCTAAACAAACCAAGAGGTAGTTAACATAAATTTTGAAAGAAAAAAAAACTTTTTTAAAGATTTGTTTAATATAGAAATTTGCGCACCAATATCATTAATTACTCTAAACAAGCAGAAAGGTAGTTACCATAAATTTAAAAAAATAGAAAAATTACTTTTTTAAAACAAAAGAAAATTAAGCTATCAATTTCCGTTCACTCCAGCAGTGCGTACCCCAAATGTCTAATAGATTCTGGATTTTATAGATTATATTTTTATTTAGAACCCATGGCTAATTTCCGAAAATCAAACACTCGTGGAAAAATATTTGTGAACGAGGAAAATTACAGCTACCACTATCTGTCTATATTTCTGAGATGAGGTATTATGTACATTATTTACATTATTTGGGCCATTATCCTCATCTTTGAGCCATATTTATTACAACGTTTCGGCCGTTGTACGCTCCGGCCTTCTTCAGTTGGTTGGAATGTCGAACTTAACCCTTTATTTCGTTCACTGGCGTAGACTGTTCTAGTTCCACAAGGACGCGTTGGTTAGATCCAGTGACAGGACCCAAAAGAGTGTGAGTTCAATACCCGGCTAAGGCAGTGGAGAACTTTCAGAGGAAAATTAACAGGAGATAAATGATGACATCCATTAAACATGGCATGTGGAACTAGAACAGTCTACCTCAGTGAACGAAATAAAGGGTTCAGTTCGACATTCCAACCACCTGAAGAAGGCCGGGACGTACAACGGCCGAAACGTTGTAATAAATATGGCGACAAAGATGAGGACAATAGTCCGAATAATGTAAATAAAGCTACTACTATCATAAGAAAAACGCCGATGAAACAAACAAACAAAAAAAGACATACTGGCGATATGTCGAACGATCTTGCAACACTGTCATTGTATTTTAAATAAAAATAAACTTTTATTTTTTTAATATTATTCCTTTTATTCTTTTTTAAAAAAATTATGGCTAACTATACTTTTTTTTTTTACAAAATTTATGGTAATTGCCTTTACAAGGTTCAAAAAAATATCAAAGTTACGTAATTATCCAGGGACACAAATGTCCAGCACGATATTTTTCTAGAATCCAACAGTGCGTTGTTTACAGTGCTTTTCGACGTTTAATCATGTGAGGAGTTACAACTTTAAACGCAACACACATACTTTTACTTACCCTAGGGTCACAAGTTATTATGATAACTACAAAATGACATTACAGTTATTAAATTATGATTTTTTTTAAATCGATTTCACTCCATGCAAGACGGAAAAGCCACTAAGAGACAAGCGGGTACAAGGTGTGAGAGAATTAGGAAAATGTTGGGGAGACACCTCACCGAAGCAAGGAACACCTCGCGGTGGTGTAAATAGTTAGCAAGCTTGTCTCACTAGAACAATTACCACTGAGTAGTGAGTTCGATCCTCACTGGCCATGTGCCACATCTAAGCTACGCTTGGAAAATCACTACCTCGCCGAAGCAAGAGAAGGCGAATTGTCTGTACATGTGCTTGTAGGCATCATGGACGTGCGAGGCGAACTCCGACAAATCAATACTGAAGTGACACAGCTCATGCGTTATCGGCGAGAACGAGGCTAACACAAGCGAGAGATCTCGGTTTCTTGCCAGAGAGCGAGGAAGGATAAAAAGAGCTGACATTTTGTTTTAGGGCAGTTGGTTCTTTGAGATTGGTGAAAGTTACACCAGTGTTCCAGAGAAAGGGCAGTACTGTAGTTTACAGTTTCCACGTTAGCTATCAGCAGGAATAGATTCCAGTGGAAATTTATTTTTCCTGGCACCCATTTTTCGTTTAAATCACACAGAACGGAGATATTAATAATGAGCGGGAAGAGGAAAGAGTAATCAGGAAGACAGCAGATAGCGATTGCCATTGTAATTTTTGAAGAGTGAAGTTGGCTGGAAAACATGGAACCAGAATGAAGTGTGAGAAAAAAAACTGCAGCACATAATTTACGGCTATATCTATCCAGCTCAACTGGAAATTGATGAGATCTTGTCGCCATTCTAGTACTGCGCTTAATTTTTTTAAAAAGTCCGGGTACCATAGCGAAGAGTGAAATTTTTTCTGATATATACACAGAAATGTGGCACAAGGCCAAAAAGGGGATTGGAGAAAAGGACGGTCTTCTTCTGTCTTAACGATAATTTAGCTAGCCACAAACACTGACTCAATCATACAAACAATATTCCTTACACCAAAACAACACATTCTTACGTACCTTTCTTACTACATTCACCATAATACCTCATTGTCTCTATGAAAATACTAACTAGTCCCCATATTTACAATTCATTGTCCGTGGAGGGAGGGGAATAAAACAATAATTCTAAAAACTAGCCCCAATGAGTATTTACAATATGAAATAAAACTATTTACAAGAAACTAAACAAAATAATGTTAGTAATAACCCCCCCCCCCCGCAATCACTAAATGTGGCAGAAATATCAGTTAACTGGGCGAAATCAATGCGGGACTATAATAATATAAAAACATTCATTCATCCCAAGCACTCACACTGACTTGCACTTATTCAGACAGAACAACAAATACAAAAACACACACGCGAAACGAAAGGCGCCCCGCATCTACCAGCGAACTGACATCACGGGGGGAATTAAACTTAAAGAAAAATAGGGACAGAAATAAAAGGGGGCCATACATACCCTAGCTAAGTTAAATGAAAAAAGAAACTAAAGATTCAAAAACCAATCCTAAACTAGCCTAATTTCGGGATGGGTTACACAAGTTCAACCATAGCGAAGAAACTCATCCGAACAATTACCATGAAATTATTTATAGAAATGGCAAAGAGATGCAGCATTACGGCGGTGTAAAGTGACTAAAGCCGAGCTGCCAGATCAGAACCAATAAAATTGCTGATTCTTCTTTCGATTTTATCAATGTGCTCAAGGTAAATAGCAGGGGCATCGGGACATTTGTGGCAGCAATATTGTAAGCATGAACGAATGGTAGACTTATAGATATGTAAGATAAATTCTGGAGAGAAATATTAAAATAAAAATGACGTTAAAATATAAAATTTGAATTTCCGAGGTGCCTGCGCCTCTACAGGAAATAAAATAGAACAACACTGTTGTGGAGGTATAATAGGGTGGCTGGGGTGTGGTCACCACCTTGTCACGACACACATTTACATCTGGTTGGTTTGCTGCCGCAGATATAAGCAGATTGATCAGGTAGCTTGTCAGTAACAGTCGACTACATAATGTCCGGGAATAAGTGCCAACCTGGCCGGTAGATTAAGCCTTTCCCAGTTCCACCTGTGTCTGTTTGAAGGTGATCGTTAGTAATTGGACCTATATTCGCTTTAGGGGCACGTGGCCGAGGGGTTAGAATGTTCATTTTCAGACCATGAATCTCAGGAAGGTAATTTCTTAACGTTGTCGGCCTTTGGAGGTGAGCAGCGTCTTTAGAAAGTTCCTGAAAACAGTACCACGGGTTGACCCGAGCCTTGTGAATGAAATTGCGTAAACAGAACTCTTTGGTTGTGGTTGTGGTTGTGGTTGTGCTAACACGAAGTCACAAGTCATCGTGACCGAGGGTCTCAACGTTACTGGCCTTGTTGAGACAGTTTCTGGTGAAACGTAATTACTTTCCGAACGGACTAATAAAATAAGAATTGGGCACTTCGATGAGGTGTAATGGTTAACAAGCCTGTCACACGAGATCAGCGTTTCTCAACCGGTGCTGAACCGTATTAATGCGCGCTGAAACGTAGCCAGATGCGCCCCAAATTAAGAGAAGAGTATGGCAGTGAGTGCAGGACAATCTCCTCAACGATGAAGAAGAGATTTGAAGTAACAGAAATGTGGTTCTACAGAAGGATGATGAGGATACCATGAACCGAATATATGAGCAACGACAAAGTTTTAGAGAAAATGGAAACAAAAAGCAAACTTATACTTAACATCAGGAAGAGACAGTTGAGATTTCTGGGGCGCATAATGAGGAAGGAAGGCTTGGAGAATCTGATACTCACAGGACAGATTGAAGGCAAGAGGAACAGAAGAAAACAATGCATAACATACTTAATGACCTTCGGCAAAGTGTGGCAGAACATGGTTTCGGAGAGATAACAGAAATATAAAATTTAAAAGAGTTACAAGGGAATAGGAAGTTGTGGAGATCTATGATCGCCTATGTCCTGAGGGGACAAGGTACATAAAGAGAATCTACGGATTATTTTTATATTTAAAAAGTCTTATTTATTAAAAAAAAAAAAAAAGAAAAAAGTTACACACACCAAGCACATGACTTCAATATATAAGTCAAGTCTTTGTCATTTGATATTTAAAATTAGATACTAAATTGCATCTTTAAGGTGGAGATAATCTTTTTTCTTCCTCAAGGGATTTAAATCCGTCATTATCAGCTTTTCTTAAAAACATTATTTACATTATTCGGACTACTGTGCTCATCTTTGTCGCTATATTTATTACAACTTTTCGGCCATTGTACGCTCCGGCCTTCTTCGGGTGGTTGGAATGTCGAACTGAACCCTTTATTTCGCTCACTGGGGTAGGCTGTTCTAGTTCCATGTGCCATGTTTAATGGATGTCAGTTATCAGTTATCTCCTGTTAATTTCCCTCTGCAAGTTCTCCACTGCCTTAACTGGGTATTGAACTTACACTCTTTGGGTCCTGTCACTGAATCTAACTAACGCCTTTATCCACTGTGCCATGTGTCTTAAGAAAATAGCAGAGTCTTCCTAAATTCCTTTAAATGAAAACTGTACCACTAATCTTCTTTGGGGATGCTAAACTAAAATTTACTATTTTCAAATTTCATGACTAATTTTTCCTTATTAAAATTTAAAACGCATCCCCGGGTTTTAGTTATTCTACAAGTAAGCCTTGAAGTAAAAAGAAAGGTGAAGAGACACTGCTCTAGATCATGTACGACTGAGTAGTAAGTTCGGTTCTTGTGCTATATCTAAGCTACGCTTAGTAAATTGCCAATTGCTTCTCGGCCTTTTGGCCAGAATGAAAATGTCTTATCTGTACTCACTTGAAATAGGAAAAAGCGCCACATGTCGAGGATTCCAACCTCGCGACAACACATTTCAAATTGCACTAACAGATATCAAGTGTGGTGTAATATCGACGCCAGTGTGACTGTGGTTGCAGAGACTGGGGCAATCTTTGTCCTTTGTAGTCAAAACTACACAAACTATGAAAATACATTGCAAATGACATGAAATAGACTTTGTGTCACATCCTAACTTATTGGGTAGATCAGTTAAATAACATTGTCAGGAGTCGAGTAAACAGCACAGAAATAAAATTTAAACAAAAAGAAGAGCATTTTATATTTTAATAATAATAATAAATGTATATTTATTTACATATATCCTGTCCCATCTGTAGTGGCAAGTAAATCAACTTCAGTAAATTTATGAATGATTACTTCCCTTAATAATCTATAAAAATAATTATCTGCCTTTAGATAAAATTACTCCCCGGGCAAAAGAAACCGTTTACTTAATCACTCCCCTTATTTTAAGTTTCTTAGATTGCAGTCTTATTTGTTCAAGCCTTTCATGCGAGGCACTCAGATAGCTTTGTCTATTTAGTGATCATCTTGCTACAACTTGGTCTTGAAACAGGTTTTGTCGTCCCTGTCTTCGTCGTTCTGTTACTAACCTTTTTCTTCCGAAATATATTCCCATTTCACTGTTATATTAAACATAACAAAAATTTAATATGAAAAGATATTGAGCAAAAGGCAATTTAAGGAGTAATTATTGAATCATAGATACTAGTTGAACGTCTAAAAATATAAATGGAGTGGATTAATTAAAGGGTGCATTAGCCTCTATTTTAGTTACTTCTGCTTTATTGAATCTTAATACATTGTTTCAAAACTTTTGTTTCATTGCATCTCTTTTAAAACTTTTTATCAATTGTCGCCATTTTTGACGGAACAGTTACACTAGTAATAATAGTAACAAAATTTCTGGATTGTTAACCACATTTGTTTTTTTACAGAATCTTTATGAAGAAGACTGAAAAATCTATTGAAATAATATTAAAAAGAAAGATAATAGCCCCCCAAAAACCGCGCCAAACAATGATAGAAGGATTCACTCTATAAAAAGAAGAAAAAAAACGTTGATATGAATTATTCTAAACAGCTAATTTGTTAGATTTTTATAGAGTTTTATTTTTCTCGACTCCACTTTTATTAAATTTTGTAATGTTTCTATGACTGACTTTGAAAAGTCAATATTAACACTTTCACTGGTACACTAATAATAATAATAATAATAATCTTCGTTCTATAATTTTTGTTTAATTGTTGTGAGACTCTCGGCAAATATCCATGTTTCTTTTCCAGGATGGTCGTGTTAATGGTATCACAGAATGCACCCGGCTGCTTGGAAGTGGTTACCTCTTTCCCCAAGTGATACCAAAGCCGCACGTCAAGAGTGTCATGCTCCAACCAGACGACCAATTTATCATCATTGCTAACCACGAACTTTGGAAGTATGTGAATGCTGAAGAAGCAGTCAAACACATAATCACGATCCACGATCCTGTCATGAGCGCAAAGGCTCTCCAAGATCTTGCACAGGGTTACGGCGCTTCGGAAAATCTCAGCATCATGGTAATCAACCTGGCACCAACACAAGCACCCCATATCCATGCTTTGCCATCTACTTTGCTTAGATTTCCCCAATTTGGAAACGACGCCCTTGGAGCAATGGCGTCGAAAATCTTACACGATAAAGTGTTCCGGGGCAAAGGCATCGACGGTAGTCCATTAACGCCGAGCAGTTTGCGTTCAATTGTGGAAACAAACGAAGACGAAGAAACGCCTACTAATAGCAGACAAGATCTTCGACTACAAGAAGCGGATGACGATGATATCTACAGGGAATGTGGTTCAGTTGAACTGCCTCCCGCCTTTAAGCTGAGACCACTGCCGACCACAAAAAGCCGATACCGAAAGAAAGATGAAATCCACGAGTGGGACGAGTTGCTGCAACAGAGGTTGGCTGAAGAAGTAAAAAACAAAGAACTCGACAAAGAATTGCAGTCGATGATAGGCGACACCAACAACCAACACGGAAACGGCTTCGATAGCGAGGCGAACGCTCTTGAGACGGACAGCAATTGGTCGACGCTGGAACAGCGAGCCTTGCTCGCGTCAGCTGAAGCCAACAGCCAACAAGACGCAGTAACACTGGCTAACGCTCAAGCAGGGGTGGTGCCAAGTGAAACGTCAACTGAATCCCCGGATGAGGACCGACTTTATGATATTCCCGTCGGCATCGATCGGGACGCCATTCTCTTCTACAAAATGCAAATGGCTCGCATTAACAGCGGCAAGACAGGCAGCTTGAATTCCGTTCAATCCGACCCGATGTATGCGTCCCTTGAAGAGCTCGCCCCCAAACGGGTGCCTTCACACAGCATAGAGGTGCTGGTCAGGGCTATACCTAATCTTAGTCGAGCGGCGTCATCTGTTGAAAAGCGCCCCTCAATACCCGTAACTCCCCCACCGCCCCCTTTGCTACCTCCGCCGCTACCTCCACCGCTACCTCCACCGCCACCCCCGCCCCCGCCGCCTATTCCCGAGCTTTCTGACTTTGTTCCTACTGATAATTCCCGCGAGAGAAAGCAAAGCGGCCCCGATTTTTTGGAAGCGATGACTTTCAGGAGAGATAGTGAAATTGTGTACACTTTAGTTGATAAGTCACCGGTGTCGGATGATATACCACCAGAAGCTAATTTGGCTGTACCCTACATCACGTTACCGCAATCATGGACCAATCAATCTCCACTATCACCAACTCCCACAGCGCAAGGGTCGTCAACCAACAAAGAGGGTGGAACCAAGACCCCAAGTCAGCAAAGTATTATTATTTCATACCTTTGACAGAGAAGCTTTCAAATCTCATAAACAATAAAAATGAAGAATGTCGAAAGAAATTCTCTACTAGAAAGAGAATGGTAATTATAAGAACTGAAGACAATTACCCAAAGAATCCCACTTGTTCCCTTTTCAAATTCTAATAAACCCTTTGAAATTAAATCTCCTTTGTCTTCAAGAATTTGTAATTACTTTCGCATGTCTCCGACATAGGTGCTGTACTTTTTTTTTTTTTTAAATTAAGTTAATTAATTGTATTATGAGGCCTGTGAAAGACAAGTCAGAGACGTCTTGTTATTTTGCACAGTGCAACACACTCTCCTATTTTAGAGGTCACAATAACCAAATTAATGGTTTCCAAAACAATGGCTGAGGATCATAAAGATTTTTTTTTTGTTTACAGTGAACTTGTACAAGGCCCGAGACCACTCGAGCTAGAGTGTTACAGAGTAAGGGGCACAGTTTATGCGGATAGTTGAGGAAGATAACGGTTAACTCCAAACTTGAACAGGTTAAGTCTGTAGTGATTGTGGAAACATTCTCTTGAGAGTCGGTTCCACAGTGTAGTGATTCGCTGGAATAAGCTGCTCAAATGGGACTTACTTCTCACCAATGGAATACGCGGAGCATTAGGGTGATTTGTTATAATGTGAGTGACATGGCGGTTCCTTGCCGTGAAGGTTTGGCCCTAGCCGTGGACTGGAGTCTAGGAATCTCTCTACTCAGCGATGCCATGGAAATGGAGACAGGATGTCTATCATTTAAACACATTAAATTCTAATGTTCGTCTCGTAGTTTGTTTTTTTTTTATGTTCCGACGATCTGTAATCTGCGTGACTGGTTTGTTGAAAAAAAATTATCTCCCTTATTTATCAAAGATAACATAACGTATATCAGTGTGGAAAGCGGAGTTGGTGAGCAGGGTTCAATTTTCAGCCTAGCCTGCTGCGTCCCCTATCGCAAAAATATAGAGCTGTACGAAATTTAATTTTTCGAAATTTCATAAAATTAAATAAATGGTGTAACACATGTTAAAAAAAAATGAAAAGGGAGATTCAAAAATAATAAGTCCTCAAATATTTAATTAAAACGTGACAATTATTCGATATTTGAAAGAATTTCCAAATTAATGTGATTTTTACCACAAACAAAAAGACTAAAATTTCTTATACTAATCTTTCGGGCTGACGCAAAAAAAAAATTATTTTTAATCAAAATTTCGAACGTTCTAAGAATAATAAACAAAATATAATTTAATAATAAAAAAAAAATCCTTTGGCCTTTCCTCTTAATAACAAATTTATTATTAATTCAACGATAAAATTGTTTTTAAGTTTGGGGCATTTTTTCATCATGGTAAGCTAATGTTTTAGCGAGTCAGTGGTGGCATCTAATATATGTCTTGCTCTCACACACACACAAAATTCAAAACTGAAAGTTAAATCCTATGTTTAGATTATATTTTACCAGTATCAGTTGACAAGGGCAATTCTGGTTAAAGCAAGCAGACTTTATAATTATAATGCTCTATATCAAGAGATAAAATATTAAGAATAAAATAAATTGGTTCACATATCTGTTGAATGTCTATTCTGAAATTCATGGAATGACATCCAATCTTCAACAGACTTGATAGTGAATTGGATTTATTTTCAATATAAGTGTTGAAAATAAATCCAGTTCATTCAAGTCTCCTGAAAAGTGGATGCAGAACTCAGAGACATTCAGCAGCTAAGTAAACAAATTCTATTTATATATAGCTTGTATTTATAAAGAAAGAGTACTCATTATTAGAGAAGGCATTTATAAATCGAGACAGTATAGGTTGGAATTTGCACACGTGTGTATACATGTCACTGGGCGAACTGGGATCTTTAGTTTTGGATGACAGACAGCCTAGAAGGAAAACAAGTCAAACCTACTGTGATGTGTAATAAGAGCACTGTTTGCTTGGTTTGGCCACTCACTGAACCACATCTTAATAGTGGGTCGTGGAAGATTGAGAGTGCTAGTCTGGACCAGTCAAACAGATTACTCTAATGTAGAGGTTCCCAACCATTTCATATCACAGCCTACTTTCACATGAAAAAATTTTCCACCGCCTACCTCTATAGTAAATATTAAAAAGCATATCAAAATAGTTTGGTAAAAGTTTGTTACTGGTTCATAAACTGATTTTATGATGTATTAAAATACCAAAGGGAGATAACAAATAAGACTGGATTATGCGCCTACTACTGCTGCATTAAAGAATAAAGGAAAACAAACTTGACCGCTGAAAATATACAGGGTGCAATGGATAAATTGTCGCCTAAATTACACACACACAAAATGAAAATAACACACATCTCATTTTAACAGATATATTTACCAAAATTATAAAAAAATATCTAGAAATACTAGAGTAAATTTATTCAATAAAATTGCCATTGGCTTCAACCACAGCCTCAAGACTACTTCGCAGTCTCCTGCATCTCTTCTGGGCCATCTCCTTGTTTAAGTTGGTGAATGCTGCCATAATCCTTGCCTTCAGTTCATCGTTGGTTTTACAAAGAGTTTTGTTGGTTTCTCGCTTAACTTTGTACCACACAGAATCAAGGGGGTTGCAGTTTGGGGAGTTAAGTATCCAGATGTAAGAGGTGATGTGCTCACAGAAATTGTCTGGCAGCCATGACTAGGTTCTGCTTGTTTGGCATGGTGCAGAGTCCTGTTGCCTTTTAGAAGCCACCCACTTGACCCAGGGCAGTACTACCCACTCAAGGCACTTGATGTAGGCCTCCAAGTTGAGTCTGAAGACCTCACCAAAAACTTTGGGAGTTCTTTTCTATCAGAAAAGATCAGAGTGAGTTTTCCGAACTGCCGTATCTTCATAATTACCATTAGATTCATCCAACTCTTTCCGAATCCCCTGCACTGTCCTAAGATTGACATCCAAAGACACTGAAATGATTGTTTTGGAGATTTCGGTGCGAATGCCACGCAGTACAGCATACTGTTTCCTAATGTCTGGCGGGGGTGAATTGCATCATGGTGCTCTTTTTCGCACAAACGGTGACCAACTGTGCAGTCGACAAATCAAAAACAAGCGCGCATGCGCTAAATTAAAAATATAAAATGGCGACAATTTACCCATTGTTTCCTGTATATATCAGGTTGGTGCAAAAATAATGACGTAATAATGTCGTTTTTGACGTTAAAAAATACGTCAAAAAACGACATTATTACGTCATTATTTTTGCACCAACCTAATAATTTAGATTTATGGCCAAAGTTATTTCATATGGCTAGGGTTAGTATTGCAAGTGTTGACAAAACATTAAATAAATTTTGTTCATAATTATAAAATTAAAAATATAATCTACTAGTAATAAAAATTCAGCGAATATTTAGTCTTTGTTTCCTTATTTGATTTATATAAAAAAAATAAAAATAAAAAAAAATTTTATTTCATCTGAAGAACTATTTGAATGTTAACGACCCTCCTCAAAACTGTAGAAAATGCCCAAATATTCAGTTTGCAGGATTATCTTATCTCAGAATGTGACCAAGTTAAACCTAAATACCCTTCTGTTTTATCTTATTTTTGTTATACAGGTCATCAGCTTTGAATACGAGTAGCATATGCTGAAATATTTTTTGAAGACTTGAAATCCTATATCACCCACCAAAATTTCCGATCGCACACCATTTTCTGCCTAGTTTCTCATAGCCCACCCAACAGTTGAAATCGTCCATGATATTGCCCTAGTTGGGAAACCCTGTTCTGATTTATTAAGGGGGAGAAAACACATATACACAGTCTCTTGTTAGAAAATACCTTGGGATAATGAAAATTCATAATTTTTCTTAAGGCCAGGTTGCTATTTACTCATAGCTGGAAACGGGTGTGAATTCTGACCTTATTCAAGTGTATTAGTGCAAAGTGGAGAAATATTTCCAACCAATGATTCTATTCTCCAGACCATTAACCTTTTGGCCACGAGATGGGTAAATAATACAGCCATACTGGCACAAATCCCGTTGACTTGGAGCCTTAACGAGAATCTACAAAATTTATGAATTGGGGTCTAAAGAAGAGTAGTCAGTGACTGGAGATAAAAATAAACCAACAAGACATGTCGCCAAAGATATCTATGAATCTTGTGTGCGGTTACTCTACGGGTACTACTCGTAATATATAAACTCTTACGTCAGATCATCGGCAACTAAACCTTTTCCTCCACCAGGTTTTTCTGGTGAGAAGAGTGGTTAGACACTGTTAAACAAGACCTGGTCATCGAGAATGATGGTGTGTGTGTGTATTGGGGGGGGGGGTAAACTCGGATCCATAGCTATGTATATCAGTGTGGTGACGACATAGGAAACTCTCTGCCCAGTGAGTGAAGTCAACAGGTAGGGTAGAGAGCCACCCTCCCGCTCCGATAGAAACCAATTGTCGAGAGCTCGTGAATAAGTTTTTCAAGTCTGACCAAGTTGGATGGGGTTTTGCCAAAGACACGCTATGAAACCTAGATATGTGTTGAGAACTGATCAGGTGCTTGGCGACCCCATGACCACACTCATTCATGGAATAGACGATGATGATGAATACATTCTGGAATTAAATTCATTGTCAAGGAGGTGGGGTTGAGGGAGGAAATGAAGCAAAGAAAGACAACGACCATTTTAATCCTTTATTAGAAATCTGAGAAAAACCAATCACCACAGTGCAGCTAACCTTTGAGAAGAAGAAAAGCACAGTTATGCACAACAAAAGCAAGACGGCGGTCGTAGTGGTGGTATTTAACTATATACAGCTGAGGAACTGATAAGTGGAGGAGGGCGGGGTCAATGGCAAAATTTTAGGACCTTCCTGCCTGCAAAAAAAAAAAACAAAAAAAAAACACTAGTGTCAAAAGGATGATTTTCGCCCATTAACATGGCTATTATTTTAACTACCTTTCATCCGCGGCTATGTTTGTCATTTTAAAATGCAATGATTAGAATTGGAATAAAACATCTGATGAAAGTGAATTTATACATTTTTTTTTTTTAACAAAAATACTATTTATTTATAAGAATAATTTTATGCTTAGAACATTCTAAAAACTAATACAATTGTATTAAGACTAATTTAATTCAATTTATTAGGTTGGTGCAAAAACAATGTCGTTTTCTCACGTATGTTACTATGTGAGAAAACGACATTATTTTTGCACCAATCATATATATATATATATATATAATCTTTTACCAATTTAGAAACAAATAATTATTAAAACTTTTTTATTCATAAATTTATAAACATTTACTAAAGTATTAAAATATATGAATCAACTAAAAATCCTTATTATTTAACATTTTATAAATTTAAAATTGATTAACTGGTGTTTTTCTAACTATTCCAATAAACAATATAATAAATTGTTTATTATTATTCTTTATCTCAATTCTGAAAAAAAAAATGTATAAATTCAGGTTTAGGTTTTGTTACAATTCTAATCGTCACTTTTTAAAATAATAAACACTTCCGAGGAGTAAAGGAAGTTAAAATAATAGCAGTGTCAAGGGAAAAACCATTCTTTTGACTGTGTTTTTTTTTTTTTTTTTTTTTAACTGGTATAAAGGTCCAAGTTTGCCAGATTTTACTTATTTATTGTTTGTACTTTATATCCAAGTACCTTGTAAGAGAGAAAAATTCAAAGAGCAGAGTAGTTGTCTAAGGAGAGTATTATTAAAATTAGTCTTTTACAATGAGAATTTTTGGACATACATACCATTTTTTTCCCCTTTTGTGTGAAGAGGAATGAAAGAAAGAAATAAATAAATAAAGAAAAACAGAAGTTTATTATTATTATTATTATCATTATTTCAAATTGGTTTCTGGATGTTGTGTGTGAAACCATTAAGAAAAACTTGTAAAATTTTTCAAAGACACCCTCTTTCCCCTATCCAGAAATAATTAAAAATTATGCACCAAATTAGATAATTTTCAGATACCCCACTTCCAGTAAATTGCCAGCCAACAGCAAGACATGCTTGATGAATGATGTCGAGTGATTTTTTTTGTTTTTTCTATTAACCCATTGTATCTGAAAGATCACCCTAAAATGTAAAAGTCTTTATTTTAATTTTTTTTACTTTCTTTCCCACTCCCTAAAAAAAAAAAAAAAAAAAAAAAAAAAAAAAAACAACAGAGTTTACAGTCACTCAACAAGAGATAGGGACAAGGTCAGTGATGGTTTTTAATTCAAAATTAAAAACTTTTCTATTGACAACACATTTCGACTTTGTTTGGTAGGTGTCTTCAGGTCAGAATTCTATATCAAAATAGTTTGCCTACCTACTGAAAGCAAAATGTATTGCTAATAGAAAAGCTTTTCATTCTGTCTGATTTCTCCACTTTTGTTTGGATTTTTTATCCTATGCACATTCCCTTTGTGAGAAAAAAGTTCTCGATAGTTATTAGCAAAAACCATCACTTATATGATTCTTGTCAAAGTTATATTCACAATTAAAGAACTCGAATTTATACATATTTACAAGAAATGGCAAAAGATTTAATCGTGTTAGATCTACTCTTCATTTTGTAGCAAGAAAAAGCCCAAAAGAAATGATGACAATTCCTAGGCTAACACTAAAAGGGCCAGTGACATTAGTATACATTATATCTGGTATTGTCATTTAAGTAGTTCTCAGAAATTTAGTCTTTGCAGGAAGGAAAAAAAAAAAAACTATGTAAAAAGAAACAATGTCCAGATTGATAGATATGAATCAAAGAAAGGTTCCACTCAACCCAGTTTCAAATTGCAATCATATTTAAAATGAATCTTACATACACAAACTGAAATGTATGTACATATCTATAGGTTCCTGCATTGACCAAATACTGAACCAAACATCTAACACCATTCTGTTTTGTTTTCTTTTTTGTCTGTGCCAAACAACACAAGAGTAGACCATTTTATTAGCAACTTATCTGGGAGGCTGTTAAAAGATGACAAAGTATTTATAAATGTTTGGGAAAAAATATTACATGCACAAACAAGTGATAGAAAAATTTCCTGCATAAATACTCTTTGCTATCATTTTGTAGAAAGAAAGAATAGAGAAAATTTAAGCCCCAAATGCAGAAGTGAGCCTGATTATAAATATATCCAAAACAAAGCGCATGGCTGCTAATAAAAGATGATGCCCCTTTCAACAGAACAGTTTACAAGAAACCAATTAAACAAGTAAAGGAATTTGTTTATCTTGGCCACAAACTTTCATATCCAAACGATGGTTCAGTTCTTATTCCTGTTCAACATAGATCTTAGCTGGGTCATGTTTGAAAAGAACAAATTCATCCTAACATCTAGTATTCCCTATAAACTCAAAGCTAAAATCTACAATACATATATTCTCCCTGTACTAGATTTATGGCCTGGATTGTGGCAACTGGACTATAACACTTCTTACAGCAGAAACATTCCAGAATCACATCATGCAATTCATGACCAACAATCGTCTAAGGATACAACCCCTTTTGATCACAAACGGTGTAACACCAGTCATCTCCTTAATAAAGAGTAAAACCCTCAAGTTACATGGTCATATCAAATGAAATCATAAAAGGATTATCAAAAATATGCATTGAAGAGACAGTTGCTGGAAAAAGGAGCAGAGGAGCCCAGCAAGGAAGGTGGCATGACAACATAATCAAATGAACACAACTTGATCTTGGATCCTTAAGCCGAGTTACCCAGGAGCATAAACACTGGAGTAAGTGGAGTCACGTGTGTGTGTGGGGGGGGGGGACATTCTGTTATAGGTGGAGAGTGTTCTATGATGAAGTTCCAATGATAAAGACCATTTTCCCCAAATTACCTACAATAAAATTAGATATGTTCTAACTTAACTTTCCTTTCATTTGTTGGTGGATGGATTTGTTTTCCATGGCTCATTCACCCTTTGCAGGTTATTTAAAGCCAGAAAATATTTTTCGGGGAGGTACTGATTTACTGATACAAGTCTTACTAATTAACCCATATCTGGGAGGAGAAGAAGTGGATTCATATTTTCCCTAAAGGTATGTAAGTGAATGTAATAAATCCGAATTGGAAACTGGAATTGTTCTCTGATTAACAATTCTGAGCCTTTATCCATTACACCACCTGCACATCCAACTTGAAATTCTCGAGTGGTCACCCATCTAGATACTAACCAGGCTCAACATTAACTTTTTTGATTGTGATGTGGCTATTTGTGCATGAAGGAATATAACAAACCCAACGGGAATTAGAACTCAGCTCTCAACTTTCATGTCTATGGAGCTAAAGAATCATTGAATGATACACTACCATAATATCCATTTGTTATTTACTTGGAGATAACATCAGCAACTGAGGTACCTATTTGTCAGTATTGGAAAATGAATGGATTTCTCATAGAAGTAATTTTCAAGTTAATATTTTCTTTGATCAAATATGGAGGATCAAATCTTGCTGATCAAGTCCAATGTATATCAAGTATTAAAATAGCAACCAATAGAAAATGACTATTTTGTAGATGATAAAAAGTAGGAAAAGAAATCTTCCATATCCTAGAACAGGGTTTTTCAAACTATGGGTCCTGACCCTTCAGTGGGTTGTGAGATAAATAAAATGGGTTGCAACAAAAAAGAAAGAAAAATACATAAGTAAGAGCAAAGTGCTCTATAAACAACTCTAAATGTTGCACAGCATTCACAAATCATTGATAGTTTTTTCACTAAGATAAGCTCACATTTTATTTATTTATATATATATATATATATATATATATATATATATATATATATAAATAAATATATCTGTTCTCATTGAGTTTATGTATCTTGTTTTGGGCTAAGAACAAAGAATTTCCGCTACTGAGTAAAAAGGCTATTTTATTACTGTTGCCCTTTATAACTACTTACTAGGATTTTTCACATTAACTCAATTTAAGATGAAGGATAAATAGACTCATCACTGCACCTGATATGAGTTCAGTATTGTCTTCCCGTGTTCCCAACTGGAATCAGATGCTTATCAACAAATACATCCATCACATTAAATGACATTTTTTTTTTCAAAAATTATTTTACCTTTGTGTCGGAATTTCCTTTAAATTTGTTTTTCTAAAAGTAATAATTTTATATTCCTACAAATAATACAAATAGATACATGCAATTCCAGTATGTCTGGATCCTAGTGATCCTATATGAGCCTAGTGAACAGAGTTTGTCGTTGATTTATTACACTGGTATAATGGGTTGCAATGCAAAATGTGCTTCTTGTGGGTTGCAGTAAAAAAAAAAAAAAGTTTGAAAAACACTATCCTAGAATGATACGAGTCCAAGATGACTAGCAAGACCAGGAGAAAACCCTAAATCTTAAAGTATTTTTTTATATTTAAGAAAAAGAAGTTCTAAATGAGTTTTACCAATTTTCTTTATATTTTAGCATTTCACAGAAAAGAAAATTACTGGAAAGTTAGTATACGTCCTGGCATGAAAGATTCAATCAAGGAAGTATTTTAGCTAACAAAACAATATAGTTGGATACCAGTAATAATTGATGAAGACAAACATTTATGTAAAAAAAAAAAAAAAAAAAAAAAAAAATGATGGAGGAGACACTTCGACACAATGTAGAGTAGCAAACGTTATTTGGTCTGAATTTTTTTTAGAGTAGCAAACGTTATTTGGTCTGAATTTTTTTCTCTTAGCAGAATTTTTAGCACGAGTAAATTGTATGTTACTTATATCATAGGCAGAATAACGATATGGACTTTATCTAAATAAATCTCAAATTTTCTAATATTACATATATCAAAAGAAAAGGAGAGTTAAGAACTACTACTTAATAAGATCATTTACTAGGGTTTGTGAATTGTATTTTGGTTTTAAAGTAAATTTTTGATTTAGAAACTGCTTTAAATTGATAAAGTTGCTAAGTTCCTTTCCCCCAATTCAGTAGCAATTTTTAGAAAAGTGACAATCTCTTCAATCAACGACTGCTGCAAATGGAATAATTAAAGGAGGTAGGTAACAAATATTTGAGGGGAAAAAAAAAAAAAAAAAAATATGGGTGTAAAATTCCAAAAGGTCTGAGCCCACAAAATTATACATTAAGATGTAAAAGAAAAGGTGTAAATTTTTTTTTTTTTTTAAACCGACAAAAAAAAAAAAAAAAAAAAAAAAATAAATAAATAAATAAATAAAAAAATAAAAGATTAAAAATTTCTTAAATGAAGTTCAAGCAAACATCTTTAAACAGCTGTTATTTTTTTTAAACTTTAATTTAAAAAGAAACAAAAAATTGCAGTCCCCCTCCACAACACACTTTTTTTTTTTTTTTAATTTGGGATTGTCTACTTGGATAAAAAGTGAATACAGTAAAATACTTTTAGACAGTAATCAATAAGAAAAAAAAAAAAACATGGTTTTAAAATGACTTATCTGAAAAAGAAAGAAAAAAAAAACAAAAAAAAAAAAAAAACAATTTGCCAGAAATGTTAAAGTACAGCAAATAAAGGATTTTTTTTGTTTGTTTTATAATCAAAAATCTTTATTTTATTTACATAAGTGTAAACTTAAACTAAATTCAAGTGAATAGCAACCCCCCCACATTTTCTTTTTATTTTAAAAATTAACTTCAAAAGAGGAAACAATTGGCCCCTATTAACCCATAAAATCCTGAGAGGGGGAGAGGATTAATTCGGTGAGGCAGGTGGGGAGGGGGACAAGGTGTTTATGATAATCTAATGGACTGGTTTGAAAAATTTGAAAATAAAACAATCCAGTAAAGGAGTTGCAACTGTGTAAGGATTTTTTGGGTAAGATCCTTAGGCAGAAAAACAAAAAAAAAAAAAAAAAAAAAAGAAAAAAACAAACAAACAAACAAAAGAGGAAGGAATTAAATGGCCCTCCTTAAAGTCCCCCTTTATATCAACAAAGATATCCAGACACTAGAACATGTCTTTACCATTTTTGGCAAGGAAACGAGAAAAAGGAAAAAATAAAAAATAGTCCTGAATAAGACAAAGAAAAGAAAAACTACAATTTCGTCCACCACACAATATGTACCAATCATATATACTCTCTACCAAGTCATGTAGTAACATGTTTTTGTGTTTATTTTTAAATAGTGTTCCATAAAAGTCCAACTTTCTAATCATTCAATTATAATTCAAGCAGAATTTTAATATAAGAATTCCCAAGAGACGGTTTGATAAAAATATTAACAAGTATTGGGCTGTAAGACAAATCTGTTAGTTTTTTTTTGTTTTTTTTTGCCATTGTTGTTTGAATTAACATGGAAAATATTTTTAACAGAGTTTTATGTAACTCTATTTTTTCTCTATGACTTTTGTTTATAGTTTTATATTATTGACTGATTTTTTTAAATTGTCGATGAGTAATAGGATTCAAATAAAGGATGGAGAAATTAAAAAAAAAAAAAAAAAAAAAAAAAAAAAATGGACAAATTTATCTGACAACCCAATAATATTCAATTGTAGTGCCAGTCGATTCATCCTGGCAGGGTGGGAGCAGGCAGATGCCAGCCAGAGGTGGTGAGTAGGGTAGGAGAGGGGGGTATAAACTTTATTTGCAGGTCCCAAAGCAAACATTTATTCATGTTTGCACATTTTTCAATGAGGTGGGAAGATGAAAATAAAGAGAAGAAAATTGAGGGAGTAGGGTTTAATGCCAGAATAAAAAAATAAAATAAAAATAAAAAATTTAAATCTTTCAGGCTCCTTCATAAAAGTTATCAGTTAAGCTGACAGTAAAGAGGTGGCAGCAGCAGCAGCAATAGGGATCATCTTTAACAAGTGTTGTTGTCATTCAATTAATGGACATTGCAAGCACAGTGCATGCGAGTCTCTTTTTTCAACATGTCATCTTTGAAACTTTCCAATGATATTCTGGACGAAGCCACCCAAAATCTAACATGATACACATTCAGTAAACAGCACAAGATTAGCACAAATTCTCTTAATTCATTTTTCATTTACCCATACATCCGAGCGGGAACAATTTCTTCCAACTAAGATTATTTAAATTTGCCTTGAGAAAAAATTCCAATAGACCATTAAAATTTTAAGTACTCTATAAATATCTGAGTTTAGTCACTGCATTACTTGTCACTAATATTATCTACCAAAGAAAGAAAGAAAGAAAGAAAGGGTGATCACACAGAATAACCCTTGACCTCTGAACAATGTGCTGCAATATCAAAGTGTGTTCTTATTTAATTCCAAAGTTAAATTGCATGCATATCCAAGAGTTTCTTTTACTCATGCAAAGCATGGAACTACCGTCACTCCTGCCAACATAAATGCATCATAAATACTCCCGGAGAGGAAAATGGTAAAAAGATTTTATTTCAGCCATGCAACTGTGCTGGCTGGCCATCCGCATGCTAACAGATGGAGGTAGCAGTAAGTAAAGAAAGTCTTTACCAAATCATTGAGTGTAAACTCCAAGAACTGGAATCAACGTTGACAGAAATAGTCAGCGTTTTGTTTTTTTTTTCTTGGGGGGGTACAATAAAATCCACAGAAAATGTTGACAGAAGCCCGCTATCCTGCTAACCAGTTTCTGCAAGTCAAGGATGCAGACACCATTAACTGAGCCTCCACACGTAGGCATTTTTGTTCCTTAAGACGTTAATGATGACAACAGTTGCCTTTTGTCCTTACTCCCCTTCTCCCGCTTCATAACAAGCTGCAGGACAGAAAAAAAAAAAAAAAAAAAAGTCCACTTCTGCTGTCTGTCACAGATGAACACTAATGGTTCTGCAATGTCATTGGCAAACAAACAAACAAACAAAAAAAAAAAAAAAAAGAAAACATTATTCTGGCAAAAGAATTAAAAATTAAATCAAACATTTCTCCTTGTTAATTTGTGGCTGATTAAGAAACAAGGGAGGATAAAATAGAAAAAAAAAAAAAAAAAAAAATCAGTTATTGCGTCATTGCTGCGGCTATCAGTGAAGGTTTTTAAGGCTGAAAACTATATATATATATATATATATATATATATATATATATATATATATATAAATTAAAAAAAAAAAAAAAATTTTTTTTTTGATTCTATAAAAATTTACAGATGGTCATTAGAGGCCAAAAGGCAAAAAGATCATGAGTGGCCAGTGGAGAAGGCTGCTCCCCCTTTTTCTTCCCATTTATTCTTGGCCAAATCCTTCTGTCTCTTCAATGGCATAGGTCAGTTTCTCCATCAGTTGTTCATAGCTTTTATAAGGTGGGAGATCGAGACGGTTGAAGCATGTGTGGCTCCGGGGCAACCAGGTTTCTTTGCCAACTTTTTCAATGCAAAATCTCTGTGGCCCATTGCTCCCTAAAAATGGTAAAAAGAATCTAATGAAATATGCAATCATTTCATAATTTAATTACTTGATGCACACTTTATTTTCAACAAACAAAAAAAATAAAAAATAAAATTAAAAAAGTTTAGTGCAAGGCCAAAAAGATGAGTAAAATATCCACAAGCACCTGAACTTGTTACAGTAACAATATGCAGTGAGCTTTGCTTGTTAATCACTTAAACAGGTTTTAAACTAGATACCTCCACTAATTTGTCATACCTAAGTGTCATATAGGAAGAAAATGAGTAACTACCAACACCAAGGTTCGAGCGTCATACTCTGGACTTATGAATATGTTTTTCACCAGGTGTATAAATAGCAGTGTCAGGCTACTGACTGGAGTGATTATCAAGTGACTATTGAGTGGAACTATCCAGCCAAATTAGTGTGAATTATTGTGCATCAATGTATTGGGTTTTGATTTAGGATTTAAGCCAATCCGTGCTACTAACAAGGTATTCACTGAAATGATTAATTATCTTTGGTTGACTTTTACTTCCTTGCTATTGTTAAGTATTTATTTGCAGTTGTAATTAAATGCCATTTTATTTAATATTGAAATCTTGACTTGAACTTAACAGTCACTGTACATCACAAAACTAAGGTTTAAAATGAATTTTTATAAATGAAAAAGTTTTCTTGAAGAATTGAAAGCTAAATGATTAAATTTACTATTTCCAGTAAGCAAAATATTCAATATAATTTTCAAACAAATTATATCAATTGGAATAGATTTTTTATTTTCTAAAATAGCTGATTAGCACCCACTTTTTTTTTTTGGTCATCTTTCATTGCAATGTAATTCTCAGTATTAAAAAAAATCTTCCAAAAATAAAATACACTTTTCTGAAACTTTATTTGAGAAATATTAGCTGACAAACTAATTAATCTGATTTGAAACAAATATTATTTACTTATTTAAGTTTGAAATAACACAGAAATGTATTTTTAAAACAAACAGTATCTGTGTTTTTAATGGACATCACCATGTTTTACATAACTGACAAGTCAATGACATATTGATTGTTAATCTATGGAGACCTTATCAGTAAAAGGTAAGAAAATGACGTGAGCAGCTTTTTTATATAATTTTTTTAAGTACTCAGTAATCTTTAAAATGTTGGAAAATATTCTCCATAATCTAATTTTCGGAATGTTGAGTTTAAATTTACTATAGTCATCACTTTTTTTTCTGATAAATGTCGTGTATGGTCAACCATACTTTCAAAAATGGGCACGTTACATAATATTTTATATACATAAAAAATTAAGTTATTTTAAAAATCTTGGTGCAAAATGATTTATATTAAGCTTTTCAATTTTTGATTAGTAAATATAGTTTTCACTTAACAATATCTCCTAACAAGATTAAACTAATGTAAAATTTTAAAATATTTTTTAAAAACTTATGACAAATTATTTAAAAAAAAAAAAAAAAAAAAAAATTCTTATATTATTTATCAAATATCCTTATTTACCAAACAATATTTTTTTTCTTAAGACAAATCTTATTTATAAAAACAATTAAAAGCTTTTCTAATTAAATTTTTATCACATTTTTATTTTATGATTTGAAGCAGATTTTCAGAAAGTAGTGGTTTGAAAAGAAAAGAAAAATTGATGATTTACATGATCCAAAGAGTCCTGCTTTTAAATAATAAAACAAATTTTGTGATGAAAATTTAACTTATTGAATTTTCATGAAATTAAGTAAGGTAGGGAGTGTGAAGGGGATTTGTAACATATGTAAAAAAAAAAAAAAAAAAAAAAAAAATCTCTTTACCAAGATTATCTAAAAAAATTTAATTGATTTGTGAATAAGACCTGAAAGTTTCATTAAAATCTGACCATTATTTGATTTTTGCAAGAATGTATTTTTCATCAGAAAAATGGTGCTAAAACACTAATCATAAATTTTACGTTGATCGCTAAGTCAAAAGAAACAAGATTTTTAACCAAAATTTCAAACGTGCTAGGAAGGATTAAAAATTTAATAAAACAGTAAAAAATATTTTGGTCTTTCCTCTTAATAATAACAAACATTTTGACAATAAAACTTTTTTCATCATGCTATGCTGTTTTTTCAGCAATAAAATGAAGGTACCTATTTTAAACATCTGGTGAGGTTAGGTTGGTAAATTTAACGATCTATCAATCCTTGTCAGGTTACTTAATATCAGGCAAGTCTTATAGCACAAATGTTACAGTGAATTATTAAAAAAACTGACAGATCCAATTTGCACTTGTGTCAAAGATGTTATCAGGCCTGAATCTGAAAGTATGTGGATGGTCTGTATATTCTAAGTGCCACCAACAGAGAAATCTAATCAATTCAAATTCATTTGAAGAATAAACAACAGTAGAATCAGGAACATCTGCAAACATCCACAAGAGGTGGGTGAAAAACAAAAAGAAACACATCAACTAACCCATTAGCTCAGCAAATCCGCCAACAGGAAGCCGACATGTGCCAGTTACAAATTGTAACAACCTGGTTCGCTTCTCATTGTCAAGATCACGTACAAACTGTAAATTGAAAGGAAAAATTATCAATGAATTTGAAAAGTTAATGAATATTCCTATTTTACCAATTTTACAAACAGAACAGATTCCAAAGACAACATAAAAATATAAAAAGAAAAAAGAAAAGTGGAAGGTGTACTGACCTTCCAGAACCAAGCAATTTGTTTACTTGTTCTCTGATAATGTCTGTAAATTGTGTTTTTTTCCCAGTCATCTACATCAATTTCTTGCATTCCACACAGCATCAACTGAAACAGGAGATTAATTCTTTGTTGATAAAATAATTCCAACATAATAAGAATGTCTAAAAAATTAAGTGGGTTAGAAGCAAGTGACTCTGGGTCAGTAGATAAGAATTATGTACATTTAAAAAAATTGATGGAATATATTAAAATAATAGCGAACCAATTTATTTACAAGCAATTATTAGTCATTAAAAAAAAGAGAGAAAAAAAAAAAAGAGAAAAAAAAAAAGAGAGAAAAAAAAAAGAGAGAAAAAAAAAAGAGAGAAAAAAAAAAAAAGAGAGAAAAAAAAAAAAAAGAGAAAAAAAAAAAAAAGAGAAAAAAAAAAAAAGAGAAAAAAAAAAAAAAGAGAAAAAAAAAAAAAAGAGAAAAAAAAAAAAGAGAGAAAAAAAAAAAAAGAGAGAAAAAAAAAAAAGAGAAAAAAAAAAAAAGAGAGAAAAAAAAAAGAGAGAGAAAAAAAAAAAAGAGAAAAAAAAAAAAGAGAGAAAAAAAAAA
Organism: Acanthosepion lycidas; assembly: GCA_963932145.1. Classification (NCBI taxonomy): domain Eukaryota; kingdom Metazoa; phylum Mollusca; class Cephalopoda; order Sepiida; family Sepiidae; genus Acanthosepion; species Acanthosepion lycidas. The sequence goes on from OZ010606.1 coordinate 9,735,773, forward strand.
AGAGAGAAAAAAAAAAAAGAGAGAAAAAAAAAGAGAGAAAAAAAAAAGAGAGAAAAAAAAAAGAGAGAAAAAAAAAAGAGAGAAAAAAAAAGAGAGAAAAAAAAAAGAGAAAAAAAAAGAGAGAAAAAAAAAAGAGAAAAAAAAAGAGAGAAAAAAAAAGAGAGAAAAAAAAAAAGAGAGAAAAAAAAAAGAGAGAAAAAAAAAAGAGAGAAAAAAAAAAGAGAGAAAAAAAAAGAGAGAAAAAAAAAAGAGAGAAAAAAAAAAAGAGAGAAAAAAAAAAAGAGAAAAAAAAAAGAAAAAAAAAGAAAAAAAAAAAAGAGAAAAAAAAAAGAGAGAAAAAAAAAAGAGAAAAAAAAAAGAGAGAAAAAAAAAGAGAGAAAAAAAAAAGAGAAAAAAAAAGAGAGAAAAAAAAAAGAGAGAAAAAAAAGAGAGAAAAAAAAAAAGAGAGAAAAAAAAGAGAAAAAAAAAAAGAGAAAAAAAAAGAGAAAAAAAAAGAGAGAAAAAAAAGAGAAAAAAAAGAGAGAAAAAAAAAAAAAGAGAAAAAAAAAAGAGAGAAAAAAAAGAGAGAAAAAAAAGAGAGAAAAAAAAAAAGAGAAAAAAAAAAGAGAGAAAAAAAAAAGAGAAAAAAAAAAGAGAAAAAAAAAGAGAGAAAAAAAAAAGAGAGAAAAAAAAAAGAGAGAAAAAAAAAAGAGAAAAAAAAAAGAAAAAAAGAGAGAAAAAAAGAGAGAAAAAAAAGAGAGAAAAAAAGAGAGAAAAAAAGAGAGAAAAAAAGAGAGAAAAAAAGAGAGAAAAAAAGAGAAAAAAAAAGAGAGAAAAAAAGAGAGAAAAAAAGAAAAAAAAAGAAAAAAAAAAAAAAGAGAGAAAAAAAAAGAGAGAAAAAAAAAGAGAGAAAAAAAAAGAGAGAAAAAAAAAGAGAGAAAAAAAAAAGAGAGAAAAAAAAAGAGAGAAAAAAAAAAGAGAGAAAAAAAAGAGAAAAAAAGAGAAAAAAAGAGAGAAAAAAAAGAGAGAAAAAAAGAGAAAAAAAGAGAAAAAAAAGAGAGAAAAAAAAGAGAAAAAAAAGAGAGAAAAAAAAGAGAAAAAAAAGAGAAAAAAAAGAGAGAAAAAAAAGAGAGAAAAAAAGAGAGAAAAAAAAAGAGAGAAAAAAAAGAGAGAAAAAAAAGAGAGAAAAAAAAGAGAGAAAAAAAAGAGAGAAAAAAAAGAGAGAAAAAAAAGAGAGAAAAAAAAGAGAGAAAAAAAAGAGAGAAAAAAAAGAGAGAAAAAAAAGAGAGAAAAAAAAGAGAGAAAAAAAAGAGAGAAAAAAAAGAGAGAGAAAAAAAGAGAGAAAAAAAAGAGAGAAAAAAAAGAGAGAAAAAAAAGAGAGAAAAAAAAGAGAGAAAAAAAAGAGAAAAAAAAGAGAAAAAAAAGAGAAAAAAAAGAGAAAAAAAAGAGAGAAAAAAAAGAGAGAAAAAAGAGAGAAAAAAAAGAGAAAAAAGAGAGAGAAAAAAGAGAGAAAAGAGAGAGAAAAGAGAAAAGAAAAGAGAGAAAAGAAGAGAGAGAAGAAAAGAGAGAAAAGAAAAGAGAGAAAAGAAAAGAGAGAAAAGAAAAGAGAGAAAAGAAAAGAGAAAAGAAAAGAGAGAAAAGAAAGAGAAGAAAAGAGAGAAGAAAAAAGAGAGAAGAAAAAAGAAAAGAGAGAAGAAAAAAGAAAAGAGAGAAGAAAAAAGAAAAGAGAGAAGAAAAAAGAAAAGAGAGAAGAAAAGAGAGAAGAAAAAAGAAAAGAGAGAAGAAAAAAGAAAAGAGAGAAGAAAAAAGAAAAGAGAGAAGAAAAAAGAAAAGAGAGAAGAAAAAAGAAAAGAGAGAAGAAAAAAGAAAAGAGAGAAGAAAAAAGAAAAGAGAGAAGAAAAAAGAAAAGAGAGAAGAAAAAAGAAAAGAGAGAAGAAAAAAGAAAAGAGAGAAGAAAAAAGAAAAAAAAAAAAGAGGGAAAAAAAAACAAAACACTCAATTCTTGAAAAAATTATTTTCCAAATAGCTTTTTATCCAACAAACAATTGGTTAGATTTATATTCAATTAAATTTTTACCTCTAATTCTCTCTCATCAAAATATTGCAACCATTGCAATGGTACTACTTCACTGAAGCCATCTAAAAAGGCCTTGGTCTGCTCCTCAACACCTCGTGTAAATCTCCAATTAGTCATCAGACTAAAAATAAAGGTAAATACAAAATACCGCTTAAGAACATAACATTAAACAAAGATGTGACAATTGCAACAATTTATATTCAGTTATTAATTTAAAAATAAAAATAAAAAATACAAAGTTTATTAACTCAAAATTACTTGGTTCATTTTTAAAATGTACTAAGACCAAATAATTTTTGCTGACAATCATTTGATATAACATTATTAGTGATTATGATAAATGCCTTTTCCTGTATTTTGAAAGCATTATTAAGTTTATATATAATGGCCTGCTACTCTTGTTTTCTGAAAGGGTGGCTAGCCAATCCCTGTGTGTCGACATATTTGTGTTTGTACAACACCCACATGTTGACTATAGTCACAGTTTCTGGAAGGGAGAACATATTCTGATCATGATTAGCTGTTTGAACAATACCTGCATGTTCAAACCTTCGGTCACAATGACTTGTGATGTTGTGACAGCTTCTGAAGAGTTCTAACTACTCAATTTCACTTACAAGGCTTGGGTCAACCCATGTGATTTTCCAGGTTATCAGGTACTTTTCAAAAGTATTGCATGTAGGGACTGCCACTTGAGATAGATAACATCCTTTTATCTCACTAGTTAATAGTTATGCCCTGTTTGGTCAAAATTCAGTGCTTTCAGGATGAGACTAGAGGGTGCAGGCCTGAGCAATGGTATATGGAAGAAGCTGCCCAAACTACACCACCCTTCAGTTGTACCAGTAAGTTCCAAAGAAATACACTGTATTACATTTAGGGCTGCATTGGCTGAAAGAGTTGTTGGAAAGTTTTTAGTGTTAACAGCTGATCACTTTTTCAGATGCACTCTAGATTCTTCATTTGGATTTACTTCCATAGCCTTTTCCGTATTTGGATATGACCACAAAGGAGCAAAAGTTTAAAATCAAGGTTTTCTTTCCCATAGATGAACTGCCGTCCCAGGCTAATGAACTCAGTCTACCAGAAACAGTTGGTTATGAGACCTAGTTTTAATTGTCAGAGGCCATTTTGAGATGCATGCCATGGAAGCATAGACAATATGACACCCCCACCAACCACTTCAACTATTTAAATAACCATCCACTTATATTCAGTAATGCTACAGTAATTCAAGTTGTCAGTTTTAGTTTAATCTAAATATTCCTATTTTAATCGTAGCTTTTCTGTAAGATGCATCAACCAATTTTTGTGCTATTTATTTCTTACTGTCATTTGGGGACACATTCTTTAAATATTTACATCCATGTATGGATTGTGCAAATGGGTAGCAGCTCAGAATGAAAAATCAGAGAGTTGTGTTCAAATTCCAGTCAAATTCATTATATTGGGAACCTTGGGGAAGTATTAATCTATCTTTTCTCACAGTTATGATTTAAATAGCAGTATAACAAGACAGTGACACTGGTTGAATCATACTAGTGCATGGAAAGTGGTTAGTGAAGAAAGACTCAATAATTCTCAGCAAAGGAGTAGAGATATTAGAACAAGAAAAATATGGAAGAATGGTTATTCCGATTGGAGTCGGATAAAAAACATTTTAAAAATATTAATTTAAACCCATAAAATACTTAGAAAAGGTGGACCTTGGAAGAGTTTGAACTTAAATTAAACTAAGTAAGACTTCATAAGATTCAGTATATATATATGACACGTCCGCCCCAACTCCATAACCCCTAAGGAAGTTGGTGCATGACATGACTAATGAGTTTTACCAAAAATTCACAGTATTTTTTGGTCACTCTTGGGTTTGTCTATTTAGAAACTTAGTCATAGTATTTGTACTGATTACAATGTCATTTTGGAAACTTAAAAATTCAGGTCAAAACTGAAAATCACTTTGTAGACTGCCATACTTAATAGAAGACATTCAGAAATCTTTAAACATTCGTACACGCCAAAAAAAAAAAAAAAAAAAAAAAAACTGTGTCAAAAGGATGGTTTTTCCCTTGACAACACTATTATTTTAACTACCTTCACTCCTTGACAATGTTTTTGTTTTAAAAAGCAATGATTAGAATTGTAATAAATATAATTAATTAAAGAACTCTCCTCTTGTCTTTTAATGAAGAAATACATTCATTACAAAACTGGCACCATTATTCTTCATTCTTATTTTTTTAAATTTAAGAATCTTCATAAAAACTGATAAATTACACGGCACATAACACGCATCCTGACTCACAAGTTGAATGCAGGAGATTTAATAATTTCCTCATGTCATAGTTTTAGTTTTAAATTATACAAAAACACAAAAAGAAGAAGTACTTCATTCTAGGGGGTAATGTTTAAAAAGACTAGTCTGAATAGCAAGTTCAAAATCTTTACTGGGTACTCCCATACAAATATTGCAATATTAATATCACCCAACAAGAGTTGAAATGGTGCAAAATCAGCCAACATCAGCTGAAATAATTTTCCAATGCATTTTTCTAATAATTTCCTGACTCCTCAGCATCGGATTATGGCTATCAAACTCAGTCTGGTTGACTATTACTACCAAGTAGCCAAGTTTGATCCTCACTAAGTGCCTCAAGCAACATCAGATAATCAAACAAGGATTGACTTGTCATAAAGTCAACCATATAGGATACATTAGCATCACCAAGCATTCGTCAAATATTTCTAGAGTTTGAATTCTAGTCAAGTTCATTACATTCACTTAGACACAAATACCCTTGGGAAAGGTATGAATGCATCTGTTCCCCTCATCTGTGGGTTAAAATGTAAAACTTGTATCTGGTGAAATCATTGATATTATCAAAACGGTTAATGCAATACACTTGCAGCAAAATATCTTACAATCCAAAATATATTTTGTGTTTAAATAACCCACAAAGGGTTGATAAGCCATAAAAAACAAAATCAATCAATAACGAGAGAGAGAGAGATAATTTCTTAGTTTTCCTTAAAAGCACAAATAAAATATAAAAAAGCTAAACTTTATGACTCAAACCCTCCTAAATTCGAAACAATGATCCAACAATTGAATATACTTGTTTATAAAACCATCTCTTGGGAATTATTCGATTAAAATTCCCCTTGGAATATATTTGAATGGTTAGAAAGCTGGATTGTCATGAAATATCATTAAGAACCCCCCCCCCTGCAAAAAGAAAAGTCATAAAAATGACATTTTATAATGATTTTTTTCTCCAATTATTATAACTGAAATACTCTGATCTTTCACAATGACTGTCTTTTTACCTATGAGATCCCAGCATATGACACTGCCACCTGGTGCAGACAGTGCAAGGGAAATAACTAGTAGAGCTAATTAGACATTACAAATAAAATCAACTTGGCACATAGTGAAATTTAACTTACCTAATATATTCATCTTTATTCTCTTCTGAAACTTTTAGTTCAGCACCTCCAGGTTTCAGTTCATGCTGTTCCAACTTGCCAAGAATTTCAAAGTCTCCACAGAAGAATAGTTCTAAACCACACTCTTCTATGTTGTTCTCTCTAGAATTAAAAAAAAAAAAAAAAAAAAACAGAAATTTTCAAACATTCTCAAAAAGGAAGATGGAGAAAAAAAAAAAAAAAAAAAAAAAACCCTATAATATCCAAAATGGAACAGAACTGAATCCTGAAACTATTTGCAGCTTATAAACATCTTGATAAAAAGGTAGAGGAAAATAACTTGACACTATATTAAAATGTTCAAATCTGATATTGTACATTTTAAAAGAGCCATCATTTTAAAGGAAATAAATTCAGATTTTGTTTTGCTGGGTTATTTTGAGAGAGCAAGAAATTAGCAATTAAAAATAAGCAAAAAATTGCTACATTTATTTATTGATTGATTTTAAGGTTTGCCATTTTAGTGTGGAACTGTTTAAAATTTGTTAAAATGACAACTGGCTTATGATTGCTTTCACAGCCATACTTGTTTTCAAAATACAACACTAAAATGTGTTGTAGTCATGATATATAAACTCATTTTTTTTTTTTTTTTTAAAGAAAATTCTTACAAGAAATACCCAATCCAGAAATAAAATCCAGATGTCAAGATTATCCAAACTTACTTGAGATTCTAAGTACAAATAGATGTACAAACATTTTTTTCTGGTTATCAAAATTGCCAATCATATTATACAATACTTTTTATTTTATTTGTTATAAAGATGAAATTACAAATGCTGACAAAAAAAAAAACAAAAAAAAAACATTCTGTTTGGGGTTTATTGCTATTGGCTACAGTTAAACTACAAACAAATATTGCTCACTCTTGTAACAATCAAATAAGCTTATATAATTGTAAAGTGAAGAATTTAACTTCAAAACAGTGTCTTTTTTTTCCCAATGATAAGAAAGTTCTATGCTAATGGTTCCTTCTCTCACACATCTCACTTGTACAGAACTCATTTCCTGCTTCTTGCTTTGCAGTCAACTTCAATCTTTAAAAATTTAAATGCAATGTCGATCATTAAATTCCGTTTTAATTCCTATTCTTTTATTGTTCTCTCTCCTTAATAAGGCTTTCTTTTTCTCATATTCTTTCACATTCAGTAACCCCTTTCATCTTAGTGGCTTTTATTCCTTTGCATGGGGTGAAGTGAATAAAAAAAAAAAAAATTAAAAAAATCTAATTTTATATATACAAGGTGCAATGGATAAATTGTCGAATTATGTAAAAATGGAAAAAACACTGACATCTCATTTTAACAGATGTATTTACCAAAATTACACAAAAATATCTAGAAATACTAAAGTGTAAATTTATTCAATAAAAATCGCCATTAGCTTCAACTACAGCCTCCAAACGACTTCAGAAACTCTTGCATCTTTTTGGGCCGTTTCTTTAAGTTGGTGAATGCTGTCATAATCCTTGCCTTCAGTTCATCTTTGATGTTAAAAAGAGTCTTGTTGGTTTCTGGCTCAACTGCATGCCACACATAATAGTCAAGGGTATTGCTGTCTGGGGAGTTAAGTATCCATATGTAAGAGGTGATGTGGTCACAGAAATTGTCTAGCAGCCATGATTGGGTTCTCCTGCTAGTGTAGCATGGTGCAGAGTCCTGTTGCCAGACAGAGTCTTCCAGCAGCCACCCACTTGACCCAGGGCAATACTACCCCCTCAAGGCACTTGATGTAAGCTTCCAAGTTGAGTCTGAGGCCCTCACCAACAAATTTGGGAGTTCTTTTCTATCAGAAAAGATCAGAGTGAGTTTTCCAAGTTTCCATATCTTCATAATCACCATTAGACTCATCCAACTCTTACCAAATTCTCTGCACTGTCATCAGATTAACACCCAAAGAAACTGAAATATTCGTATTGGAGATTCTGGCGCAAATGCCAAGCAGTAGAGCATGCCATTTCCAAATTTCTGGCAGAATGAATTGCGTCATAGTGATCTTTTCCTGACAAATGGTGCCCAACTGACCCTACTATAGTGTACAGTCAAAAAAAAAAAAAAAAATCAAAAGCAAACCCCCATGTATACACAAATATAAAATGCCAACAATTTATTCTCCACTGCACTATATGTGTGTGTGTGTGTGTGTGTGTGTGTGTGTATATGTATATATATATATACATATATATAAAAGTTTGTTTTTATTAAAATACAAGTAAACATTATATTTGGTAGATTCATATTGATCTGCTATTTAATTGGATTGCTTAAAACTGATACAAATTAATGGTGATAAAGAAAACATTTTATATTTGCATGACAATGTAAATAATATAGCTTTTTTTTCTCCAATCCATCCACTTTTAGAAAAAACAAAGTTTACAGGCACCATATTCTTAAATATATTACATTTTATTAGAATAAACCCCCCTTTTTTTTTTTTTGCTTCCATCAACAAATATGAACCTATTCTTATCTTAAGATTTCCAGTTCAAGTATTTTATTTTATATAAAAATGGTTTTCGTTTTACAAAATTATTCAGAGCAACAGATTTCACTAAGATCATTAAGAAAATAAAAATTGGCATTAAAAGAATGGTTCAGTTCAGATTCAAGACCAGTAGTTCATGTTAAAAACATGAACGACCCATTAACAAACAATATTTGTGTTACATTTTCTGCTTATAAAGCAAATTGAAAATAGAAAGGAGAGAATTTTGAAAATGACAAACATGGAAAATTTAGTCACAATGCAAAGCAGCTAATTGTAAATGAAAATATTTGATAAAGAAGTTTTTTTGTTTCTTTTTTATTCATTTTTAAAATTTTTCTATTTTATCTTTTTAATTTTTGTTAAAACCTGTAATACTTACATTAAAAGCAAATTATTAAAAATTGGTCAGGATCAAAATATTTATTTCGTAAACATTGAATGGATTAAAATATTCATTTCCTAAACAGTTAATGGTGTTTTTATTATGCTATTAACAACTACAATTTTTAAAAAATTATTTCAAAAGAATTTTGATTTTGAGGTGATTTAAAAATTATTTTCAGGACAGTTCCAAGACAATAGTGAAAAAAAAGTTACTGTGGATCCCTGTTCAAGACAATTCAAAAAATTGTATAGTTTTTAAGCAAAATAAATGAGACAAAAATCCTTGGTAAACAAGTGCATTACTGAATGACCAACAGAATATATAAAAATATTCAGTAATTATATAAAAAAAAAATGCTACTGATGAAATACAAGAGTTGCTTCATGATTTTTCTCTATTAAATCAATGATGAAAGATGATTGAAATAAAAGTGTTATGAGGTTTTGAATTTACATCAAAAGAATATAAGAGAAAACAACTTACTTGATCCACATTAAAGAGTTGTGAAATTCCTGATCAATTGTTTCGATGTCTTTTATTGTTAGCTTTTTGTTGAGCATTCTCTTATAAAACGGTAAGGTGAAACCACTGTCAATGAACTTGCCGTGATATAAAGCCTAAAAAGAAAAATTACTCAGTAACAGTAGGCTACAAATCATAATTTCAAATTAAAACTGGTTTAACTGCAATACTGAGTGCAAGAGACCAATGTCTGAATTCAGGAAATTAAAGCAAGCGCAAATATTAAACAGACATTACAAAGAAATTCCATTGAATAAAATAAATATATAGTTCTGTAATTAATCCTGACCAGGCATCATGATTTCAGTAACTTTCTCACCAACTTGATGTGGCTTCACTGTCTTTCTATAAATATTTTCATGGCAACTGCTTTGACAAGTTTTTACACCTGGTGCCCTGAATACATGAATTTAAGTGTGCTACTAGATTGGCACTTAGGTCTCACCCCTTTTACTGTTGAAATAGTTAAATGTAACCACCACTTCTACTTCAATTGCATTTCCCATATGTGGAACACTTCTATTTCCTTGCTTTTCCAGATAACTACAATGTTCAAAAATTTAAATGCAATGTCAGTCACCAATTTGTCTTCTTCATATTTTGTCCTTTCCTCAATCACCCCAATTAATCTTTTCTCTCACTTTCACTCCCTGGAAACCCTCTGCATATTAGTGGCATTCCCGCCTTGCTTGGGGTGAAATGATTAACACAATTTAAATTCAATATCAATTGCCATCTATCTTCTTGAATCCCGTTCATTTTTTGTCCATTCCTCAGTCCTCCCTATACTCAGTCTTTTCTCTCACTTTCACTCCCTGTAACCCCCTGCATACAAGTGGCATTGCTTAGGATGAAATAATTTAAAAAATGTTTTTCAAAATATATATCAGAAATTCTACTGTATTTGCAAATAGTATTGCCAAAGTAATGTTTTGGATTAGATATTCTTAAATATTTAAGTAATTTTAGAAAATATAATAAACATATTGAAATCTGCAGATGAACTAATGTTGTCTTCAGATGAGGAAAATTTTATTTTGTATTAAGTTTTGTATCGTGTCTAAGATAAAACTCTAAAGTAAAAAATTGACCTGTTATAATACTTAACTTTACAGTCTATTTCTGCATTTTATAAGATATTTAGCCTGCAAAAAATAAGGCTTAACAGCCAAACATTTTAAATGTTTTCATAAAAATATGCATGCAATGTATATAGACATGCACAAAAGTATTATTCATACATTTTATTTGTTGAAATTCTTAGCTGAAAACTTTAAGAGGTTATTAATTACATGACAACATTTCTATTTCTACAATCCCCTCAACCCTAGGGCATTAAAACTGTAGAACATGGTTTCTTAATCAGGGTGATATCACCCACTGGTGGGCAATTTCAACTGTTGGGTGGGCAACTGAATAGAAAATAGTGGGTGATAATGGATTTTGAGCATTAAAAAGTTATTTCAACATATGCTAATCATCTTAAAAGAAAAAAAAAATATTCAAAGATATGCAAAGAACCTATATATATATATATATATATATATATATATATATATATATATATATATATTATATGCGCGGTACTTATTAGAAAGCGCTCAATATCAGAGATAGAGCTAACATATTTGGTTGGATTGATGTGAGTTTGTGACCCTGGTAATAGGATTTATAAATATATAAATAAATATAGAAAATAAAATAAAAACACCAACAATCACTCTTTAGTTCAAGCTAGCACCACAATAATTTCATTTATTGTTTATTATACTCCCACCACCATTACTAATCTCTACTACCAATTTACAATAACTATTAGCCACTTATATTATCATTGTCACCAACCCCCTTACACATTACTATCACATCACATCTACTATTATCATATAAACTCATCATAATTATTAACGTAAACTATCACCATAAAAATAACCAATAAGAATTACAAACTGAAATTTCTACCAGTCACATATACACAGTCATCAAAAAGATAAAAAACGAGCAAATAACCAGCTTTAATAAAAAAAAAATTTTTTTTTTTAAATTAAAAATAAAAATTATAGCAATTTTCAACTATCATAATTTTACACAGAATATCTATTATCAGGATTTATACCAAAATAAATTAATATACATAACAAAATAAAATAAAACACCAACAATCACTTTTTAGTTCAAGCTACCACCACAATAATTACATTTATTGTTTTTATCATTCTCCCACCACCATTACTAATCACTTCTACCAATTTACAATAACTATTAGCTACTTATTATCATTGTCCCCAATCCCTTACAACATTACCACATCACATCTATTATCATATAAACCCGCTATAATTATTAACGTAAACTACCCCCTCCCCCAGCATATTAAATACCACCATAACAAATAAGGATTACAAACCGAAATTTCTACCAGTTACATATACACAGTCAAGCAAATAACAAGCTTTAAAGTAACAAACCCTTTTTTTAAAAAAAAATAAAAATAATAGTAATTTTTACCTATCATAACTTTACACAGACCCCACCACACGTATATACATACATGCGAGGAAATATTATTCAGTGAAAAAATAGAAAAATGCTCTGATTGCTAACATGTATAGATTCACGAGAAATTTTCGCTACACTTCCAATCTTTGAATTTCAACATACAAATGCGTATGTACAGACACAACACCACCCATATACATACACATATCAAATCCCAAACTGTCCACGTATGTTTATATATGTATGAGTCCTGACAGACAAGTGTGTGTGTGTGTGTACCTCATCAGGTGTATGTATCATGCATCTATGTTTTCGTTAGCACGATGACATCACAACATCGATTCCCCCCCACTCATATAATAACACCAATACACGCAATCTACATAAACCCAAATTTTTTAAAAAAATTAATCAGTTTGTCTGACAATCGCAAAAGCGTGAAACCCAGGGTCACAAACTCACATCAATCCAACCAAATATATATATATATATATATATATATAGAAAAACGGGGTTAAATGGGAATAAATTCTCAAATAAGAGATAAATATTCCCGCAAACAAGGAATATTTTGATATTTTCTATTGTCTAGTTTGCTTTCGTTTGTTCTTTAATACGATACCTAATAGCAGCAACCGTGACTGCATTAAGTCAGCGTTATTTGTTACCTCACTTCGGTAGGTTTTTTTTTCCTTTTTTTTTAATACAACATAAAGATGGTTTATGAACTATTAACAAACTTTTACCAAACAATTTTGGTATGCTTTTGAATATTTACTACACAGGTGGGAAATCTTTAAATGAGAAAGTGGATAATGAAGCAAAAAAAAAAAAAAAAAAAAAAAAAATGAAAGATTTGTCATACATGTCGTGGTTCATTTTCAGTTAACCGTATATTTTGAACCATGGATTAGAGAAATAAAGATTCTTCATATGTTAAGCATTTTGCAAAGATCAGAAAGAAACCTGCTATTCTTCATTCACATGTACAAGGTGCCCATAAATAATCCGCACAACCTCCACAATTTATTGTATCCAGAATTAAGATCCATCACTATGCTTCTTTGCATGTTAAAGAAATATTACTAAAGTTTTAATTTGCATATAGTTTGTTCTTTTTTTTAATTCACTTCTATTTGTCTTTTCAGGTAAATGTTAAAAGTCTATTATCCCTAAGTTTTGCTGAAAATGACAACACCACAAAGTGCAATGTCTATCCTGGTTCATAGAGACCAAATCGGACACTAAGGTCAAGCAGAATTACAGTACAAACTATGAAAAAGATCCACCAAATTGTGTTAGCATCAGTTCCAGGCACAAGAGATTTATAGAAACAGAGAATGTATTACAAACAGAAAGAGAGTATTGTCTAAATGTGTTGCACACAAACAATGGGACCCATCTGGAAGTGTTCAGATGTGTTTAAGTAAATCTTTACTTATCTGTGTTTTTCAGTAAACTCATTTTCATTTTTTTTTTTTTTTTCATGAATTTTAAAAACTGTACAGATAATTTATAGATATTTAGAATGAGGCTATTATGGTTAGGGGTCATAATTCTAGAATATTATACAAAAATAATAAGGCTATTATGGTTAAGATGTCATCGTTCTAGAATATGAGGAGGATATAAAGTATTTTTTAAAGCAAAGATTTTGTTTTTTATTTAAACTTCTGAAAAGAAAAAAAAGAAAAAAAGAAGAGGGTGGGGTGTGATTTTAAGAAATCCTACCATAGCAATAAATCTCCCAATGAACTTGAAGTATAACAAATGGTCAGGATTCACACTAGATGCAGGATTAATTTGCAGACTATAGTTTTTAGTGCTTGCATATTCAAAAAGGCAGTACATTGGGTTGAGAACTTCATGTGAGAGATGGAAAAACCATTCCCTGAAAAGAAAAAAAAAAAAAAAAAACTTGGAAATTATTATTATGACAATTGGAAATTTCTACCAATACAAAAATATTCAAACATTAGCTGAAGACCATGACAATGCCAGATCTTAATTGCATCTGATTATGATTCCTTAGTTCTGATAGCAAGATGGTCTGCATAATAAAATGCAAAGAATGCTTAACTTCACTCCACACTATTTCTTGTAACCAATAAGAATCAAATAAAATATCTAACGAAGCAATGTCTACTTTACAATCTATGTTGTCAACAAAAGCATTTATTTTTCATATACACAAAATTTCATTACCATCGAAACCTGTCAACATTGATAATGCGACTAAGACACAAGGGGATAATGAAAGTGCAAGAAAAGTAAAAGACTTTAGAAGCAACTGGAAACCCAATCTTAAACAGGAACCAAGGGATAAGCCTCTACTCCTGTCCCAAACTCCTCCCCAGTCTTTTGAATGGGAGTAGATATTTATCTCTTGTTTTCTGTTTAGGATTGGATTTCCAGTTCCTTCTAAAGTCTTTTCTTTTTCTTTCTCTTCCAATAGCCATTTGCATCTTAGTGGCATTATCGTATAGTTTGGGATGAATGGATATATATATATATATATATATATATATAAAAAGAAAGATAAATGAAAAATGTTAATTTTCCAAAGGTTAAGAATCAACCCGTACCAGTACAATATTCAAAAAGAAAATTTGGATAATTGACAGAAATGTGTCAATACGTCTGGGTTGGCGATAGCTGAGCATTTGTGAAATAATCATCAGTGATCACTTGAGACACGTTCATAGTACAAAGGCTCATTCAGATTTCCACCTAAAGAGTTTCTATATGTAGTCAGGAGTGCCTTTCTTAGGCCTGGACGTTTTCAGCTTCTGATAAAATCATATATATATATATATATATATATATATATAGATGATGATGGATTCTCCTGTCAATTTTGACACATGAGGATGCAACAATCTCATTCAGCTTTTCTTCAGTCCTGCTAGTGACCTGCACGCAAGTTCACATATTGTGCAACAGCAAGGATCTTGGGAAATAGCAACAAGAATATTTATTGATGCTTTTCACTGTTGTCTTTTGTCAATATGACCGATTTCAAAATTTCTGATACAATTCTGGCACAAATATCTCCAGTTATTTCTATCCAGGGCAACTCACTCGAAGTTAGTATGAGGCACATTTACAACTGAGAGATTAGCCTTTAGCTTGTCTTTATACCTGAACCATGGCTGCTCAATATTTTATATATATATATATATATATATATATACAACATGCCATCTTTTCTTTTCTTTGATGCTGGCCTGTACACATTTTTTTTCATTCATTTTTATGTATTTTTGTTTTACTTTTTTATGGTAAACAAAATGTTTTATTCTTATTTGATTTTAACATTTAGTTTTTATTGCAATTAAAAAAAAAATACAAAAAAAAATAGAAATTTTTAATATATATATATATATATATAAGAAACTGTTCTGTGATATTACTTTTTCAAAGCTCACAAATATTTTTTCTTGTCAGGCCATTAATAAAAGAAATTGTAATCTTCCACTAAATGTAATTCACAATTGTCAAAAGATAAAACCTTATAAAAGAAATGTTAACACACCTCCTTTCCCAACAAGCATTGTTTACATTAAAAAAAAAAAAAAAAAAAAAAAAAAAAACCCTTTCCTTGGGCCTAATAATTATGCATGTCAAATTAGAACATAAAATAGTTTTGCCATGCATGGAAGGCAGGGAGGGTTTTGTTTTTCATTATCCAAGTAATTAAATTTACCTTGCCACACCGCCATAATCCAAACCTTCTTCTCCTTTAAATATGATGTACAATCTTCGTCTTAAGTCATAAGGGGCTAATCTCATAATCTGAAATGAAATAGGAAAAAAATTTAAATTAAAAAACAAAAAATTATAGAAGCCAACCAACTAAACTCAATATAGCACCACTCTTTACAAATTCTATCATGTAACTCATCCAAGTTTACTTAGTCCAACGGACTGTGCCCCCACGAGTCACGTCTCCTATCCCCAAGCCGCTCCATCCAGAGTACAGTCATAATAAATAAATAAATAAATATACAGGTTGTCTCAAAAGTCACCAAGGGATTTGAAAGTTTAATAACTTCTTTGTTTATTAACTTTTTAGTATTCTTTCAGGTATTTCATAAAGGCAGCTTTGAAAATTAATCATGTAAAAATACACATCTGAAAAGCAAACACAAGTAGTGAAATCTTTGTACTAAAATCAAGGATCAATAATTCAAAACTCAACTCATGTTTTTGGCATTGTAGGAATATTATTATTTCCTTTGATTTCTCTGGTGTGTATTCATTTCTTCCCGGGTCCCATCCAGAGCCCTAAGGTCATAAATGCCATCATGACATTTTCCACCGAGTAATTTAAAAAAAAAAAAAAAAAAAAAAAAAGAAGATATACATGCACATATTTTACATCGATAAAGCCCTTTGTAAAGTGGAGGCTGCACTCATGAGAACAATTTTTTGTATTTCGTTGAGGCATGGGCTACCAGGAATCCCTTCAATAAGTCTATTGGAATCTTTTCCAATCAATCCAAGGGCTCCAACTACAACGGGAATTGTTGATGTTCTGATGTGTCACATTTTTGAGATTTCAATTTCCAGGTGCTTTTAATTTGATAGCTTTTTGAAGCTCTTCAAACATATATTGTAGTCTGCAGGGACTGCCATATCAATAAGGAGGCACTTTTTTTGTTTGCGGTCTCTTATTGATTATTATTATTATAAATAAAAATAAAATATAAAATAATAATGAAAATTATAAATAAAATAAAAATTAAACAATAACATAAAAATGTTGTATAAAATAAATTAAATAAAAGTTAAAAATAATAAAAATATTCTCAGCATGCAACAAAAACTGTTCCTGCCGGAAATATGGACAGCCAGCCAAAAGACGTTAAATTCAATCACTTCACCACGAATTTTGGTATGGGCAACACATACCCAACTTCTCTCTGTAATATAACTTGTAATACTACGGAGTAAATTTTCCCCTTTTATCACATGTACCATAAAACAATTGTAACCTAAAAAAACACACATACCAATACACACAAAAAATATAATTGTATGAAAGTAACATACTTTTCCTGTTTGTGTATATTTTATTTCCTGTCAAGTATACTTTTATCTCTGTGAAAATTAAGTTAATTTCTGCTGCTATGATCTGAGTAAACACTACCCCTACACCATTACAGTGTTAGAGAATCTACAAGTTTTGAGAACAATGGTTCAGAAAGTGGCATAACACGTTCGGTTAGGAGCAAAGGCGTATTTGAGAGAGTAAGGAAGAGTATTGAAGAAGATCTGATGGTAGACTTGACAGGTTTACAACTCTTAGATGTCACTCCAAGAAATTTTTAAATGCATCAACCTGTTTCCATATAACAAGATAGGGCAACAGCACTTAACGTCAAAGGCCACAATCCAGCTTCTCAGGCAAATCTGGAAGCAAAGAATAATTTCTCACAACTGCGGCATAAGCTGGACACCATCTTCCCCAGATGCAGCTGTCCCAAGCTCTAGACTCTCTCCCAACAACTGAAGAACAACATTCAGACAGACACCAAAAACACTAGAACCTGAAACACTGAAAGCCATGATGAAAAATGACTTAGAAATGGCACATTCATATAAAGCTGAAAATGGATGCCACTTAAAAGATGTAATCTTTTGCAACTAATGTAAATTTATTTCCCATATCTACTCTATATAATAGTATGAAAGTTAAAAAATAAAGGAGTTATTAAATTTTGAAATCCCTTGGTGACTTTTGGGACATCCTGTATAAAGTAAAAACTAGTACAAAAAATAATCTTCATTCTTCATAATTAGAAAAATTAAAGATTCATAAATTAAAAGACACGACAAATGTATAAATAAATTATAAATTAAGAGATTTCACAGAAAATGTTTTAAGCAAAGAAAATGTCTTTAAATTCTTTCGAGTCTCAATAATAATTCATAATTGGATAATATTAAAAGAAAAAAAAATGATTACAAACCTGAGTGAAAGAATCCTCAAATAAATTGTCTCTGGAAACAGTGATTTTTACATGACCTTGTAAAGCATTGGAGTGACACAAGTAACGAAACTGACCCAATTTCCAGCGGAAACTTCTTTCATATTGAATTGGAACACCAAAAGCACCTTTGGGTCTTAAAGTAAAAAAAAAAAAAAAAAATATCAAATTTAATTTTATTAGACAGCAAATATAGTAAAAGAAAAAATGTGAAGTGTTAATTTTTTAAAGTATTCTTAGGTGGGTATTCTATAAAGTTTTTTTTTTGGGGGGGGGGGATCCTATAAAGTATTATTGGGGGAGTATTCTATACAGTATTGGGGAGCTCATAAAGTATTATGGGAGGGGGGTATTCTATACAGTATTATGGAATGGGGGGTATTCTAGAAAGTATTATTAAGGGGGTATTCTAGAAAGTATGTTAATGATTGATGGCATTATAGATTTCATGGTAAAGTTATTTATAACAAAAAGCAGCAAGATTTGTAGTAGTAGTAAAAATCGCCAATGAAATAAAAATAAGACTGAATCAAATTAATACAGTCTTTATTTTGATGTGCTATAATGTATACTTTTCAACTGTCTAATGATAATCAGTTATAATAATAAATATGAATTATGCTTTACTGATTATATAAAACAACTAAGTCAGAAATTTGAAAAAGGTAATAAAAAAAATTGGATACAAAGAATGTTTGAAAGAATTTGTGTATATAATTAATTATAAATATACCACATATATAGTGTCGGGGTTAATAAAACAGTGCTTGATGTAAAACAAGAGCTATTAAGTATATATTAATAAATATATATAATATCCCTCACAGACAATACGACTGAGTTTCATGCAGAACACAATCTTCAGGTGCTGAGTATAGACTGACTGTTACGTAATTTAAATTTTAATAAAAGTGTCTAGTAATCGCAACGTTGGTGCAGTTATAGATTATACTGGGATTACAGTTTTTTAATTTTAAAAAATATATTTGGCATTTAAATTATATATATATATATATATATATATAAAAATGTAAAAAAAATTACTTTAGATTTGTGAATATTAATTTTTTTTATATTAAACATAAAAAAAGAAAAAAGAAAAAAAAAAACAAGCATAATATACATTAAAAAGAGTTAATACAGATTAACATATTTAAGCAAATTTTTATTTTTTAGGCTAACATGTAACCATCAATTAATTTCTCATGTTTAATAATCTACGGTTAAGTGTTTTAAGATAGCTAATTTTTCAGCAAGACATAAATTACATCTATTGCCTTTTCCATTCTAAGATCTGGCTCTTCTATAATATCCCAGGTGATAAAAAGTTCTTTAATTGCCAGAAATATTTAAAAGGAGAGAGCAGTGCTATTTTTGTATTTTATATTGCCTAAAGTCATTTAATGATGGTAGAAACAAAATTTCCAAGGATTTTCAGTGGAACCAAAATAAAATTTAACACCATTACCAGAATGTATGCTAGCACAATATACAATATTATCAGTCATACATTTAAGGGACAGATCATACTTTTTTGGCAGTTGCATTTATTTTTTTTAAAAAATTGTTATCTTTGTCGGGAATTTATATATATATATATATATATATATATAAAACACAGACACACACAAATTAAATTTGTTGCATACAGCAACTGACCACTACTGCCAGTTGCATGATTTCATGCAGTTGTCAGGCGTTGGCAGCTGAAATGCTAAAACTGGAACTTTTCCACCCCTAGGCAAGCCTGAGATGTAAAAAATATGGTTGATGCTGGATATGATGTACACACTGACCAAACTCACCTGGAGTGAGGAAGCACCCATCTGGGTAAGATCAAAAAAGCTATAAACACACAATTATATACCACAAAAATGAACTTAAAAAAAAAACAAAAAAACACAAGTAGTAGTTCACTGGTGTGACAAAAAAATGCTGTGCCACAATAAAGGATTTTTCACATATGTGAAAAATCCTTGAGTTTTATATCTCCCCCTCCCAAACATATATAATATATAATGCCATCAACAAAAAAATTTAGTCCAATGAAGATGAAACATGTTACACACAATTTCTTCAATTTGTGATTCATTTGAGATTATATATATATATATATATATATAAATGGACTCTCCTGCCGTATTCAATGTTGAAGGGTCAAGCGGTTCAGTTACTAAGAACCGATAGCCAGACACCAGCACATTTGATTATAGTGGTGAAGGTTTTGTGCAGAACCAACCATACTTTTTTGAAGAGCTGAATACAGAGAACTGGTGCACCGTGTGCCACAAAGGTCTCCAATCAATCCTCCTAAGATTTTGAATTCAGAGTTATCCTTCTCCTAGACCAGTTGCTGTCAAAGGCTATTACAGAACCCAGTCTGTCCTTAAATAACAAAAAGTGCGGTTGGTTCTGCACAAAGCCTTCACCACTATAACCAAATCACATGTGCTGGTGTCCTAGGAACTGAGCTGCTTGACCCTCATATGTCGAATACCATGGGAGAGTTCACCACATATATATATATATATGAGAGAGAAATTTTATTATGCTCTCTAAATTAAATTTTTGCAACTAATGAAAATTATGCAACAAATATAAATTTACCTAAATTTATTTAAAAGTTAAAAACTTTCTGCGATTTGACAATTTAAAATTTCAATAAGGTCATCTAAAGAAGAAACTTGCAGCAAGGGAGATAATCTTAATTTTAATAAATTCCACTCAATGAGTAATAAACCAACAAAACTTATGGCAACAAATTAAAATTTAAATAAATTACAGGAGAATGTAATTTACATATTGATTAATTATCTCAAATGATAATTTGATACATAATTCACAGGTTAAGAGCTAACAGTGGCTGAAAGAAACAAGTATAAATTATGGTGGGAATATTTTAAATAATAGCAGAGCAAGAGAAAACTTTTTGGTCTCAAGTCATTCATATGCAAAATTGTGGCAAAGATGCCAAATAATTTATACCAAGAAAAATCATTTGTATTTTAAATTCTAAACATTTTTGGTTTAAAGTTTAAAAAAGATTTTTAAAGAAAATTATTTCTGCTTTTTGTGTATATGAATTATGATTTTTTATATATATATTTTTTTAATTTAATTTTTTTTATAATGAAGAAACCCTTCAAATTAGTTGGGCATAATTTTATAAAGTCTTGTTTTATAGAAAAATATATCAACTTTGAAAGTTAGAAATTTCAAAACCATTGTTTTAGAAAGCAAAAAAATGTATACCACAAATGAACCATATCTGAAGAATTCCGTTCCTCCACCTCGTTTTAGAAACGATTAAAAAATGTAGAACATTGACTAACATATATATATATCAACAAAACTAAAATGCACAATAGTCTACAAGTAATTTTACTCATTTCAAGTCATCTATACAAATCTTATAAAAAAAGGTCTCAAAAATTGATCTGACTGAAATTAGAAAAATCAATGAAAAATGAATTTAAAAAAAAAAAAAGTCAAATTTGATATAAAATTTGCTTTTGCATTAATATTTTAATTAGTCAAAATTTAAAATAAAACAAAATTAAAATTACTAACAAAGGGCTAGCAAAGAGTTTGGGAAACTGGCATTTTACATTCTACAAACTTGGGTCACAACTTATGCTGGGGCACGGAGATGGGGAGTCTATGTTGTTCATTATGTGAGAACAGGATTAATCATAAATCTAATTAAGCTATTAACAATAAAATATATGACAAAAAAATAAATAAAATGGGGGGGGGGCACAAATTTTAAATTTCTACTCACCCTTTGCAGGGACCACCTCGAGGATCTTGGAATGTGGTGGTCCGAGTATTATGGTCCACAAAGTAGCGGACATTTTCTGCAGTATAACGCATTTCCCAGCCTTCTGGCAAGGGATCTTCTTGAAGGATTCTGCTGACAAATCAAAAACTAATTTATTGAATCTAAACAAAACAGAAAGTAATGATTAAAACTGTTCCATTTTTTAAATTACCTGCCCTCGCACCCCCAACAAAGCTAATAAACTGAGAAAGGGAGACTGTTGTAACATTCAAAAAACAAACTTGTAATATTTCATCCTCACTGAGCAGACCCTGAGTTTTCTTCAGGCATAATGAACGGATGTACTCTCAATAAAGCTCCTTATCTCGAACGTCTATTGGGAATCAAGCTCTCAACATACAAAACTTATATGATTCAGGGCTAAAAATACTGAAAAATAGTCTGTGTTTTTTTTTTTTTGTTTTTTTTTTTTTTTTTTTAAGATAATAATGGTTTAGGGATTACTAATTAACTCATAGCTGGGAGAAGAAGAGATGGATTCTTACCAAATCAGAATTTGATAAACAAACAAGAAATTATAATGTAAATATAAAGTGGTGGATCAATTCTTTATTAAAATCAATATATAAACAGATCACTCAATTTGTGGTCACAGTAATTTCTATACATTTATATTCCAGAAAATGTAAATCTAAAAGACATGTCTGTGAAGCTAATCAGTATTTCATATTAAGTGATTTGTTTTCAATACTTTGCAGGTTATTTAAAGCCAGAAAATGTTATGTTGTCCAGAAAGTTCATGCCAATTTTTAAGGGAAATTTAAAACACAAACTAAATATGAACCCATTTGTTGCACAACCTTTCTCCACTTTTCCCCACAAATGAAACGTTGCTAACCTCTCACTATAATTGCTATTTTCATAGCAGATGTTCAGGTAGGCTACATTTCTTCATAGCACCAGTCCAAATCTTCAGAGATAGAACCCACCATGCCACATCCACAGAGGTGAACCATCCTCATTCCCTTTGTATTGCATTAGTAAGGAGGAAGTTCCATTCAGACAACTTCTTCCCCAGAAGAGTTACATTGTGGAACAGACTACACTATAATGTTAATCTCGTCAACTGTTATCTATCCTACATATCCTCATGATATGTATTTCTCACTCCTCCCTCCTTACATGCTCTTACAACAAAATTAATTTTAGTAGCCTTTGACCTTCACTGACTCTTAGGCAAAGTATTGGGTGAACAACAACAAAAAAAAAAAAAAAAAAAAAAAAAAAATACTATATGGGATTTGTTTTTATTGTAAGTTTCCATTTTGATAATTTCCTTACACAACAGATTTAATCTCATAAGAGCAAATGGTCAATCAAAATTTGAAAAATTTTACAAGTACAAAGCAGCTAAAATAGAAAAATGTAATTTCTGTCTGAATTTTTGGAATGGGGAATTATTTACATTATTTACATGCAGGCTGTTATCCTCATCTTGGTTGTTGCCATCAACATTTTGGTCCACCAGCCTTCAGTTTACCCGGATCAACATATATTTTGATGAAAGTAAATTGGAAGTTAGGTCTTATCATTTTACAGTTGAATTATCTAGATGTAACCATAAGTTCTTTGCTAACAGTTTCTTTTCTCACGCACCTTGCTTTCCAACCAACATTGGCCTTCAAAAATTTAAATGCAACATCAATCATCATCTATCTCCTTGAATCCTGTCCTTTTATTGTCCTCTCTCTTTAATGATTTTTTTTCTCTCAGATTCTTTCACTCTCAGTAAGTTTTTGTGTCTTAGCGGCTTTATCACCTTGCCCAGGGTGAAATGTTTGACATTATGGACTGATACACTCTTTGACCTCAAGAGCAAAAGAATCTAGAAACAAAATACATTCTGACAAAGTTTCAAAATTCCACACATCAGGAGGTCATTTTTTTGGTGTCACTTTAACTATGTTATTCTGCCCCACCACTTCCATTTTTTTTTTTTTGTTTTTTTGCTCTTCCTTACAACATTTGAATCCCAATATCAATGTGTGAGTAATGTAATGATTCTCAGTACAGAAAATGGAATGGGCAATCAAAGTTCAAATTCCAGCTTAGCCTGTTGTACTTAATTCCTACAGATGTTCTTAATTGATTTTTTTTTAACAACTTATCAATTTTTTGCAGATTATTTAAAGCCACACAATATTTGTATATTGTAAGAATGTTTTGAAGGTAATGATTTTACTGATACAAGTCCTACTAATTAACCCATAGCTGGAAGGGAGAGAAAAGGTGAATTTATGACTTCCCCAAGGGTCATAAGTCAATATAATGAACCTGACTGGAATTCAAACTCAGCTCCAATTTCGAATTCCATTACACCAAATCTCACATCTAAGCTTAGAGCACCTGTTATTCCCAAGCGGTCACCCATCTAGGTTACTGACCATGCTCGACATTGCTCTTCAGTGATCATACAAGAACCAGTATTTTAACATGATAGTCAAAGATTCTTAAGGAAAGTATCCGTCTCTTCTTCCCTCCCCACTAGCTAGATGCAAAACAGTAGGACAGACTGTGGGGATGAGAGTAGGTTGGCAACTGAATTGAAACCTGTTCGGCATGGGACTAAAAACTTCAAGCCATAAAAACCTGCTTGCTAATGAAATCACAGCATCATCACTTTGTTGGTGTTGAGTCTCCTTAGAAAATTGGCAGATTCAAATTTTAAGGCCACTTAATGAAGGCTGGACAGTTTCCTCACAGGTTAAGAAGAGACTTGAAGTGACAGAGATGTGAATTCTACTGACAAATGCTAAGAATACCATCAACAGAATATGTGAGCAATAAGCAAGTCTTGTGTAGTAACAAGGAAACTTATACTTACAATCAGAAAGAAACACTTTAAATTTCTGAGACATAATGAGGAAAGAGGGCTTGAAGAATTTGACACTCACAGGACATAGTGAAGATAACATGACCAAACGGAAAGTAACCTACCTAATGAATGCAAATGGATGGCAAAACATGGGCTGGGAGGGATAGCAAGTGGACAAACATTGCTTAGAGCTACAAAAGATAGGACGTTGTGGAGAGTCATGATCAATCTCCTTAACAAGCTTGTGTAAATAGATGGTAGAACATGAACTAGGAGAGATAGTAAGGGGATAAACATTGCTTAAAATTACAAAAGATGAGAAGTAGAAAACTATTTTCACACACATCCTGGAGAGATTTGATATATAAAAGAAAATACCTCATCTAAATATTTTTAAAATGTTGTCAAATTCTCTCTGGATGTGAATAATAACACCAGATATCCCTAAACATGAACACCAAGGTGAGAACCCTCTTCCCACTCACCTCCACAGAAGATTAAATGAAAGATTTAGTTGAAAATTCCTTAAAGGTTACTCAGATTGACAGACACCTGAAGAAGGCTGGAGAACAATGGCTGATCATTGTGATAATGACGGAGATGAGGACATCAGTCCGAATTTAAACAATGGTCAGGTTTTTATGCAAAAAATTCAATGATATTTTTATCTCCTATTCATATGTACACAAAAGGACTACATTTCAGTATCTCTTTAAATTATATATCAAGTGTTTGTTTTTTTTTCCTGACTATAAATATTTTGTAAATTTTTCTTCATTTATATGAATGAGAATTTTCAAATTTATATATCAAACATTTTTTGCATTGACAAAAGCAAATATTAAAATGCACTAACATTAGGAATACATGAACAGTTATAAAAAATGAGCTTAGCAGAAAGAAAAGTGAAAACTATTTTATAAGTCTAAGAAAGGGATTCACTCACCCTTGCGTCCTAGGATCTTCCCATTGGGTTGTTCGATTTTTGTGATTAACAAAATACACTCTGCCATTTGCATCAACTCTTTTCTCTGAAAAGATTTTTTTTCATTTAGTTACAAAAAGGTGTTTATAAAAATATTTGATTAATATTTTATAAACTGCTTTTAAAAGGTATACCAATAGAAAATACATTTTCAAGACAAAGAATAGAAAAAAATAATATCAGTCCATTTTTGCCACTAAAAACAAAATATAATAGAAAAATACATTAACAGAGATTGGTAAGTTAAATTTATGAAGGTTCAATACAAAAACATACAATATTGTTAATAGCACTTCAAACAAAGCCTTTTATGATGCAAAAGTTACAAATACTTAAAAAGGCATTATCATTGAGGAAAACACTAAAACATCTTGTAATATTAGGTTTTTAAATATTTTGTCAAAGATCAGGAAGGCTACAAGTCAAATGAATGCAGAGAATGCTTAGAAAGCCTTGAAATCATTGAGGAAGACACTAAGACATCTTGTGTGCATTTTTGTAAAGATTTTAACCAGTTCAAAGAGAGAGAACTAAAAGCTTCAAATATTAAATTTGACAACTACATATCATACTCTAAATGGTAAAAGAAATATTGTTAAAAAAATCTTTTTAATGTATATGAAACTTAAAATTTATACTATTAAAAAATGTGTTTAAAAAAAAATACATAAAAATTGATTCAGAATTATGATGTTAAAGAAAAATAAATTATATGACAAAATATCAATTTTCAATAAGCCACTATTGTTTATGATTGTCAAATGTTTCAGCCTATCTAACACTCTTAACTGGTGACAGGTGGTTCAACTGCTCAAACAATGCAACAACAAAAAAAAAAAAAAAAAAAAAAAAAGGTGATTATAATTCTTGACTGCCATAAATAGTGTGTGGAACAGTAGTTTCAGCCATCAATAAATTACACCTGTTAAATTGCTTGTCAGCTGACTATTATAAATTATTGCACAACACGTACTCTAACTTCTGAACTATATTGATATTAAAGACATCAGAACTGTTTGCAAACCTTTTTTAAACAAAAATTAGAGACTGTTTTATACAATTCAGTAAAAAAAAACATGAAAATCTTTTTCAAACTCTTTATGTGGCAATTATTTATGGTAGGTTTTTATTCAGGTTTCAGATTTTTAATGAGCAGACATCAAAAGATAGGACAATGAACACTGACTTTTAAAATAATCTAATTGTTATAATTAGTGAAAATTAAAATATATATATATATATACACACACACACTGTTTATTTAACAAATAAAACAAGCCTAATAATTCCAGTGCCGTGGAAGCCGAGTCAAAAGCAATTAAGTGGTCACTGGAGTCAAAGTCATAAAAACTATACACTTTATGTAAAAAGTTTTACATTATCACATTTTTAGTTTTATTGTTATTTCTTCTATAAACTTCAAAAGATTTCATCTTTAATTCTGTTAGAAAATATTGAAGAATGAATAGGTATGATATAAAAGCCACAATATCTTTATTCTTTGATAAAAACCAGTTATAATGATATAGGCCTACTCAAGTTAGGAGTGCATGCATGGGCTTCATGAGATTTGTAGGCCATAATCACTTAATTACATCAAGAGGATTCAGAGATGCCAAATATAGAGGAGTCAGATTCGAAGATTTTGTTGACTCCACAGTGCTGAATAATTCTATATTTCATATTTTTGCTTATAGAATATCAAAAGGTTGGCTCAAAAATCCACCTACCCGCCTTAGAGGCATCTAAAGTCCACCTAACCGCCTTAGAAGTCTATCTACCTGATTACTTTTTTATGTTCATTCTTAATTTCTTTCAGCTCTTTTTTATTACAACTTTTTCAAGCCATCAATCTATCATACTGAACAGACAGCATAGATCAAAAGTAAAAAAAATAAGCTATTAATAAAATTTGAACTTTTGTATCAATTCCCAATCTGCACTGTCTACTTATTACCACAGATTAACAAATAATAAGAAAAAAATCAATAATAATGTTTGATAATGACTTGCCTAATAATAAAATACTTTTAGAAATATTCTTATCGATAATTAGGAAGAAACTCATTTTTCATGTTACCAAAGACTGATTGAGAACCAATTTTAAAAAAAAAAAAAAAAAAAAAAAAAAAGGTTGTCCATACCCCATCCCTGAGGAAGTGCATCTTGGGAATCACTTTCTGAAGACAACAGTGGATTCTGTGGGTACAAAAATCTCTGTTGTAAATGTTCCATGGTTCTGTTATTACGCCATTGCTGCCACTGCTGCCAGTTGAGGACCATGTCCATGTTAGGCTTCTGCCACGTTGTTGTGCGTGTGTTGTGATCAACATAATAAACACGTCCACGGTTATCAACACGACGCTCCCATCTAAAATCACATGAAAATTTTGACACAAATTAAAACAAGTTTTTAACAAATTTAACATTCAAACCTTCCATGAAGAAACAGAATTCATACAATCTTTTTCTTGTAAAAAAGGGACTAAAAAAGAAGAAAAAAGAAACAATTATTACTGAAAAATAACCATTTTGAAACCAAAACTGACAAAATTTAATGGAGAATAAAAGAAGGTTGTGCTTACCCTAGAGGTAAGGGCCTCTCCCAAGTAGTAGTTCTTGTGTTGTGATCTACATAGTATGGCCGACCTTGCGGATCAAACCTCATTTGCCAACTGATAAGAAAAAAATAAAACAAAAAGGGGGGAAAATATTAATTATGTAATAAAAAATAAAATTATTTGAAGAGAGAACTCAACAAAAATATGTAATATATTCAAATAAGTTGGTTTTTTTGGGGGTTTTTTTGTTTTTTTTTAGAAAATTACTTAAATGAAAAATTCATAACTTATTTGAAATCTTTATAGCTATCCATAAATTTAATTATTACAAGTTATTTTGTAAAATAAAACGAAAATAAATTCTAATTTAGAATTTAGAAAAGAATTAAAAACTAATCATGAAAATAAAACTAAAGAGAAAACCTGTTGTGAAACTGAACTATTTTATTCTAACAAACTATCTTCATTAAATAGTGGTTGGTTGGTTGGTTTTGTTTAGCAGCTTATCAAACTATGGGTTATTTAATGCCAAATATTGTGTACAGATTTTTCTCAATGGTTTTAGTGATACAAGTGTTACTAATTAACCCATAGCTAGGGGAGAGGATGTAGACTTATACTTTTCCCAAGGATATTTGTGCATTAAATGAATATAACGAAACCAACAGACACTGGAACTCAGCTCTCTAATTAACACATCCAAGCCATTATCCATTAACACCACCTGCACATCCAAGCTTACAACACTTGATATTCTCAAGCAGTCACCCATCTAGGTACTGACCAGGCTTGACAATGCTTAACTTTGGTGATCATACAGGAACCAGTGTTTCTACATCTGGATATTTAAGAAACAATCTTTAACATTTTCACTTTGGTTTATTGGGACCATTTGTTCTAACAGGGTTACTTTTATGTTGAACAAAACCTTAGAAAATGGTATACCATACATACATACATACTAAAGTATAGTATGAGTTTGCCATGCAGAAAATAGTGGAAATAAATATGCTGTTTAATAAATATGGAGCATCTACTCAAATATGAATATCCACTAAAAACAAAAAAAAAAAGTGATAAAGTGTTCATTATATATATATATATATATATATATATATATACATATACACACACACACATATATATATATATATATATATACACACACACACAATTAAATAATGCTTCTTAATTAATATTATAAAATAGTCATTCAAAGAATAAATCAATCAAGTTAATGTAATTAATGGTGTAATTAATTTTCATCTTGGAATTTTAACTGAAATTGAGAAAAAATAAAAACTATGCCTGAGGATGGTAAATGATTTTACTAAAAGTACTTGCAAGCAATATGGACTGAACATCTAATCCATTGTAGAATTAATAAAAACAAGGATCATGTCATTCAGCAAGTGGTCAGTGAGTTAATGCCTTCTTAATCTGTTAGCAAAGTGAGTTCACCTTTAATTACATTAAGTTTATTGATTTATTCTTTGAATGACTATTTTACAATATTAATTAAGCAGCATTAATTATATATGCTTTTTGAAGTATTTTATTGTATATTATATTTGTGGCTTAATAGTAAAAAAAATTTAAATTTCAAGGATATGATTTAATTTAAAAGTTAAAGATGCATGCACACTTTATCACCTTTTCTTTTTAGTGGATATTCATATTTGAGTATATGCTCTGTTTATTTATTAAACAGTATATTTATTTTCATTTACCGACATGAATATTTGAGAAACCTTATTAAAGGAAAGATGTGCCCTCTGGCAGGATTCAAACCTACCTCCCCACCCTTAGCAGAAGAAACCGTGGTTAGACTTGACATGCTTTAGACCAACTGAGCCACAAAGTATCTTGCCATTGAAGCAATGCAAAATGTCTTCAAAAATTCTTGTATCCTGCTAAAGGATTCATCTTTTCTTTAATAAGATTTCTCAAATTTTTTGGGCGACAGATGAAAATAAATAAATATACTGTTTAATAAATAAACAGAGCACCTACTCAAATATGCATTTCCACTAAAAATAATGTTTAAGTGATAAAATCTGTCAGATTAATAAATAAAAAATCCATTAACTCATTAGAAATTGTTTATATATATATATATATATATATATATGTTTATATATATATATATATATATATATATATATATATGTGTGTGTGTATGTATGTAAATAAATGTAAAAAAAAAAATGTGGGACAAAGTGAAAAAGTTTTCTTGTGATGCATTTTTTGCCTTTAGGATGTTAGACTAAATTTGTTATGTGGCTACAACTATATATGCACATGAACCAGCAATGCTGAGAATATATATATATATATATATATATATTATATATATATATAGTTTCTAGATGTTTCACCAATGTACATCAATAGGAATTTTGTGCAGTCTATTTTGTATGCCCATTGAGTTAAATCAGCGAGACACCCAGAAACCTCAAAAAAGACCATATGAACACTGCAGAGATATTCTGCATAACAACAGTGTGTGTGTGTGTGTGTGTGTGTTTATATACCAAGTGATACATTTTTACAAACAGAATAAAATCGTAAATTGTATTCGACAAGAGACCATTAATTATCTGAGATAAGGTATTATGTACATTATTTACATTATTTGGACTATTGTCCTCATCTTCGTTGCTATATTTATCACGTTTCAGTCGTTGTATGCTCCAGCCTTCTTCAGGTGGTTGGAATGTCGAACTGAACCCTTTATTTCGCTCACTGAAGTAGACTGTTCTAGTTCCACATGCCATGTTTAATGTATGTCAGTTATCAGTTATCTCCTGTTAATTCCCCTCTCCAAGTTCTCCACTGCCTTAGCCGGGTATTGAACTCACACCCTTTGAGTCTTGTCACTGGATCTAACCAACACCTTTATCCACTGTACCATATGCCCTTGAGGAAATAAAGGATTCAGTTTGACACTCCACACCACCTGAAGAAGGCCGGAGCATGCAACGGCAGAAACATTGTGATAAATGTAGCAACAAAGTTGAGTACAATAGTCCAAATAATGTAAATAAAAACCAATAATTGTTCTGTTTTATACACGATTTTGGAAAGTAAAGTCTTCTGACCCACAATTCTAAGGCAATGTGAAACATTTCTCAGGCAAACCAAAAGACAAAAATATTTTGCTGCCTATTTGCTTGATGGCTCTACTTGCCTTAGATAGTGGGTGTATGTGATGCCCTAAGTTAGTGGATACTTACCCCGGGGGCAATGGATCCTGGGCTTGTTGAAGTTGGGCTTGAGCTTGTGCTTGAGCCTGAGCTTGAGTGGGTGGGGTCTGGGATGAGGCCTGTTGGGAAGCATAATTGGGAGCAGCCCCACAGACTCCGTCAGCAGCAGGAGAAGCAGCAGCTGCGGCACCGTTTGCACTTGAACCAGCTGTGACTCCGGCATTGGATAATGGAGAAGGTGGAACAGAACTCACTGCAGGCGGAGACACAGGACTTGGCGCCACTCCATTCTGTAACTGAATTGGATTTGGTACAGAGCCACCTTCAGCTCCTCTGACACCTGGCGACAAAGAAGTATCTGGAACAAAAGAGAGACACAGGTTTAAAGTAAACATATGATGCTTTTATGCAAACATCTGTACGTTTTTAAATATATGATTGAGGATAATTACTCTTTTGTGCCACCATACGCCCACTGTGTCAATAAATATTAACAAGTGACCAATCTAAGTCTATTCCATAGGTTAAAATAGAAATTAAATTTAAAATGTTGCTATTTTAAACTAAATCAACAGTTTTAGTGTTAAAGACTACCTTGTGTCATTTTTTTTTTAAACTCAGAATTTTGGTGTTGAATATAAAAAAATAAATTACAATTCATCATATACTACATTAAGAGTTTTATATATATATATATATATATATATATATATATATATATATAAAAACAAACTTACCCACCCCCACATTTTGAAACTGGATTTTATCATTTAAAACCTTACCTGCCTGACATTTCTATTGAGTTAAAATAAAATATGAAGGAGGTTAACATTAATGTGAATCAACACTGAGTAGAAATGAACAAGAATTGCTATCATAGAGACAAAATAACAAAAATCAACAGATATATCATAGCAGTCAAACAAAAGACATTTGAAGATGGCCAGAGTGCAACTGTCCAAAATGTTATGCCTATAATAACATCTATAATCAAGAGGACAACAGTTCAAATTAATAGTATACTGAGGATCCTTCATAAAAAAAAATTAAACTTAAAAAATTCCCTTATAATTAGTTTATTTCACTTATATATTATTTTAAATTAACTGTATTTGAGGTATTTTCAAAAAATCTTTAATATCTCATTTTTAAATATTCATTGTGGTGGTGTGAAGTGGCACAAAAGAAAGTTTATGACTAGAGGAATTTTATAGCATTTTTCATCAGCAACCAATTTATTCCTTTCTGTGAGTTAAATAATGTGGAATTACAAGCCTTTTAAACACAATACAATCAAATACAATTATTTTAAAAGCAAAAACCTCAAAGTAAAACTAAGTGATGAAAGAAGCACGAGTAAAAACAAATTACAAATTGATCTAGTCAGATTAGTCTTATGATTGTTATAGTTACATTTTTTTCTTTTTAGTCATTATGTTCTTTAGGCGTTCAGTTTTCTGTTGTATTTTGTAACAATTCCAGAATTCCAAATTGAACCCTTTATTCAAGCAACAGGGATAAAACATTCATGAAAAGAGGTATCACATAGAAGATACTTCATATTTGGTTTTATCCTGTTATCTTCAACTCCTATCTGTACAAATTGCCTCCTAATGTAACCCTCTACCTTGAGTGGCCAACAGGCCATGTAAAGTGTGAACCTTACTAATAATAAAAAAATAAATAAAAATAATAATAAATAAATAATAAAAAATATATATTCCACTACACATATGCAAGTGTTTCCCACTGCTTAACTCAAGGGATGAACTCTTAGTCATCAGGTAACTAGTTGCCCATTTGGGTCATAAAGACAACACCATGTACTGCAATGGTGTGTCTTGGCCAACATAACCTCATGGAGCCAATCCCACTTCAGGCTTTTTTTTTTGACTACAGTTTTCTTTCTTCTAGACTAGCTGCCACATCAAGGCAAGAGAGCCCAGTCTACCCTACTATTCACGCCTTTTTCAACAGCTTTAGCACAAAGTGAACAAAACTGAATAGAGCAGGAATTCAACTTGGTATACTGAACTCAATTTGGTGCCATTACCACTGTATTATCTATAGCACCAGTAGGAGCAAAGAGTATTTAACTAATGCTTTAACTAATGGCGTAAAAAAACTGTCAATCAAATGGTGGAATTTTAGACCTTTAAGTCATAGGATGTTGGGCTCCAAAAGAACCACTATTAGTTCAAATAGATCAATGTATAATGATGATAATTCTTTAATGTGCAATCAATCTATACAATCATTTTGGTCATGTTACAAGGATGAGTAATGACAGAATACCTAACAAGCATATGTGGGTAATCTTTGTTTACTATATATATATATATATCTCCTGGTTATTTTTTCAGAATGTATTTTGAAATGTTGCTGATTAATCCTAAAAAAAAAAAATAAACAGGTATCAATTTTCCCCTGCTAGTTTTTGATTTGTTTAGTACACACACACAATTTTACATTAGCAGCGATGTGAAAATTTTGTTTTTACCAATCATCATCAGAAAAAGATTTTAATTTCACAAAAAAAAAAAAAAAAAAAAAAAAAAAAAAAAAAAAATTTTTTTTTTTTTAAATTAGTCAAATTCTAATTTCTATAACAATACTGTTACCATAAAAGCATTCAAGAGGCTAAATGAATATTTTGTTCTTGGTGGAAAAAAAATATTTTTCTGATGAGAAAGTGATGAAACATGAAAGTAAACATTTTTTCTAAATTGTTTTATATATCTATTTGCAATTAACAGATATTTGCTCTGTAAACATAATGTAAAATTACCGCACATATCTGTTACTTCATAAAGAATCTTTAAAGTGACTTTTTTTTTTTTTATGAATATAAATTCACTTCAGTCTATTTAGCTTCAACTTGTCTCTTCTTAACAAAAGAAAAGACGATTACAAAAGTTGGCTGAGGTAACAACCAATCATCAATGGTTCTAAGAACTTTCTATTTCAAGAAGAAAAATTCTCAGACATTTGTTAGTCTTTTGCATCCCCTCGGAGAAAACCATGCACTTGTTACCCCTCGGTACAGACAATACATCATACTAATGTAAGTTTTCATAGTAGGTCTAAAACTGATCTTAAACAAAGCATCAACATTCAAGTGTCTCAAAACTGATTGTTTTGTTTTGTTTTATTTTTAAAGCTTATCAACCCTTAGCAGATTATTCAAAGCCATCAAATATTTTTACCTTGTAAGATGATTTTATTGATACAAATCATACTAGTTAATCCAGAGCCAACAGAGAGTGAATTGATACCTTTTCCCAAGAGTATTTGAACATAAGTGAATATAACAAACATGACTAGAATTTTAACTCGACTAATTTCCAATTCAAAGCCTTTATCCGCACATCCAAGCTTACAGAATCTGATATTCCTAAACAGTCATCCATCTAAGTACTGACCAGGCCCAACATTGTTCAACGTTAGTGAGCACACAAGGAGCAGTGTTTCAACATGATATGGCAGTAGGACTTCAGATAAACCTTTCTGAAACAAAAACCTATGATATGTAATTGGAACATGCGTAGTGATGGCACCATACAGTGAAACAATCATAAAAAATTCAGGATGTTGAACTGAAAAATTCTAAACACTTCAAATACCTCGGTGTATGGATCAGTCATAATAAATTTAGTATAAAAGATAAGGAAGTTGAAT
This sequence comes from Acanthosepion lycidas, assembly GCA_963932145.1. Lineage (NCBI taxonomy): Eukaryota > Metazoa > Mollusca > Cephalopoda > Sepiida > Sepiidae > Acanthosepion > Acanthosepion lycidas. The sequence continues at coordinate 9,770,290 of OZ010606.1, forward strand.
GCAGGTTACATGGTGCTACTTTTGCCCAGTACTCATTGACCTTAAAACTCAAGTCATGTTCTTAAATAGCCTTGGTAGATCAAAACTCATATGGACATCTGGCATGGCACCCAACTCTTTCAGAAATATCTAAACTATCATCTATATACAACCATTTTCTCAGATCAATAATAAATGGCTTCAAGGGCATAAATCTTTAAGATGATCTTACATCAGACCCCATAGATTGGCATGACAAAATCACAGAGCTTTACCAAATAACATTCAACAGCAACAAAAGAGTCGGACATGTAACTAGAAGAAAAGATAATGATATGGTGTGTGTGTGTGTATATATATATATATATATATATATATATATATATATATATATATATATATATATATATATATATATATATATCAGTGGTGAATGGTGGGGGCTTAGCCAGAGTGAGTCTACATTCAAATATATCCATTTCAAAGCAACAAAAATCATTTTCATTCTTGACTTCAGCTGGATGCAAAACTGTTTTAACTGTGCCTCAAAATATTGACTGAAATAAGTATAATATTGACTGATATTGTTCATAATAAAAAGGAAACAAAAAGTAAAAAAGGATTTAATAAAATGTTCAGTCAGGCTACATAGATCTGAGCCCTATCTATCATAGGCAATGTATTTCTTGCTTTAATTTTATAAATAATCTTTTTAAAATCTCTGAAGATTTGTATGCCCTGTTTTTCAAGGAACACAAGTTTATTTCAACTTATTGTTTTCAAATGTCCATTTTAAATAATTTATTCCATACAGTATAACGGTTTTTTAGCACAATGTATCAGTTGAAAAAGGGCAAATTAAATTTAACCCAACTTAGTCAGTGAAAATCAAAAAAGTGGCAGCCTTGTCAACTAGAAGGTTGAGTGTGACTGGTGTAATGTTGAGGATATATGATATCAGTCAACTATTCCTATCTCTACCATCAGTGACTTGATAACAAAGCTATAAAAAAATAAAAAATGGAAAGGGGGCAATAAACAGAAAAACATCAGACTTTATTCTCACGCTTTTTTCTTACAGGTCTGGAAAAAAATTTTAAATAAATGTTTATTTATATAAAATTATTACAATTAATATTAAAATGCCAAAATGTTTTGTTTTTTTTTTGTTTTTTTTTTTAATTTCATGAACAGAGATTTTTAAAATAATATATTTTAGCTAGAGTAAAGAAATCATTTTAGCATCTAAGTTATGCCAATAGTATATTTTGTTAAAGATTGTAATGATCCCAACAAACATTGCTAACCTAGTCACCACTGAGTGTGTGTGTGTGTGTGTGTGTGTGTGTGTGTGTGTGTGTGTGTGTGATTAAGAGTGACTAACAAGTTACTGTGGCTAAGTTTTTTTATTTATTTTTTCTTGTTTTTCTTTTCTGGATGTAAACTATGTAGAAATTGTCCAAATGTTTTGTATGTCCAAGTGGCTTGGGCTATAGTTTTAGCCATTATCAAGGATGATATTTTTACTTTTAGCTGAATGCATAGATTATTTTATGTATGTAGTTAGAGTTATAAGAACGTTTTATTTTCCAAACAAGGTCATCACATTGATAATATCTAAAGTATAGCTGAAAGCACTCAGACATACAAGACATTTGGACAATTTCTATGTAAGTTACATCCAGAAAAGAAAATTATAAGAACACAAAAAAAAAATTAGATTTAAAAAAAAAAAAAAAAAAAAAAACTTAACCGCAGTACCTTGCTGGTTGTTTTCAATAAAACTTTATAAAAGAGTGATTGCTGCCCAAATATGCTATATATATATATATATATATATATATATATATATATATAGATAGAATGAAATGGCTTAATTCTGACAATTATTTAATATATTTCTGTTTATACATTATATTTATAGATAAAATGTATTTAAATAAATGCTCTATTTATTTTTAATTAAAAAGTCTTAATTACATTTACTGGCCTGAAATGTTTGAGAAATTTTGTAGAAAATGTTTTCTCCAGCAGGAACCAAGTCTATCTCTAAAACTAATGTATAAACAGAAAATATACTAAATAATTCTCAGACTTAATCCATTTCATATGTTGTCATTGTTTACATTAAGATATTTCATGAGCAGAAATGATTGACCAAGAAAAATTGTTAAAATTGTATGTTTATAAACAGTAATTTGGACTTTGCTAACCGGAAGCTTCTCTGTAGCTAAATGATATAGTACATCAGATCAAATGACAATTTCTGTGTAAGAATACAGGTTAGATTCCTGTCAGAGAACATATTTTATACAAAATTTCTCAAACATTCAGGCCAGTAAATGTAATATAGTTTAATTAAAAACAGAGCATTTACTAAAATAAATTGCGTCTATAAAAATAATGTATAAACAGAAAAAAAAAAAATATATATATATATATATAAAAAGAGTAATCAAGCTGTTAACTTTCCACATTGCTTAAAACAAAAGGTTCAGAAAGAAAGGCCACTCAATATTAGAAAGAGATTAGTAAATTCAAGAAGTCTCATTTCCTGAAAGATCATTTTAAAAGCAAGATTTAAATGAATTTCAAATTGACAGTAATATTGTTCTGTCAATAAATGTCAAATGTTTTCTGCCTGGAAACAGCTAATTTCACCATTACCATTTGATTAATCAAAAGTTTTTTTATAAGACCATCTTTATGACCCAAATTTTACTTAAGGTGAATTGTTAAATTAAAAACAGCTTAAAAACCCACCCCTAAAAAACCTGTAATTCCCACAATTTGTTGCCAGAAAAGATCAATTAAATCATCAATGGTGTTAAAATCTCAACATTTATAATAACTGTATAATTATTATACACAGAAAATCACGTAAAAATTCAAAAGTGCTTTAAATAAACATTAGTTTTCTTCAAAATTTTTAGTTTTCTTAAAAATATAACCTCAAAAATTCAATATTAACCTATATCTTCCTGGCATCAGTTTAAACTGATACATTTTTTTAACATATTTCAGTGAAATTTTTCTCTTTCCAAAATTATAATTAAGATATGGGGAGGGATCAGTTTAAACTGATGCTAGAAGATATGGGTTATGACATTAAAAACTTTTATATTTTTCATCTGTAAGCAGTTCATTATTTTTCATTTTTTGTCTAACAAGAAAATTGCTGCATAATCCAATAAACACAAGAATTAAATCAATTAAAACTCACAATCCTTTTTTTTTTATATCCTCACAAATTGTAAGCTATTTTAAAATACATAATACACATATACATAAAAGTTAAGCTTCTATAATTGAAAAATGAAAATGCAAAACATTTGCAAAATAGATGAAAGTAAAAGATGGTAGATATTCTGTCACCAAAAGAAAGTCAATGTTAGTTATAAGCTAAAAGAGGAAAATACAAAATGGATGTTAGATGAAAAATAAATGTAGGAAGCAGAACAAATCTGACAAACAATAAATTTACAGTTTTTTCACAAAAGGAGAATGAAAGTCAAATTATAAAACAAATACAATAATGCAAGTGTTTATCACCTGCTTTAGATATGAGTATTTTACAGTATTTGGGGTCATTAAAATGAGCAGATCAGATTGGATATTATGATTAAAATGATGTTTTCTATTTTTTTTACCTCATCTTTTATATAATTTTTTTTTGTATACAATGTTTTTTCCAGCAATTCTTTTCCCCAACACAAGTTTATAAATACCATGAGTAAAAAATAATTGATCAAATATGTTTTAGAAAATTTCCCAACACTAAACAGGATATACTTAAAAAGAAGAAAAAATTCTCATTTTGTTTTTGGACATAAAATGAAAGAGAAAATTCTGATTACAAATGTAACATTAAAGGCTAAAAATTACTTGATTAATGTATGAGAAATTGAATTTTCCTAACACAGGCAAAATAAAGTCCTATATACAAGTTTTTTTAAAGTGTTAAAGCCAGAAAATATTTTTTGTTTGTAAGAATTTTTTTTTTTTTTTTCTGATAATTTAGTGATACAACTCTTACAAATTAGAATATATACTTTTTTTTTTTTATTTTTTTTTTTTTTTAATAGATGAATATTGTTTAAATTGTGATCAGATTGTTATGGTTTGGGATGGACATGTGGTGTACATTTTCAAAAACATGAGATAATGGATATATATATTCTTTTAAAAATTAGCAATCATTCTACAAGTAGTCTGAATTCACCAAGCCTCTGTAAAACAATTTTAAAGCAAAGGGCGAAAACGAATAAATAAAAAAAAAATTACATATGAATAACCAACACCTGATTAACAAAATTTTATATTTTGATGCTTACTCATGAGATGTAGAGAGGATAATGTAATTTATAAGCAAAGCTTAGATTCTTGATGCTCTTGGGCTAGAGCACAATTCTTACCCCCAATGCCCTGCAGTATAAGTCTTCAGATATTTTAACAAAAGGTTTCATCACTGGCATGTCATTGGAAAGGAAGTAGGTAAAAAAGCACTTGGACTAAACACTCCTCTAATTTCCTACTGAGGCAAAAACAACAAAAATCTGAAGCAGAAAAGAAAACAGATTCAACCTCTGTTAGTTTAATGTTGGTTATCTATAAGTATAGTTTGGGAGATACTTTGATTGGAGGGGAATTGTTTAAACAAAACCAGACTAAGACTGATTTCCAATTCCAAACCACATATCCAAGCTAACAGTATTCCCAAGCAGTCACCCATCTAGTTACTGACCATGCTCTAAACCTTCTGAAATAAGCTTCAATTAAAACATTAAAAAAATCTAAATGGGCTGCATGAAATCAACTCAAAATATTCAGGACATAGGAGATCATGGCTCTCTACAATTTCCTTTCCTTTATAGTTCTTAGTAAATTGTCTTGTTATCTCTATTAAACCCCTACAACTTAATCTCTCAAAATCTATATTGACTGAACAATGTTTATACAGATTTGTTTGGGGGACAAATACACAATTTGCTTACAATTTAAATTGAAGCAATTTAATTTTTAAGGGTAAAGTTTTAACATGAATCTAAATTCAATAAAAACGTGATTTCAAAATTTTTAATTAGCCATTATCAGAGACTTTTCTTTTTTTCACAGAATATGCATATTTTTTTTACATTTCGACATATGCAGTTAAAAAAAAGTCAGAAGCAGTTGGATACATGGAACATTTGGACAGTTTTTACACACATTATATCAAAAAAAAAAAAAAAAAAAAAAATGACACTTATACAAACACAAGGAAAATTGAATAAAAAGCTTAATCGCAACACCTTGTCAGTTGTCTTTCAAGAAACATATATATCACTTGAATTCCAACTGCGCTCGGTATGTGAGCTTGGAATAAATGCTCCTAATAGTATACAACACAACACAAAAGCATATCTTAAAACAGTTAAACATGAAGAATTAATAACACCTAGAAACAAACCTCCTTGAAAATTACTAAAAAAGGGGTCCCAAATGGACAATACAGACAATTTTTGCGCTCCCGTATTCCTATCAAACAAAAACTGTAAGAATGCTGGAAAAACTAAATAAATTTTTCTTGTCAGTCATATTCAGCAAAACATGTTTAAAAGAAAGCTTGCAGCTCATATGTGTGTATGAAGAAGTATAGTTTTAAGGTATGCTATATTTATAGGATAAAATGCTCAATATCAGAGACAGAGTATATGTAAATATAAAAGTGAACATTGAAGTGAACACTCAGAGACGACAGACTGTTTCATGCTAAACACAATCATCAGGCCACCGTACTGACTTCAATGTTCACTTATATATATATATATATATATATATATATATGTATGTATGTATGTATGTATGTATGTACATTTTGACTTGAAAAATATATCGATGTACTGAGAAAGCAAGTCTTCAGTGATGTGTGCTGGCTTCATTGCAAGTTTTATATTCATACTTATTTCAAACAATAACCTTGAAGTTAACAGGCCATCACCTTGGTTATGACATTACAAACAGGCATGCTTAATACAGTGGTTACTTTGAACAATTGTGCCATGCAGCACCTGCTAATGAAGTCACTGTAAGTGTTCTTCCTCGTCTAATTAGGCATCTTTTCCCCTAAACTGATGTCCAACAGAAAGTCACTGTTTACATTAATCATTTTCCCAATAAACTCATTCAGTTATCATTTTCAAAAAATGCTCATGGCTCGCTGTATATCCTCTTTTATGAAGACTTAATCTCTACATTCTTAGTTTCATCAGCTAATTAATAGCAATTACAATCAATTTTCAGATAAAAATGTATGGGCTTGGGTTAAAAAAAAAAAAAAAAAAAAAATTTGTTATCACATTTAATTTATAAACTTGTGTCAAGTAAGAATTAAAAGATATAAAATAAAATATGTAAAAATCTAAAAGCAAAGATTTATGCATTTTGATCTGAATTCAAAGGTTTTTAGTAAGAATTCGTCAAATGAGAACCTTCATGCCCACAAAAAAAAAAAAAAAAAAAAAAAAAAAAAAAAAATGCAATGTTAAAAAGGACAGGTCTTCCATCAACACCACTATTATTGTAACTACGTTCACTCCTCAGCAATGTTTATTGTTTTAAAAAGTGATTATTAGAATTGTAATAAAACCTAAACATATGAAAGTGAATTTATATTTTTTTTTTTAGTTCTTGGGAATTTACAACAAAAAATTAAACATTATTTGTTTATGTACAAGAATAATTTTATATTTACACCATTCTAAAAACTAACACAATTGTATTAAAACTAATGCAATTACCAATATATAAAAATATTTTATTCATAAATTTATAAACATTTACTAAATTATTAAAATATTTAACTAACCCATAACAAAATCCTTATTATTTACTATTTTATAAAGTTTGAATCAATTGGTAATTAGCCAATGTTTTGCCAACCATTCCAATAAACAATCTAATAAGTAGTGTTCATTATTTTTGTTGTCAATTCTCAAGAACAATGAAAATGAATAAATTCACTTTCATGTTTAGGTTTTATTAAAATTCTAATCAATGCTTTTTAAAACAAATATTTCCAAGGAATGAATGTAGTTAAAATAATAGCCATGGCCCGGGGGGGAGGTCATCCTTTTGACACATTTCTTTTACAGGCATGTCCAAGTTTGATAAAAATTTAATGGCATTAAAATTATAAAGGATTTATTCCATTTTTAATTCTTATATTAATCCATCAAATTAATTTATTATAATAAATTTAAGACCGAGACAAAGCGTTATTTAATTAGCAATCCCACCAACAGTTCAATAAGATTCAGACTTTCCATTGAGAAATTAAAAACTGAAATTGAAATGTTAATGCCAGTCCCAGCATTGGTTCATTTGTGGAGTGGGTAAGGCAGAAAGAAAGCTGGTTAGAACCCCCCACCCCCTGGTTAAAGACTAACACAGCACTATCAATCCAAGTTTAGACAGGCTTGGACATATTGGATCATCAATAGTCCGAATAATGTAAATAGTGTATATCGGATCATCTCGCAAGAATTATTATGTAACACGCTGTTTTGGTTTTACTTGCACATGAAATACAATTGTTGAAACAGAAAATGTTTAGCGATAGTAATCATTAAGTCTTTATCAGGATGTGTAGCAAATGACTGTGTGCTTAAAGTGTATAAAAATGGAGTGTTTTGAATGATGAAAATGATTTGCTTACTTTGTGTGATAAGTGATGTGCCAGTAGTGGAAGGGGTGTTGGAACCAGAAGCACTGTGAGAAGAGGATGGAGTATTAGAGGAGGAGGAAGAAGAGGAGGAGCGAGAAGCTTTGGGGGCAGATCGCCGATGAGGAGGAATATGTAAAGGGGGCAGTGAAATGGCACCATTGATGCTGGCAGATTGTGGTCGGGTTGGTGTGCCATTGGTGCTAGACTGCGATGGTGAACGACTCATACTGGATCGACGGTCACGACTGGAGCCCTCAGACGTCAGAGCGCCAGATATTCCGTTTGGCACATTTGGACGACCTGAAAATCGGAACAAGGAAATAACATCGGCACCAGGAGATAAAAAGGTAAACATCAAATAGGCAGGGCATATATGGTATAAACTCTAATTCTCCTTTCACGGAAGTTTTGTTAGATGTATTAATATTTGCAAAATTTGAATTACAAAATTATTATATTTCAAAGACAATGGGTTAGGAATTTCAATATACAGAAAACAATTAAATGTGAACTTGTGCTTTAAGTAAAACCGAGGATGTCAATTTTTTGGATGCAAACAACTGAATTTTGTTCTTTCAATTCAAGATTTTGGCTAATTTTATAATGCAAGACTGTCCAAAAAACAAACCAAAAACAAAGCAATTTTTTTTAAAACAAGGATGGTAATTAGAGTGTATACAATATTTGTGGTCAGTAGTTAGTACACGAGAATGCATCAAGTCCTGGGAGAAAACTTTATTTGTGGTTGTAGAGGTTTTGGAAAAAATGCCAGTTGAAATGGCTGAAAACAACAAGGACTTTATCCTATCAGATATATGAAGGCATCTCTCAGTCAAAGAAAATGAGTTGCCAATATTGCACAATGAAATTTGAAAACTTTACGAAAAATGAAAAGATATTCAAGTTACCAAAAAATTGGCAGATACATGTCAAAGAAAAAGATATTTGCAAATGTAAGAATTTTCTTAAAGACTCTTGCAGTAAAAATGATTTGAGTAAAATCTAATCTTAGGTTTTGTTTACATTTTTCGTAAATTAAATTTTGGGTAGGTTTTGCAATGTTGTATCTGATCAACATACACAAAACTGATTTGTTTCCAAATTAAAATATTACAAACATTATAAATTAAAATATAATTATGATACTAAAATAATTGTTAATCATTGACTTTCAAAATCTGCAACATGATCAAAGTAGAAACACAAATTCTTGATATTTTTCTTGTAGTCAAACTTACATTGAAAATCATTCAAATACAAATGTAGCAGTTTATAAATTCTATATAGCCATAACTTATAAATATAGTTATCTTATCTAAAAGATTCTGAATTTAGAAGACACACAAATAACTCTGATACAATGATTACATTTTAAAAAATTATTTTAATAATTTTGACACTCAATAATTATAAATTAAATCAACACTGCAAAATATTAAAATTTAATGACTTTTTTTTTTTAATTTCTGACATTACAAAAAGGATTCTTTAATAAGCAAATTAACCTGTTTTATATCAAAATTTAAAATCATATAGACAAACAAAACCACTTTACAACAGTAAAAATATTATACTCTAAACTAGATATGGAAAAAATATATTCTAAGCTAGATCTGGACAAACTGGAAAAAAAATTCTTGTGACGCATTTCATCTGTTAGGATTTCATTGAACTGGGCTTTGTTGATGTTGCCACGTCTACACATGTGCAAGAAAAGAGAGACGTAGGTAGTTTCAAGTTTTTTTGAAAGAATATTTTTTAAAATATTTTTGAAAGAATACCTGTCCCTCATTTTATGTGCATGTGTAGACATGGCAACATCAACAAAGCCCAGTTCAATGAAATCCTAACAGATGAAATGCGTCACAAGAAATTTTTTTCCAGTTTGTCATTTTTATAAATACTGTTCGTTGATATATGAAATTATACAAAATTATATATCGCTATATTACTCTAAGCTAAGAAAAATTACAAATAAAAACCCTGATATTTAACAAATAAATAAAAAAATGCTCTATCATAATTTAATTTTAATGTTGAACTTTAAATTCTAAATTTTTCAAAAAGGTCAGCAAATCATTAAAACATTTGATCTAGCAAATAAATGAAAATTTTAGTTTAGGTGTATTTAATATAGAAGTCATTTCTGAGCTGGATTGTCTTTGATGGTTTTATTTGCTGAATGATAAAGAATCAAATAAGCAGTAGATTGAGTGGGTTTTATATTTGATAATATTGAAGTCTTTCTACAGACAACAGCAGTTAGAAATATGCTTCCTATCTGATAAGTAGAAAGTCTTTTTTTTTTTTTTTTTTTTTACAAAAGAATTTGTCTGGTGTACTAGAGTAGGACAGAGAATCGGAATGTTTGATGTAATGCACTCAGAAAAGTTCAGAAACTGTGACAATGAAACCTCAATGTATAGGTTGAGCTAAAATATTGCCAATGTAAATGCTGTCAAGTTCTACAACTGAATATGCAGACCTGCTACCAATTTTAGGACAAGGTTAGGTTAAACTTTGTCATGAGAGATTCACTGGCAAATATTAATGGGTGTGCTTCTTCCTGCATATGCCAAAGGAAAGAACAAGTGGTAATGTAGATGAAACAAAGACAGAAGTAATCTAGTTGTATTCTACAGACAGGAATATATATATATATATATATATATATATATATCAAAGAAAAAACTTAACACTTGAAAAAAATGATAATAAATTTATTTCAACAGGTAGGTTTTTTAATACCTGCTAAATCAGACTGGAATTACAAAATTATATATATATATATATATATATATATATATAAAATTCATTCAAATATGTTTCATTAAATAATATAGACATATTATGCCTATTTATTTTCATAATAATCTTTTCTAGTTCTCTAATCAGCTTCTTGTTATATTGAAATTCAAGGAAGACACCATATTTTTTTTTCTTACCCCAAGTATTTTTGATCTCTTCCATGTCTTTTCTTTTCAAAGACTAACTACTTTTTTTTCTATTAGTGAATAAAGATATGATTGCATCATTAAGCTCCAACTGCTACTTGTCCACAAACCAGATTAGGACTTTTTTTTGCTGTTTTGATCACAAATTACTTCAACTCCCCATAACTTCTCACCACCTAAGTGTCTAAACAAAGCATGCCGCACAATCTTTGTTCCACCCCCCAATGGGTTGTTATCCAAGTCTTATGTATTAAATGTAACTTGGTTTCAATCTTGGTATCTTCAGAAATCGCCTGAAGATACTGAAAGACTGAAACCAAGGTAAAGGAATTGGCCGATTCCTAATTTTTTAATACTACTGTTTCCTGGTCTAATTCAACTTTAAAATTCAAATTTAAAAGTTTCAAATTTCAGCATCCCCTTAACTTCATACAGTTACATCAATGCAAACATCACTTTAGTCCAATGAAGTCCTAAAAAACAAAATGCATCAAATGTAAAATTTCTTTTCTTTGCCATTAATTTTCATAACAATATATACCCCTTGACGAGTGGATGGAGTGATCACCAAAGGGTCTGTCTACAAAACTCTGGAGTTGGGATGCTAAAGTAACATGAATCAGCTAAGTGACAAAACTTTTACTTGTATTAATTTATATATATATATATATATATATATATATATATATATATATATATATATATATGTGTGTGTGTGTGTGTGTAAGATTAAGTACTCTGTTTATAATAAACAGTATTAACATCATTTACCAGCCTGAATGTCTGAGAAATTTCATAGAAAATATGCATCCTCAGACATAAATCTAACCTGTATCCTACACGGATCTGTCATATAACCTGATATGCTATACCAGTTTAGCTACAAAGGCGAGTCTTAATAGCAATCTCGATTTTACTGCTTTTAAATTACAACCTTCCTATGATTTCCCTCAAACATCTATATCTGCTTGAAGCATATCTTAACATAAACAAATGACATCACACACTACAAAATGGACAAAGTCCGACAATTATTTTATTGTTATACTTGTATGTATGTATATATATATATATATATATATATATATATATATATGACTAACAATTACTATCTTGCTACTTAAAAAAAAAAAAAAAAAAAAACAATTTTATCAATCAATGACAATTTCTTTTTGCTTATCTTTCTTTGTCTTCTTGTAGATGTTGATTTTCAGATAAATTCTTTAATTTTTGAAGCATTTTGAAAAATCTTTGGAACTTTGGTGGTTATAACTGCAAGAGGAAGAACTAGCTTTTCAAAGACATTTCCTGTGTGAAACACAAGGCTAAAGTCTTTCTTGAAATGCAAGTTGCGTCTGAATTTTTTAAAATCAAATTAAATTATTTTTGTGTATAAAGTTTGTTTTTCATTGCTGCAGCCTGTTTTCTTCAAATTCAATTATGCACAATCTCCATCACTTCGTTCTTTCCAAAATGGCACCATTTGTTTGGTAACTCTTCTGGTGATTGTTCCATCTGCCATTGCTTCTATTTCTGCATCTTCCACTTGTGTAGATACCTGTTCAGCCTCTTGGTTAATCCCACCCCCAATAGAAACCATTTACTCAACTAGTTTTTGTTCAGCTACTTCATTTTCTACTTGTGTAACTTTTTATTTTTTTTCCTACCATCTTTGTGTCTCTTATTTTATCAGGAGGAATCATTCTTACATTATATCAGAATAATTGTTTTCTACCACTTCTTTCGCCTCTTTGGATTTTTGTCCTCTGAAAAAAATTGCTTCCTTTTTCTTCTTCATTTCCTTAATCTTATTCTTTTCTTTTTTTGGGGGGGAGGGGGAACATCTTGTAATCTCCTGCCTTATTTAAAAACCCTTTTAAAAGCAAAGCAATTTCTGTAAAATAGTCACTGAGTAACTTCCATTTTTAATTCTTATAATTTTTTTTCTCCTATTAGAATGAAGTTCAGGTCAAAGGTTCCCTCAATGTGTGATCAACATTGCTTTAAACATACCTTTTGGCCTACATCAGAAAAAAAAATAAATAAATAAAAGTCAGAGATTCTTGTGACACAGGAGCAGCAAATTCATTACTTACTCATCCCACCCAACCATTTCCATATTTTTTAATTCCAACTAAATTGACTTCCCACCCAAATCCCCAATCATAGCCTGCCACACCCCAATTCCCTGACAAATTTTCTTCCCTAATGAATTATCACAGGATAACCTCTTGACTCTGGAAATGGTTGTCATTTCACCACAACATGTATACACCAAAACTGAAGGCTAAATAATTCCAACTGAAATTCGACTTTTAATCACTCTAGTTATTTGATATTTGCGTCTTATGAATCTCATAAATAAATAATAAACAATTTTGCAAGATACTGCAGACTTGAAAGCTAAAATAAATGCTTATCCCATTAATGATTTTATAATCAAAATTCTTATTTTCTAAAACAAAAAATAAAAACTCCTCCTTAAAGGACTGTATGTAAATATTTATTTATATATAACCTTATCTGTATTCTGCCAAGATTGAAAGAACAATTTTAAGTCAATTTTTCCAAGCCAAAAGAAGGGCTATCCTTACAAATAGAAGACTTTAATATGCCCATAGTTTCTATTTAAAAAAAAAAAAAAAAATCATAAGATTCAAAAGTTCCTCTGGACTGATTCACTTTTTTTTTGTGTGAGTTAAGTTTTATATGCAAGGTACAACAGAAATGCCTCCCATATAATGGTAAGACATTAGTGGCAATGATGGCTCCATCCAGCTAATGCGTGGGATTACTGTATAATTTAATCATTTCAACTTTTCATTCAAAAATAACTACTTGATTAAAAGTTAGTAAAACTACCAAGGCATATGTTTGATGACTGCAAAAGAATTATTCCCACAAAAACTGGATTTTACCATTTGAAATATAATGCACAAACAAATAAATCAGTCCCAAGAAACTTACTGGACCACAAGATTTTAGAAATCAGTTAAAATGAGGACACCTCCAATTTATGATAGAAATATATTAATAGCAAAGAAAATCAGTAATAAAACAGAACTATAAAAATAACAAAGCTGAATTGAAAGCATATTAAGAATGTTAAAAAAAAAAAAAAAAAAAAAAAAAAAAAAAAAAAAAAACACAACCCAACACCATATTTCTTAGTTTGAAAACTTCTGACTAAAAATGTCGAACTTACCATTTGCCAAAGCAGCACTATGACGTTTTGGGGGAAGATGTTCCATTTTAACATCCATCCCATGTAACACAATAGACAAGTCCCCCATCTTGCCTTTTCCATTTAATTTTAAATCCAGTGTTTTTGAATGATGATTAACTAGAAAGACAAGACAGAGACAAAAAGACCATTAAATTCAAGGCTGAGACAATTATTCAAAAGGTATAAATTATAGTAAATAATATAGAAAGAGTGATTGAATTTAAATAGGAGAGAAGAAGAAAAAATAAACCTATGTCAAATATGATGGAAAAAAACGAAAGGGTATATTTACATTTTCCATTATTTTCCTTCAAAAGAGGATACAAGTCAAGTATAACTTCACCCATAAGTGAGTTTGCTCGAATGTGGTTCTGGTTCAAAATACGAAAATCGAGTTTTGAATATGGAGTGACTAGTCTGAAATTGGAAAAAAAAAAAAAAAAAAAAAGAACATTGAATGAGAAAGAAATTCTTGTAATTTGTCTGCACATTTCTAAGTGCAGATTTTGATTTCAGCTGAAATATTTGTTTTCAATATTTTAACAGAAATTTTGGTTAACATTTTTAAATTCTAAAAACAACTACAGTGTAACCCGGATATAAGAGAGATTTTCTCTGGTCCCAAATTAGAGCCATACTTACCTAAACAAAATAGACCAAACCCGGATATAAGAGACGACTTCTCCGGTCCCGACAACTCTCTTATATCCGGGTTACACTGTACTTTCAAAACTTTGAAAAGATAAAAAAAACAGCTGAATTTTTAAATTTGAGATTTCTGATTTATTTTAGGTTTTACAAAATGGAATCAGTTTTTAAATGTATAAAATATTCTGGTCTTGGTTAGGCAGCATCCAAAATTATATTCTTCCTGATATTGAAGTTTTCTTTATAAAAAAAAAAAAAAAATTAAAAAGTATGGAAGAGAGCCATGTTTTTATGCTAGAAAAAAATTTTTTTATTATCTTAGTTTTGTTACCTTTTGTTTTTTACCATTTTACCCCAAGCAAGGCAATAAAGCCATTAAGATGCAAGGAGTTACTAAGTGAGAGAGAACATGTGAAAAAGAAAACATTACTATTATTTTATACTAGTGTACCCATACCATCAAAATTGGCGGCAAGGAATGTACTATAAGTAATATGTATTATATTGTAAGTAATTTTTGTTTAATCCATGTATAATTCTATAATTTAAAATAGTTTGTTAACGTTAATAATTGAACAGTGTACAATTTATAAACACCTAGGGAAAGATATATGCATTTTATCCTCATAAATGTTACATATTTACAACTAAAATTTTTTTACTGCAAAACTTATCAAAGCACAATAGCTCAAAGCTGTCCATCCTTCTAGTTAGGTTTTTTGTTAAATGTCAAAACTGAGTGTCGAGATTCAATACAATTTAGTTCTTACTATAAAATGTGTCATCCTAAGGAGCGGTTCTCTTTGTAGTTCACTGCACCCTCCCTCATCAACTTGTGTGAAG
>OZ010606.1:9788144-9863144 GCA_963932145.1 Acanthosepion lycidas
GGCATTAGTTAGATCCAGTGACAGTACCCAAAAAGTGTGAGTTCAATACCCAGTTAAGAAAGTGGAGAACTTTCAGAGGAAAATTAAAAGGAGATAACTGACATCCATTAAACATGGTATGTGGAACCCTAGTAAGCGAAATAAACAGTTCAGTTCAACATTTCAACCACCTGAAGAAGGCCGGAGCATACAACGACCGAAACATAATAAATATGGCAACAAAGTTGAGGACAATAGTCCAAATAATGTAAATAAATTATAACATGTAGAAAATTAAAATCATTGCTTTAGAAAAGCTTGAGGGGCCCCAGGCTGCAGCTTCTACTTGCCAAAAGGATAATCCAGCCCTGACTGTCTCATGATCATGGTGTAATAGCTGGAGAACAGTGGGTAAGTAAGCATTTAGGTAAATCACTCTCCCATAACACTGCCCAAGTAGTCATAACAGTAAAAAGTTGTTGCACTCATTTCCAACCATGACCAGTCATGAGGATGGGCTGCAATAGATAATCACTATAATAGTACATTATTAGAGTTCATGACTAATCGATCAAGTTTCTAATAGACAAAAAACAAACACAGCTTCCCTGCTAATTTTCGTATTAAATTCCAGTACATGTTTTTCATTTTTATAAACTTTAAATGTCGAACAAGGAAAAAAACTCAAGGCACCTACAGGTTAATAGGAAAAATTCTTTACATTTAATCCTAAACAATGACCATAAAATAAAATAAAATGCAAAAACACTGTACAAACAAATCTTTGCAATGTAGGAACCTAAGCTTCTTTTAATATACTGATAAATTTATATAGATCGGAGGAGGGGGGGATGTCCTCAAGCCCATGGCCTTCAATGAGCAGTGGACTATCTTTATCTTTGCACAATCAATATTTTTCCTCAAATTTTAATAAATTTGTCCCCCAAAAAAAAAAAAAAAAAAAAAAAAAAAAAAAAAAAGAGAGAGAAAAAGAAGAAATCCAAAAATTGCCAAAAGCAATCACAGTCATGAAAACTTGTGAATCCAAAATTTCAGGATTATGGGTCCAGCTCAGAATGTTTTTAATTTGCTCACAGAGTTGGCCTGATTCCAAAATGGTATGGAGATGTTGGACTACAGCCTCTAGGAGTAACGTTGAAAACCCAGTCAATTTTATTTTGAAACACTGTAATTTGAGAACAGTAATTATTTCATTTGAACATGAGCTATTGAAAGTTACAGTTGTGTCTATTTATTTTTTATCAGTAGAAGCCAATATGGCAGAATCCGAAAACAATTGCAGTGATGAAAACTTAGGATTGTCGGTCCACATCTGGCCTGGAATGATCTTACTTTGTTCATGGAGTTGGCCTGATTCGAAAACAGTACGATATATTGGGCTCTATGAGTAAAATTGAAAAGTGTGGCACAGTTACATTGTTTTCTTTTGCTATAGCAGGATATAACAACTATGAAATTCAAATTCAGGGATCAAAGTCACCTTCAATAGCAGGATAAATTTTTTGTACAGCAAACAGACATATACAGAGTAATAATAAAGGTTAATAAAACTGTCTCTTTCATACTTTTGCAGTAGTAGTAGTAGTAGTATTAAATTTGACCTACCCACCAATTGCAAACAGACAGTTCATAAGTTTTAAGGTCAGTGAGATCTGTCCTAGTTCAAGGAAGAAAAGAAACTTCTCCCCATCATTATGTACTCTTCATGACAAGAGCAAATAAATGTACTTTACAACAATGTCACTTTTTTTTTTTTTTTTTTTTTTTTTTAAATTATATAGTGTATGGCAGAAATACCTCCCACATAATGGTAAGACAGTATATGTGGGAAGTATTTCTGCCACATCCTGTATAACAAGAAATACATTCGACAACTCATATTAGGGAAAGTGGAAATAAGTATCAAATTTTTATATTCATTATACAAGTTTGTTTTTTTTTTAAATCAATATACAAGATGAAAAGAGATAACTTTGGCTACTCATGTTTTTTCATAACAAGTGGAGGAACACGTCTGATTTCATATTGGAGTGGAGACAACTAACAAAATATCATGTTAGGAAGAGATTTGAAAAGATTGTTAAATAAACTGAAAATGCAGACCTACAAGTTTTTTTGTTAACTGAGCAACCTAACAATTAAAACACCTGTAATCATTATACTGGAGAACAAATTTCAAATTTTTGCCTATAGAATTAGATTTGACAGTTCTATAAAATTTGAGTACACCGAGTACAAATCTATTTTTTTTTTCCTCTTTAATACTCAGTTTTGCTCTATCAGGTCCTGATTTTTATCAGCACCCCTCCTTTTTCATTGTATTCATAAACAGGTTTTTTCTCAATACTCACTAAGTCTTTTTGCAGTTACACATAATGCAACTAGTTTTTATCTAGTTATTTGTACCTATTGTTATAGTATTGTTATATTATCTATACTTTTATGTGTAACATCCTAAAAATATTTTTAATTTTATCATTTTTAACCAATTTTAATATTAGTAAATTAAGCTAAAAATATCAGAATTCTAGAATGTTCTTGAGTGTTCCTGTTTTCTGTAGAATATTCAAGGAGGACAAACTAAAAGAGGAAAGATTCCACCAAGATATCAAAATTATGGAGGAATGGTACTAAGTCCTCTGGGATTCTCACATGATGTTTGATTACTGCTGGTGCTTGAAAAGAGACCTGCCATCAACAAGCAAATATGCAAAGAAGTCCTGAAAAAGAAAATTTTTGCCACAGTGAAATTTTTTTTTTATATATATTTTAATTCATTTCTATCATTATAATGCAATTTTACTGTAGTTTGTTTCTATTCATGAAACATGAAAAAGATATTTAATACAATTGAAAAATCTGGAAAATGGCACATAGGCTGTTGACAAGAATCAGGACCTGATAATGCCAAACCGAGTTAAAATTCGTATTCAACACACTCAAATTACCTAGAGTCAAGTGTCGGAATATCATTCAATAAAATAAGTGTTACCCAATGTTATCAAGGTTTCACAATTATGCTTTCTGTTTGAAAGGAGCTACTCATAAGATAAACTTATTACGTCACTCTTTCTCTATTAGTCATTCTGTTTGTATATGTGCTTGAAGGTAACGTTGCTTTCATGATTGGAGACAGGCTATCTACCATACATACATGCTTTGAATATTGCTGCCATATCTGGTCTGGCTGTATATCTCAAGAGGTTTGACAAACCTCAAAGGAGGATCTGTACTGTAATCGATCCTGACCTGGCATCTCAACTTCAGTCGCTTTCTTACCAACATAACATGGGCTTCCCTCGGTCTTTTCTACAAATCTTTTCACAGCAACTGTTCTGGTGAGCTCTTTTCACCTTAGTGCCTCAACTGCATGAATTTAAGTATGCCACTTATTTCACAACTAGGTCACACTGTTTTACTGTTAAACTAGCTAGATGCAATTCTAATAGTTTCTTTTCTAACCCATAGAACTCCCTTCTGATTTCTTGCTTCCCTGTCACCTACAATCTTCAGAAATTTAAATGGAATGCCAATCACTACTTACTTTAACCTCTTCTTTTATTGTCCTTTCTTCACTCTTCCCCACTAATGTCTTCTCATTTTCTTTCACTCCCTGTAATCCCCTGCATGCATCCTCATGGCATTATCACCTTACTTTGGATGAAACAATTTTTATATATATATATATATATATATATATATATATATATATATATATATATATAGAGAGAGAGAGAGAGAGATAGATAGATATAGATAAGGAACACAATGGAAACCTTTATAAATAATTTTAGCTTTTTAGATTTATAAACATTTTGAGTCCTGGGTATGATGATAAACTAGATACAGCAGCAAGGCCTCTGATTAGGAGGTTTTGAGGAACGTGGAACCACCTGTTATATTCTTTTGCTCCCAGGTTCACCCTGACCAAAGGTGGTAGCACCAGTTAGTGTCCCAGCCATGAGCAAATATTTAACCCCCAAACTGAAGGTCAAAATACTATGAAAATGTAAAAATAGATTTTTATAGTAAAAATACCAGCATTATTAAAAAAAATTTTTTTTTATATATATATATATATATATATATATATATGAGAGAGAGAGGAATGTATTGCTATATAATATATTTTGGAAAAAGAAAAAATATTACCAGCAATACATTCCTTAAAAAAAAAAGAAAAAAAAAAAAAAAAAAGAAATTATTGCCAGCAATACATTTGACTCTTGACAAAAGAACATCAATAACACCTGATCTACAAACCGATTTCTTATAGAAAATACATATTATATTCATATGAACCTATCCTAAAAATCTTGGCATTAAATAAAACAAACCATAAACACATTTGTATTTGTGATTTCAGATTTATAAACACTTATATTTATAATTTTATATATATAAAAGTTTCTTATTTGTTCCCCATCCTTATTCTGTCAGATTCCAATCTGTGCATGTTTAAAATAGGATACAGAAAACGCAAAGTTTTTAAAAAATTTGCCAAATGGAAAATATTTCATTGAAAATAAATTTGATTGGAAATCAAATAATTCTATTTTCAATGAAACATTTTACATTTGTCATATTATATATATATATATATATATATATTATATACACACACACACAAATATCCTTTGTATAGATAAACATAACACATACCAACAAAATACTAATGATTTCAATTAGTGACCTACTACTATGTTAACTAAATTAACTTCTCTGAAGACTATTTAGCAAATAAGTGTTTCTGTTATAAGAAAAAAAAACAAAAAAAAAAACATAAAAACAGATTTGATAATATACAATAACTTATTTTTTAAATTGCTTTCTTCCAATATAAATTTAACCATTTTTTTCATACAAAATTTCAAATTATTTGTCAGCAAGACTAAAGTGAGAGTGAGTGAGAAATGATTCCAGAAATTTGCTCAAGTGAGGTATAGACAGGCAAAAAGTAAAAAGAAAAAGACATTACTTGTATACATATCTAAATACTTGTTTTGCAGCAAAGCAAACTTGGTATTTTTAACTTTAAAAATGAAACAAAATATCAAATCTATGACAAAATTCTACCCAACAGTAAAATCCTCCACCACATACACTTTTTTTTATTTGAAATATGAACCAATCAAAATGTCAGCCATTTGACCTCAACAATTATTTGAATATATGCCACCACATATCAGCTGTTGTTATTAAGTCAGATGGTGATAAATAAGCTCAAGGCTAAATAAATATATGATAACCACAATGGCTTATTGTTTAAGTCCTAGGTTACAGCAAAGTAAAGATTAGCTATAAAATAGGATTCCAGAAGTAGTAGAAAATGTGCTAGACTGATTGCAGCAATCCAACTTTTAAGTGACATTCTTATGCAGGAAATAAGATATATATATATATATATATATATATATATAACCCTCTGTCTACCTAGAAAACTGACTTCCAATGAGCTCATTTTATTTTTTAAATTATTTAAACTTTTGTATTTAAACAGTAAGAAACACTGAATAAAACTACAATATATATATATATATAATTATAGATGAACAAAGAATAACAATTTTAATCAAAATTTATTCACTGAAACAGAAAAATTACAATACATCTTTGTATTTAGTTTGAAATTCAAAATTAATTCAAATTACTTTTTTTTTTATAAATTAAAATATATTGTTGCATTTTGCACAGAATATTTTCAAATGGCTTTGGCATACATGTTTTTGTCAAATATGACAATTTGCATTTTTCTATTCATTTTAGGACCACATAATGTGCTTTCTTTTTTTTTTTTCTTTCTCTCATTGGACGGTTCTTGGGCAGTGTATTGCTCACTAGAGTTTGTAATTGTATCAATACCTGTGAGACCTGAATTCTTTCAATATTTGTCCATTTTGAGATTATAAATGTTTTCATTTATATTGTTTATGAATCCAAATCTGGAAATAATCTCAAAATGGACAAAGCTGAATCACAAGATCTTATAAAACATGAACATCCTGGCTTTTGATATAAAATATTGTAGGATGGCATTCTTTGTTCTGCTCTTTCAATTGGTTTACAAGACCAGATTTCAGACTTATCTTTCGAATAATACTTTTCACATCTCATTGAAGTGTTTGAAGAATCATTTCTATCAGTTTTGTTGTCATCATTCATATCATCATCCGATTTCAAATAAGTAATGCTGACATATTCACATT
The DNA here is from genome assembly GCA_963932145.1 of Acanthosepion lycidas. NCBI lineage: Eukaryota > Metazoa > Mollusca > Cephalopoda > Sepiida > Sepiidae > Acanthosepion > Acanthosepion lycidas. Next base: position 9,794,351 of record OZ010606.1, read on the forward strand.
CATTATCATCTTCAGAAAAAAAAAAAATGGCACCTATTTAGAATAAACAATATTTTTTATTTAATTAAAAATGTCAACCATAGGTCCAATGAATCCACTTGATAATAGAAGTCACTCACCAAATTTATTTTTGTTTTTTTGTTCTAAATTTATTTCCTTTATGTAGATGACAGAAAATGAATAAAAAATAAGTCACAAAAAGTAATATGGATAGAATAATTATAAGAGTAAAAAAATTAGTTTTGTAAAGAAATTATGGGTCCATTGGACCCATTGTTTAATGTGTAAATTTATTCAAAATTATTATTTACTGTTTATTTTAAATGGAAGCAGCAGATTGAAGTTGATTAAAATTACAAGTACTTAAAAAAAAAAATAAAAAAATAAAAAATAAAGAAGCATTTTAATCTAATTATCAATATTTTTAATAAGCAAAGATTATAAACAGATATATTGTCCATGTAAGTCTATACTGAAAATTTTCCTATAGTTTGGTTAATACAAATTTTACACTGAAAACCCTTCCTCAAGAACATGCCATTTTTATGAATATTAACTATTACAAAGCAGATTTAATAAAATCTAAAAATGCTGATTAACAATGACTATTATTTAAATCAACTGTGAAACAAAGAAAAAATGCTAAGGCAGATTATAATTACAGAAATTTCAGCAGTTAGCATGTTCCAAAATCAAATTATTTAAGCAAGTTTTGTATTTACAACTTGAAAGAGAAACTGAATGCAAGATGGAGTAAATGTTTAGTATTCAAAATGTCTGCAGAAAAATGCACAAACTGAAAAAGACACTTTCAGTAAAAACATATATATATACATATCTACACTGAGGAAGGAGTTAAAATTAGTAATTTTCATTATCATTTCATTCATTTTTACTTTTATCCCAGTTGTCAATTCACAGTTAATTGGCATTATAGACTGAAAAAAATAAACAAACAAAAAATAATCCTCCAATGAAACCCAAACTCAATTTTTTTCAAAAAGTCAGTTTTTATGGGACAAGTGTTTTAACAAATAAAGCCATAAAGACAGCTAGTTATGAAAACTCAAATCTAATCACACTGTAAGAATAAAATGTTTCATCCGCTATGAATTAGTGCAGCATTTCTCTATCAGTGCACCTGGACACATTAATGTACCCTGAAAGGTAAGCTAGGTGCATTCCAAGTAGAGTAATTTATAAATTTTTATATTTAAAAAATCTTAGGGATACCATGCACATAGCTTCCATGTCTAAATCAAATCTTTGTCATTTGATATTTTAAACAGGATGCTAAATTCCTTAATCTTTAAGATGAAGTAGATAATCCTTTTACTTTCCTCAATGGATTTAAATCAGTCATTATTAGCCTCTCTTGAAAAAAAAAAAAAAAAAAAAAAAAAAAAAATCAGCAGCAGATTCTTCATAAATACCTTTAAATGAAAACTGTACCATTAATCGTCTGTGGTAATACTAGAGTTTCATATTTTCAAATTTTATGATCATTTTTTTTTCCTTATTAAAATTTAAAGTGCATTCCAGAGTTTTAGTTATTCTACAAATGTGCCCTGAAGTATTCAAAAAACTGAGAAACACTGAATAAAACTACAAATATTTTTACTTAAATTCACAAGCCCCAGAGAATAGAAAAATATTTAAATATAATCAAAATGTGTTTTTTTTTTTTTTTTTTTATTTCACTGTATTAGGGAAATAAATTGTTAATTTTGGTATTAGGGGTTTATGAGTTTATTTTGTTTTATGACATATCAACACATCAATGGGCTATTTAATGCCAACAAGATTTTTAGAATAGATTTGTTTGTTTGCTTAGCAACATATCAACTTCTTATGTGTCATTTAATGTTGTAATTTAATTGGGTGGGTAGTATTAGTAATTTCTATTACAAAAATGTATTGCTGTATTTTTACTATAGAAATCTATTTTTATACTTTCATAGCATTTTGCACACACTTTGGGGGTCAACGATTTGACCCGAGGTGGTAATACCTGTCGGGCCAGGGTAAACTTAGGAACAATAGCAATTAAGAGGTGGTTCCAGGCTCCTCAAAACTCCAATTAGAGGCCATGCAGCCAGACGTAGTTTATCATCATACCCAAGAGAGATTTTGATATTAGATTTTTTTTTTTTAGTTTTCCTTTATTTCACAAAGTCTTCACTGTGATTTCAATTTATTACTCTTCAATTTTGTTGACTTGACTTCTAACTATCTATGTACCATGTCTCAGGCAATCATAGTTCTCCACAGCTTTCTACCTCATGAGAATCTCAGCAGTTTTTCTCTTTGCTAACCCCCACCTCCCTGGACTCCATTCTACCATGCATCCACAAGCTTGTCAGATAAATAGATCACTGTCTTCTCCTGTCTCTTTTGCCCTCAATATGCCCTGTGAGGGTCAAGTTTTCCAAGCCCTCATTCTTCAATATGCCCAAGGAATTTCAGTTGTCTCTTCCTGATTCTGAGGATAAATATTCTTTTTGTTGCCATTTTCTTTAAGACCTCCTCAGTATCTTTCTGTAGAACCACATTTCTACTGCCTGTAGTTTGTTTTTTTTTCTCTCTCTCTCATCTGTAGGGTAATTGTCCAACATTCACTGCCATATATTTTATATTTGAGGATAGATGCCACATGCAATCCAGTACTCTTTTCTTTGTTTCTAACATTTTTCCATTTCTCAGCACCTTGCTTAGATTTTGAAGTGCTTTTTTGACAAGTCTGATATATGTTTTGATCTCAGTGCCACATTTTCCATCCAGTTAAAATGCTTCCCAGATATCTGAACTTCTGCACTTGCTTGATGTTTATATCTCAGGTTTGTAACTCACATCTTGGGCTTTTTCTCTTGCCAATGACCATACTTTCTGCCTTGTTGCATTTGATGGTTCATCCATACTGGTTTGAAATCTGAATTGGCTAACATTGAGCATTTGTTACCAATTTAACAAATATAAATATCACCCATGCTTATTACTTTGACCAATATATATATCATAATTATTGTTATCCCTAATCCAACAAGGGTTTATGATCATGAGTCTTAACCCATTAGAGTCAGAGAAGCAACACATGTACTGTAGTTATAGTCCAACCTTCTCCAGAGTTTTCCTTCTAAAGACTTAGAGCCCAGTCCATGCTGCTATTCACACACAGCTAGGGTGAGAAGAGATTCATACTTTTCCCCAGGGTACATGTACTTAAGTGAATGCAAAGAACTTGACTGAAAGTTGAACTCTGCTCTCCAATTTCTCATTCCAAGCCAATATCCATTACACCACCTGCATCTAACAAAGATTAACATATCAGGGAAAAAAAAAAAAAAAAAAAAAAAAAAAATCAACCTAATTATCCTTATTGTGCATTAACTAATTAATTAAAAAAATTAAAAAAAAGATTAGAAAAAATAAAAATTTAATTCCTGAACATGCCTCAAGAACCGACTACCATCATTTCACCTCATTAAGTCAGGGCACATGAACCTTGGTTTAAACAGGTGGAGTCAGTATTGTGTATGCTGCACTCCACCTAAAATCTTGCCTAGTATAAACCAGAAGACTTCACACACTTCCCACGACTATTGTGAGAGGGCCTGTAACAATTGTGGAAAGCCTTGGGAGAAAAAAAAACAAACAAACATACACACACACACAACCCAAAGAAGAAGTCAAGTCATGACATTATGGACAAGTTAAGACTTTAGAAATATCCAGGCCCTTAATATAAAACATTCTGAATCAATTCTCAAAAAGAACTCAAGATAAAAAGACCTTGTACCATTCTTATCTTCAGATAAGCAATCCTTTCAGAGATGAAAATCACTTGAATAAATTCATAAATAAAATACAATTCCCAACAAAGTATTTATGCGGATGACAACTATTTACTCCTGTCTTTGTCGAACCTGTCGGCAGACTTGCTACTAAGTAAAATTGGTAACGGCTCTCAAAAAAGACTTTCAGTTAGTGGTTAGTTAACTAAGGCAAGGAATAGCTTGTAAATTTTAATGCCTCCAAAACAAAACTGCTTTCATTTAATCACCATAGACCTTTTCTGCCTGTCAGGAGTTCTTGGGCTCGGATTCTCCACTAACATTAAGTGGAGGAATTATATTGAATCAATTGCTACATCTACTGTTAGGAAAGTTAGTACATGGTGTTGTGCCAGATAATTTTTTATCATTAGAATCCATCTTGCACATTTATAAAACTACCATTCCTCTGTGCATTGAACATTGCTACCGTATCTGGTCTGGTGCTCATACTATACATCTCAAAATCCTTGACAAATTCAAAGACAGGTCTTTAATGTAATTAATTCTGACTGAACATCTTGACTTCAGTCACTTTCTTACCAGCATGACATCTTCCCTCTGCCTTTTTTTTTTTATGAGCTTTCCTTCCAGGTGCCTTGACTCCATGAATTTAAACATGCTACTAGATTGGCATCTAAGTATCACCATTTTATTATCAAACTAGTGAAATGCAACCATCTGTTCTATTCTAAGCATTTTTTCTTGCCTGTAGAATTCCCTCCCAATTTCTTGCTTCCCTGCCAACCAAAATCTTCAAAAATTTGAATGAAATGCCATCTGAATACTGTTCCTTTCTTGTCTTATCCTCACTAAAGTCTTATTTTCTTTCACTCACTGCAGACCCCTCTTTGTATTTAAGTGGCATTGTCATCTTGTTTGGGGTGAAATGATTATTAAAAAAAAGAAATTGTTGTAACCATTTCTTTTTTTTATTTTTTTATTTCTAAAGCAAGTAGGATGCAACAAACACTAACCAAGTACTCTCCTAGTCCCATGACATTTATGGGTGTGAAAACATACCAGCTTTCAGCAATTGTTTTTGTATTTCAAAAGCACAGTTTTACAGTATGTAGAGCATATTTGGGAAATGGACTCCACACTGCACCTATTAGTTTTCAAATTAATCAATTGAGAAATCAAATCTACGGATGGTGTTTGAAGTTTGGGAGGTTATAATAATCATTGTCAAGAAGAAAACTGCAAGGGAGCGATCAAAAGTCGCTCCCCACCCATAGAAAAAAAAAATACTCTTAAAAAGGTCTTGAAGTGCCAAAACAAAAAGAAAAAAAAAGATTAATGCTATAACTGAAATACTTTCATTATTAAAATTATGCCTCAATATTTTAACCATAAAAATTTATAAAAAAAATTAAAAAAAAGTTAATGCTTTTGTTGAGAAAAATTTACATCATTCTTTTAGTAATTTTACAAAAAAAAGTTTTGTATAGTTTCTTAGAACCAAGAAAAACGGAAGGATTCCATCAACTACCAAGAAGAAGGTAAGTGGTGAACAAGTTTCTACTGACAGACATTTTGATTTTTTAAATTACATTCTTTCCACAAAGAGAGATTTGAAAGTCACCTGCTAATAACAAATATCACACAGGATTTTATCATTACAACAGACTATACAATTTTATCATTACAACAGACTATACAATTTTATCATTACAACAGACTATACAATTTTATCATTACAACAGACTATACAATTTTATCATTACAACAGACTATACAATTTTATCATTACAACAGACTATACAATTTTATCATTACAACAGACTATACAATTTTATCATTACAACAGACTATACAATTTTATCATTACAACAGACTATACAATTTTATCATTACAACAGACTATACAATTTTATCATTACAACAGACTATACAATTTTATCATTACAACAGACTATACAATTTTATCATTACAACAGACTATACAATTTTATCATTACAACAGACTATACAATTTTATCATTACAACAGACTATACAATTTTATCATTACAACAGACTATACAATTTTATCATTACAACAGACTATACAATTTTATCATTACATCAAAAGTCTTGTTTGCTCAAAGTGGAATAATAACTAAGTCCAAATAGAATAAGTAAATAAACCTAATTACATGTAAATTACTAAATGTCATGACAAAAAAAATGGTCAATAAAGACCGAACTGTCAATACAGCTTGCATGATACCTCTGAAAATTTTGGCTTTAGTTTATGTTTATTTTCTATATAAGCTCAAGTAACAAATTCTTTTATGTGGCAAATTTTTTCAAAATGTGAACCATCATGGCCCTCCTTAATTTCCTATCTTTTATTTCTTTAATGTTTACCCTTCACCAAAACCTTCTACTGCCATCTACACACACACACACACACACACACACACAGGCTACTTATTTTCTCACTGCTTCACTTGCTTTCAATGTCCTGTGAGTGTTAAATTCTACTTGATACTCAGGAAGGAAGGTGGGGGGATCCAAGCACTTCCACACGGGGGGAGGGGGGATCCTTAACATTTCTACACTGTAAGATAGCTTTTAAAACACTTTAAATATTTTTTGTACTTTATGAAACGTAAGACTGCTAAATGTTTCAACATTCTTGAAAATCATTAAAATATTAATCCATTATCTTATGCCAAGGAAATTAGAAACTGCTTATAATTTCACCGATATTTTGAGGCAATTCCTGCATAACTATATTTTGCTTTTTCACACCAAGCAGAGTAATAATGCCACTAAGACACAACAGGACGGGGGGGGGGGTCTACTGAGAGTGAAAGAGAATGAAGAGACTTTAGCACGAACCAGTGAAAACCCAATCTCTAAACAGGAAACAATGGCTAAATCTCTACACCTGTTCAAAAACAGGAGGAATGCAAATCAGGTGGTAGGTGAACTTATCTACTCCTAATAATGTTGCATGATCAATTCTATAGGCAATTGAATCACGCAAAGATGATGTGTTGGATCAATTTTATAAATATCTTTTACTTCAGTACTAAGAGCAGGAAAACAAGCAAAGGTTAAAAGTCCTGTTTTTGATATGCCAGCTCCCACAACAACAAAAGTATTGCCCAAGTGATTTGAGAAATATTTACATTCTAATATTATGTTTCAACATTTACAGGAAAAAGAAAAAACTCCACAAAATGAGTTTTCAACAGCTTCGGCTGAAGATACCATCATTTATATTGAACTCCTTACATGCAAGTAACTTTGTCAAAAGTTAATTTCTTTGCTTTCTTGCTTTAAGTGGGCATTGATGCCTCAGGCAAGTTTATCCAGTGTTTTTTTAACAGTCTCATTGTATACAAACCAACATTAAATCTACCATTTGTCTGTGCATTGAATATTGCTGCTATATCTAGTCTGGTGCTCCGATTATATATATCTTAAGATTCTTGACAAAATCCAAAGAAAAGTTTGTAATATTATAGGTCCTGACCTGGCATATCGACTTCAGTTACTTTCCTACTGCCATAATGTAGCTTCACTGTCTTTTCTATAAACATTTTCAAGACATTTCTTCTTATCAGCTTGCCTTCTTCATACATCAACCTCATGAATTTAAGCATACTACTAGGTCTTATGGAACCTGTGGAACTCTTCCAGTTTCTTGCTTCCCTGGCACTGATGATTTTCAAAAAGTCTTTTGTCATCTTGAATCTGGCTCTTATTTTCCTTTCTCCTCACTAAAGTCTTCTCATTCTCTTTCACCTTGCATCTTATTTTTCCCATTGAAACTCTTACTGTTATCACATCCTCGGATGGACCATTATTAAAAGGAGTCCATAGAATGTTCCATAAGGAACGAGAGGAAGTAAATCTGAAGGGTCTGTCTACAAAACTCCAGAGTCTCAATGCTGAAGGTAACATCAATTAGCTAAGTGACAAATTTAACATTATGTATATTAAAGAAAAACCAACTACATTTGCATAACCTGCAGACAACTTGACAAAAGAACTAACACCTTAATCAAGAGAAAAACTTGAACAAAGAAAGCAAATTGAAAATGACCTATAGGCAAACACCTAACTACTCAGTAAAGAAAAGATTACCTAGAGAGAGTAAAAAACACTTCACAATGTTAACTCCTATCAAAGGACAGCCTGAAAATCAAAAAAGCATGAAACTCAAGTAACAACTTGGGCTATATATATATATATATATATATATATATAATGAATTCCTTAAACTTGTACTAAAGTCTGTCAACACTATCCGGTTGTAAGCAGGATATTGCAGGTTGACAGTTGCTTGACATGACAGATTTAAGATTATCCACATGATATGAATATTCCTTTGAAGCCAGGTTGTTGAGAGCAATAGTGAGACAGACTGTCTCTTACAATTTCATTCTATGATAACCTACAAAAATGAGTAGTAGTTTTGTTTTGTTAGAAATTAGATTTTAAAGAAAAATACTTTAAATAATATATCAGGTTATTTATTTGTGTTAAAGTCTGAGCTTAAGCAATTTCCTTAATCCTCGACAATCTTAAAATATTTACAAAACTTGCTGATTTGTTCAACTTATTCCTGAAATGGTAAGTTATTGTAGTAATCAAACGCCTTTTTCTTTTTTTTCCAACAAATATAAAACAAGAAAATAGTTCTCTTCTTAATTGTTAAAAAAGAAAAACAATTTCAAATTTATATTCAATCCGAGGCAAAAATCCAATATTTCAAACCTTGATTCTCAAATCAGGTAGGATTTTGTTAAATTTAAGATTAGCCTAACAAGTTTAGTTCTACCAATTCCCTTGGTCTTGCTCTCGGTTAAATAACAACTAGCATCAATAGTGGAATAAAACTTGCAAAAGCAATGTGTCTTTTTTACAAGTTCAAATTAGTGAAGTGAAATTAAATTATGAAGATAACAAGCAACCTGCATTAAAGACAAACATTATTAGAAATAGTTTTTTTTTTTTTTTTTTTTTTTTTTTTGTGCGTGTGTATTGCTTTACACACACAATTTGCTACACAAAAGGTGTCTGATGTTTAACAGAAAATTTGCTAACTCAATGTAGTCAAGACTTTCTGCTACTCATTATAAACAAGATTTACATGCCTAAGGGAATGACTTCAAAAAGGGATGGTGGAAACTAGATATTAGAGTATTTTTTTTTATCTTAAATACAAAATCAAAGACTTCTAATTTATAGATAACATTCTAATTTATAGATAACATTTCTATATATGTATATATATGAAAAAATGTTCTAACCAAAAATGGAACATTAACCTCAAAATAAATCATAGAGAAGACAAAGTTTTTAGGTTTGTTTTTTTTTTTTTTTTGGTCTTTTGTTTTTGTTTTTTTTTGCAGTGGGATTCATCCTGTACAAAACCCAGGGGCCAGATGAGGTAAAGGGTCACAGAATAAGAGGAACAGCTTATGCAGATAAGTGTGGAAGATAATGGTTAACCCTAGATGGGTTAAGACTCTTGAGAGCCACAAGGCAGTATTTCATGGGAAGAAATTAGTTTGGTTTGTTTGTTTTACAGCATATCAACCCATTGAGTCATTTAATACCAAAATTTAATGTTTTTTAAATAAAGTCTTATATTTAAATTGTCAAATTTTTTTATTTTCCATAGTACTGTTGGTTGTTAGTGGGGTTTTTTTTTTTTTTTTCAACATTTTTGAAATCAACTTAATTTCTCTTAGGAACCGAAATAGGTAAAATGAATCAGTATTTAAGTTTCCTGTTTTTAAGCAGATTGAATTAAAATTACTACAGTTTGTCAGTGTGTCTTTTATGGTGAATGGCTCTTGGCTTGGCTTGTTTTACGGCATATCAATCCACTGGGACATTTAATGCCAAATGGGAAGAAATTGCTTGAGTGGAACTGACCAGGTGAATACGAAAGGAATAAGGGTGGTTTGCTGCAATGGGTGTGGCATGGCAGGCCTTAGCCATAAAGGTTAGAATTTGTGGAACTAATAAGTGTAGCTCATCTGAACACTCTCTACAGTAATAGCAATAGAGCAGCAAAAGGCTTGCAACGTCTCATTTGTGTTGCAGAGTGGAAAATAGATTGCTGCCTACAAGGACGTGGAGATGCTCTTCCCACCCCTCCTCCCCCAAGGATGAAAAATGATTACTGGGCAGCTCTCACTCATATATGACAGCCGTACTGGATTTTCAACCTGATCTGGCTCTTGTAAAGATAGAGGATAGCACAAGGAGTCAGGTACTTCCTGGAATAATACAGGGATCCAACCATTTTCCCAGCATCTTTATGTATGTACAAGTTTCAATACTTATAAATCAGATGATTGTAGAAATAAAAAAGTAGCAAAAAATTGCTTTTTAAAGATGAAATTAAAAATCTATTTAGAAAGAAATTAAAAATTATAATAAAAAAAAAGGAACAAAAGACTGACTAAGTGGGTTTCTTTAAAGAAACTGAGATCAAATTTCAGTTTTTGATGATGCTAAAAAAAAAAAAAAAAAAAAAAAAAAAAAAATAAATGAATATTGTGATTATTGAATTTATAATCCAGGAAAGAAATATAGAAAAGTACATAGAAAAAAAATACAGTCACACATAAAACAGAAAACAAGAATACCCCAATTTTTTTTTTTTCAAAAATGTAATTTGGATGTAATAGTTTCAGTTTTTTTATTAATAATTGCATAAATCATCTTTTAATACATGTAGGTTGCCATTTCTTCCTGTGGTAGACCAGTGGTCATCCAAGGTTATAGAACCCGGTCTGTCCTGCTATTTACCCATAGCTGGGGGGAAAAGAAGAGGATTCATATCTTTCCCAAAGGTATTAGCACGTAAGTGAATGTAATGGATTTGACTGGAATTTGAACTCAGCTCTCCAATTCTTCAATCAGAGCCGCTATCCATTACTCCACTGTGCTGTCAGTGTTGCTATTTCAAATAAGTTTTATATCAACTTCAATTTCATTATTGTTAGAAAAGAAAAGAAAAGAAAAGAAAAGAAAAGAAAAGAAAAGGAAAGAAAAGGAAAGAAAAGGAAAGAAAAGGAAAGAAAAGAAAAGGAAAGGAAAGGAAAGGAAAGAAAAGGAAAGGAAAGAAAAGGAAAGGAAAGAAAAGGAAAGGAAAGAAAAGGAAAGGAAAGAAAAGGAAAGGAAAGAAAAGGAAAGGAAAGGAAAGGAAAGGAAAGAAAAGGAAAGAAAAGGAAAGAAAAGGAAAGAAAAGGAAAGGAAAGAAAAGGAAAGAAATGAGTTGTCTACAGATTGTCATTTTCCAATATTAATCTTTTCCCACAAATTACCTGATTAGAAAGTTTTATATAAAATAAAACTAAATACTTTTTAAGACAGGTTGAGTATCCTTTATTCGAAATTCCAAAATCCAAAAGTTTCTGGAGATGTTGATATGACTTTTGACAAATGGAAAATTTCAGAAATCAACATGGCTGCCCATAGCATGATTATTGCATTACAGCATTACATATAAAATAGTGACTTTTTTTTTTTTCAGTTTTCATTACATTTAACTGTAATCAGAATCCATGTTTTGTTTTTATACAAATACTGTACCTGTATGTATTATAACATTTTAGTCAAAACACATTGTTGATAGAGACTGATAGCTTATTGAATTTTCCTTCTGACACTAATGTCATCGATGATGTACCTTCTCCCTCTAGTTTCTCACACCTGAGGTAGTAGTGTTTGGTGTTCGTATTTATGTACTTTTGCAAGTAGTGATCATATATTTTTCTATACATAAAATACAAAACCTATTTTACAAAAAAATCTTAATTTCCCCCACATAGAAATCCATGTGAGCATGACATGACTAGCATCATTACCTGTATCTGTATATACACAAAATTTATTAAATTTTATATGAAACTACTTCCAGGGTATGTGTCATTTATATGAAACTACTTCCAGGGTATGTGTCATTTATATGAAACTACTTCCAGGGTATGTGTCATTTATATGAAACTACTTCCAGGGTATGTGTCATTTATATGAAACTACTTCCAGGGTATGTGTCATTTATATGAAACTACTTCCAGGGTATGTGTCATTTATATGAAACTACTTCCAGGGTATGTGTCATTTATATGAAACTACTTCCAGGGTATGTGTCATTTATATGAAACTACTTCCAGGGTATGTGTCATTTATATGAAACTACTTCCAGGGTATGTGTCATTTATATGAAACTACTTCCAGGGTATGTGTCATTTATATGAAACTACTTCCAGGGTATGTGTCATTTATATGAAACTACTTCCAGGGTATGTGTCATTTATATGAAACTACTTCCAGGGTATGTGTCATTTATATGAAACTACTTCCAGGGTATGTGTCATTTATATGAAACTACTTCCAGGGTATGTGTCATTTATATGAAACTACTTCCAGGGTATGTGTCATTTATATGAAACTACTTCCAGGGTATGTGTCATTTATATGAAACTACTTCCAGGGTATGTGTCATTTATATGAAACTACTTCCAGGGTATGTGTCATTTATATGAAACTACTTCCAGGGTATGTGTCATTTATATGAAACTACTTCCAGGGTATGTGTCATTTATATGAAACTACTTCCAGGGTATGTGTCATTTATATGAAACTACTTCCAGGGTATGTGTCATTTATATGAAACTACTTCCAGGGTATGTGTCATTTATATGAAACTACTTCCAGGGTATGTGTCATTTATATGAAACTACTTCCAGGGTATGTGTCATTTATATGAAACTACTTCCAGGGTATGTGTCATTTATATGAAACTACTTCCAGGGTATATGTATAAGCTGTGTTATGAAATATAAATGGATATTGTGTTTATGTTTGGGTTCTATTCCCAAACTGTCCCATTTTATAGATGCTATATACAAATTAAATAGTGTATATTCCAAAATGTGAAAAAAAATCTGAAAAACAAAGCACTTCCAGTCCTAAGAATTTTGGATAAAGGATTCTCAACCTGTACTTACCAGTTATTTGCAACAAATCTGAAGACCTATTTCCATCTAATTGCAAATTTCTTAAAAAAATTTAAAAAAATAAATAAATTTACGAGGACTTTTGAAAGATTTACTTACCAGTAACTTGCAGCTGGCAGTACTGTGGACTGGAACTGCCAGCTGATGCCTCCCCCATGCTGTCAAACTTTCAGTGGAGAGACTTAGCTGAGAATAGAAAAAAGAAAATATCAGATGGGTAATCAGGTGCAATAATAAAAACAGTATATCAAAATGAAAATAATGCATAAAGTGAAAGTCATATAAATTTATTCAAAGTCATTTCAAAATAATCAAAATATCACATAGTTATGATACCAGAAAGAGCAACACAATTGCAAAAGGATGTATATCTGCATTTTAGAGATTATGCAAAAGCATTTGATAAAGTCATTCAATGTTAAAAGTGTTAGATAATCTTGACATATTTGGGAATGCTATAAGAATAATCCAGAACTTTTCACCAAAACTCATTCAACCTATACATTAATTACAAGAGAATTAGAAGTCCTACCAGGATTCATTATTAGTGGCCAAAATCTTAACATAAGATATACAGCAGATGACAGTGTCGACAGCAGGCATAGAAATGAAACTACAGGAACTCCTACAGAAGATAGTAAAGGAAAGTGAGAAGAAAGGACTAAACATAAATTGTAAGAAGGCAGAATGTATGGTCATCAGCAAAAGGGACAGCCCAATATGCAATCTACAAATTGGAGATGTCAAAATCCAGGAAGAACAAAAATTTATATCTGGGAAGCGTCTTAACAGAGGACAGAAGGTGCAACACCAAAATGCATTGAGATAGCAAAAGCCAAGTATTAAAAAACAGAAAAATTAGAAACAAAGAAAAGATTACATTATATCAGTCCTCTTACATGGCAGTGAATGCTGGACAATCTTCTCACAGATGAAGCGACTTGAAGCAATGTGTTTCTACAGAAGGATGTTGAGGATACTAGAGACTGGACATTATTTAGAGAAAATGCAAATAAAAACTACACTTATACTTATCAGAAACACAAAGTTGAAATTTCTAAGGCACATAATGAGGAAAGAGGATTTAGAAAATTTGATACTCACAGGATATATTGAAGGCAGAGATTGTGGGGAGAAAGCAAAAGAAAACATTTACTAAGAGCTGCAAAAGCAAGGAAGTTGTGAAGAGCCATGATCATCAACATTCTGAAGGGACATGGCAGAGAATATATGAAAAATATATTTCGTTTTCAAGACCCTATTTATTACTATTAGGTTGGTGCAAAAATAATTTCGTTTTCTCACATAGTAACATATGTTAGAAAACGAAATTATTTTTGCACCAACCTAATAATTACAAATGAATAACTGCCAGTTGTACAGTTGATTGTACAATTTCTCTCTCAAATTGTTATTCACAGGAAAGTAAAGATTTGTATTATGTTACGGATTTTTTTGAAAAGTGATACATTTAATTGCATGTAAATCTTTTATCTTAGAAAAATAAGCAAAATTAAATATATCTTTTGACTGGAGAAATAACAAGAGGCTTTGGAAGCCAAAGAAAACCCAAAAAGAAAGGATATTAAGTGCACTTCTAGATTTTCCAACACTTCTATTTCATGACTTATCAAATTTACATTTAAAAGACCATTCATTACTCAGCAATATCATTTACATGCTTGTGTTTTGGGGGGTTTTTTTTTTTGTTTTTTTTTATATACACACAGCACAGTCAAAGCATTTCACATATTTAAATTTGAACCAAAAATGAAACTGTTTTTATATATATAGACATAATTAACATTTTGGTAATGTTTAATTTTCATGATTACGAAAGGAAAGAGGGGGCAGTGGTAGTTATTCCCTTCACACCACTATTACTGTATACCCTTTTGACTCCTTTGGCAATGTTTGTTATTTTAAAAAGTGTTGATTAGAATTTTAATTAAACCCAAACCTATGAAAATAGATTTATACATTTTCTTTATTCTCAAGATTGATAAAGACGTTAAACACTATTGGATTGAATAAAAAAAACTTGTTTTCATGGTTGTTTATAAAATGCTAAATAATAAATATTGCATTGTAGTTGGTTTGCATATTTTGATAAATTTTTGAATAAAAAACTTTGTCAAATTTATTTCTTTATAAAATAGTAAATCTTTATAAAAGGTAAATAAAAAATATCACATTTTACTTGGTTCACATATTTTTATAATCTTTTAAGTAACCATTGGCAAGAGAGTCAAAAGTGTATACAGTAATGGCGGTGTCAAGGAAATAACCATCCTTTTGACACAGGTTTCCTTTCCTCTTGTCTTAAAAAAAAAATCTATATATTCCACATAAGAAAAATGAGCAAATTTGAATATATTTTTTTTCTTTGTTTTTGTGATCAAATCTTTGATAATCAATGCTATGATCATAACACCATTTTTATTATGTATGCATATGCAAGTTAAGAAAGAAAAAAACAAATCTGCAGGACCTCCTACACAAGGTAATAAAACACAGGATTAATCATCAATTGTAAGAAGATAAAATGTATGATCATTAGCAAAAGGAACAGCCAGAGATCAGATTGAAGACAAAAAAAAATAAAAAATACAGAAATTTAATTATCTGTGAAGTGTTTCAACAGACAACAAAAAAAAGGGGGGGGGGAGAAAGAAACCTGAAATTGCCTTCAAATAGTGAAAGATACAAACAATACTGAACAAAGAAACATGAAAATTTCATTGGAAACAATAAAGAGTGCTGAACGGTTATATCTTCCTATATGGCAGTGAATGCTGGACAATTTACTCACAGATAAAGAGGAGATTTGAAGCAACAGATATCCGCTTTTACAGAAGGATTCTGAGAATATCATTAACAGAACATGTGAACAAGTTTTAAAGAGAAAAAAATGAAAAAGTGACTTGTACTTAGAATAAGACAGACAATTGAAATTTCTGGAATACATGAGGAAAGAGGGATTGGAAAATTTGACACTCACATAACATATTGAAGGCAAGATTAGCAGATGGAAATACTGAGTGAACTAACTAACAGAAACTGAGAGGGATAGTTCGGAGAAAGAGAATTATGAAGAATAGAAAACTATGGAGAGTCATGATCACCCACATTCTGAATAGACATAGTACAAAAGAAAGAAAAACGAGTTTTTCCACATCCTTCAAAACAAATGCAAATCAGGTTTGGGAAAGTAAAACTATTTGTGGCCTACAATTTACGCAGTCAAATTTCTATCAACAAGAAAGTGATATGAAATATCAATTACTTTGATAAAATAAATATTATTTGGAACAAATATTCAAATGTCTTACACAAAGATTTTTTGATTATGAATTTTTGACTTTTTGATTTCTCGTGCTTCTTGTTTCTCCTCCAATTCTTAAGTGATTGTTAGTCTACAATGTCACAAATCAGAGAACAAGATTTCAGCAAGATCTGAACAGAGATAATTTATTTTTGGAAACATGTCCTAACATGGTAGCTCTTTACCAATTAGGTCAAAGATTTTAACTCAGATAAAAAAAAAGCCAATATAATCTTTTCTTCTCCAATCTCTAGTGTGTAATCAGGATAAGGTTTTAAGAATATTACTAAGACTTTAACCAATATTATTTGATAAATGATAGTTTTAAGAATAATATTGCCATGACTAACCAACATCAAATAAAAAGATGATCACAAAAATAAATCCAGATAGTCTAATGAATTGATTGCTTGTGTCATTTATAGAAGTGAATCAAAAAGAAAAAAAAAAAAACTTTCGTAACTTAAAAAATAAATTTTTAAAAAGTCACATGGCACAAATCTCCTTTGGATTGACAAAAATGTTTTTTTTTCTCTTGTATTACATAGGAATCACAATTTTGCTCTGAACAAAAGTATGACAGAAGAAAAATATTTTCATATAAAGATATACATTCCAAAGAAAAGTAAATAAAAATAGCATTTGATATTAAAAAATCAATATTAAATTATTATTTTACAAAAAATACGCAGGAAAATCATGTTTTTATTATTTTAAGTTTTTGATGAATCATTCTTAAGTTAATGATTGATTTGTTTCTATAACATAATCTCTTATGGGTCATTTAATGCTGAAATTTAATTTTCTTTGGAGCTTGGAAGTAATAAAAATGTCATTCTGCTTTCACAATTGAATCCATGGTAGATGATACTCAGCTTTTGTGCATATATGTATTTCTGTGGACATGATTACTAGAGGTGGTGATGTGCGTTTTATGTTGTTTTGTTGAAGTTATATTATGGAATATAGTTTAATTATGAGATATTATATGACCGTCATGAAAGAGTTCTTTTATGTTGGTTATTTGGTAGTATTTTAAATGGTTTGGATGAAGCCACTATAATTTGCTAGTATGCATGTATTGTTGCTAATTTTTTTATATAAAAATGTATTACTGGTATTTTTACTATAAAAATGTATTTTTATACATTCGGTTAACTATTTATTCTTTGCTAGGACCATAACATGTGCTACTACCCAGGGTGGACAAGGGAACAACAGCAATTAAGAGGTGGTTCCACACTCCTCAAAACCTCCAATCCCCCAATCAGACCCCTTGCTGTCAGATGTAGTTTATCATCATATCCAGGACTGGTTCAATAACCTCTTTGCAAGTTTTATGACTATAAAATACCTACAGAAATCCCCCTTTTGCATCATTAAATATTTGAGTATATCTAGCTAGTATTGCATTAACAATCATCCGTATGAATGCAGGTCATTATTTAAAGAAGTAAGAGGGTACAAATGAAAAGAGTTCAAATTGACAAGTTTTCCATTTCACAGTAAACAGATATTAAACTCTTTTTTTTCTTACTGAAACCAAACAGTGTCTCGGGTATGTCTTTTACATCTGCCCTTGTTATCATAATTGAATAATCCGTTATTTATGAGAAATAGGCAGAGTGTAACATATATGCTAAATAAGAAACAACCAAAATTATAATATGAGGAGTGAATTAAATAGCTTTCATAGTATTCATACTGAAGATTGGATAAACATTTCTCACAATCAAAATAGCATTTCTGATTATATATTTTAGGAAAAATGTTTAGTAATTCCAATAAAGAAAACAATGTATTTGAAAAAAATATATAGTAATAATAATAATAATAATAATAATAATAATAATAATAAACAATAAAATATAATAGATTGCAATTTTTCCCATTAAAACAAGTGGTATGGGAATGAAATGAAAAGTGAAAATCCTCTTAATGCAAAACAAGTTATTTTCTCACAAAAAAATATTAGGTTGGTGCAAAAATAATGTCATTTTCTCACATATGTTACTATGTGAGAAAATGACATTTTTGCACCAACCTAATAAGATGGGACTAGATTTGTAACATAATAGGTTATGTACAAAGCTACAAATTTATATAATCTGAAAATATAATCCAAATACTAAATGCCCCAGAAAAGAGAGACTCTTAAATGACCTTTCAAAAGTGATGGGTATTCGTCAATGGAGACATACAAAAACAAGCTGACAAAACCAATTTGTGTTCTTTGGTAGATGTTAATCATCTTTCCACCAAAAATAAAACAGAAGCATATATTTTTTTTTTTTTAAATCAACTTCAGTTGATAAGTTTTCAAAAGTGATTTCTAAAGAATAACTGAAAACCACTGGGTATGTTTTGAAATGATGTTCAACAAAAATATTAATATGATATAAGGAACCAATGTAAGTTATACATTAGTATATGATAAAATAAAAAACAAATGGGAAACGTATATCAATCTAACACATTTCACTTGTATTAAAGCTTCAGAGATTGAGAGAAAATAAACAAAACGACAAAAACCATGGTATTTTCAATTTGTTTGGGGCAGTTCTCTTTAGTCAGTCACATGTATTAAAACTGTAAATAATTCTATATGTATGAAAGTTTGTAAAGATTCTTGTATGTCTAAGCAGGTATCAGATGGTAATGTGTATTCATAATTGTGTATGTGTGTCTGTCTAGTGGGAGTTTTAATATCTTCACTTTTGTACAACCATCCAGCAGGGTGGCACTTCATTCAAATCTAGGCCTGATCTTTTTAAGCATGTATTTTTTGTATTATATTATATCAGTTAGATTCTTTAAGAATGGACTCAAAGAAAGATGGCTATGTAATGTAATGTTTTAGGTGTATGATTATAGTTGGTAATGTTATTAAATTTTCAAAATATTTTCTCCTTAAAGAATTATATTCTGCATATTCACGGACAAGCTTTTTGGTGTCGCTATTAAAGAGAGAAAATTACTGTTTTGATTCATATTTTATTCCGAGTACTTTCGACATTAGCACAACGTCATCATCAGGATGTTGTTTATTTTAAAGCAAATATTGTAGTGTTCATCATTTTCAAAGACAAAATTTCTGTGTTCATTTGAAAGTTAAATTTTTTTTTTTACTTGTGAAATGAAGAACGCCGAGTTGAGTACTGTATGATTGGCTTGAGTAACACTTCAGGGGAGGTAACTACTAAGTTATGGCATTGTAAAGAGTTTTTTTTTTTTTTTTAAGAAATAAGTATTAAAACTATTAGTACAAACATTGATATTTTAAACTATCTACTGTAGACATTTTAAAACATTTGTGCAATATTCATAATTTTATTAAGGCTTGATTTCAATTTTTTAATATAGATAGCTTCAAGAATTTTTATTTGTTTATTATTTTCTCTCTTCTTTTAATAATGACACCAAAAAGCTTGTCCGTGAATATGGAAGGATCCAATAGAAAATAAGTAGACAAAACTTGTCAAAAATATTCAATGAAACATGACTCATATGATTAATACAAATATAAAATTTTTCACTGAGCTGATTGATGTTATATTCAGCACATCTACTCCGGAGTTCCGTAGGCAAACTTTTGTTTAATTGTTCAGCCCACTCAGCAGGAGATATCAGCAAATATCTATCAATTTTCTCATTTTTATATTAAGTTAAAAAAAATATTTTATGAGCATTTAATTTTGATGTTAGGTTGATTCTTCTTCTTTGCATGTATGTGTGCATACATGTGCATAATGTCATGGATATAATTTGTGAAGGCAACCACAGTTGTTGCCCTCAAACTACTAAAAAAAAAAAAAAAAAATAATATGGTTGAACCTCAATTATGGGCCAGTAGTTAAATTGCATTGAATAAAACTTTACTACAAGCTTAACAGGTTTGTTTTTACTTGCAACTTCAAATGTTATTTTTAGTGGATACCCATATTTGAAAAAGATGGAACATTTAACGTTTGAAGTAATAAAAATATCAGATTAAAAATAAAATCCACTGATTTTTATATACAAGAAAACAATTTCAGTGAACTGTTAGAATTACTAGGCAACCTTGATATATTTGGGAAGGATATAAGAATAATCCAGAACTCATACTGGAAGCAAACAGCCAGCATCCAGATAGAAACTGAATTCAGTAAATATGAAAAAAATAGAAAGGAGTGTAAGACAAAGATGTGTCTTCTCACCAGACTTCTTCAACTTAGACAGTGAGGTGATTACAAGAGAATTAGAAGTTATACCAGGATTAATTATTGGTGGCCACAATCTTAACAACATAAGATACACAGATGAAACAGTGTTAATAGCAGACAAAGAAAGGAAACTACAAGAACTCCTACAGAAAGTAGTAAAGGAAAGCAAGAAGAAAGGACTAAACATCAACTGAAAGAATGTTTGGTTGTTAGCAAAACAAACACTCCAACATGTAAATTACAAATTTGAGATACTAAAAATCAAACAAGTACAAAAATTTAAACATCTGGGAACTGTTTTAACAGAACAGAAAGAACACTGAAATCAGAAGGTGCATTAGGATAGCTAAAGAGGTCTTCCAAATGCTAAGCAAAGTATTAAGAAACAGAAAAACTACAGAACTGTTACATAATATCAGTCCTCCTCTTTGACAGTGAATGCTGGACAATCTCCTCACATATGAAGAAACTTGAAGCAACAAAAATGTGGTTCTACAGAAGGGATGCTAAAAATACGACATTCAATATGTGAGCAATGACAAAGTTTTAGAGAAAAATGAAAACAAAAAGGGCATTTCTACTTAACATCAGAAAGAAGCAGTTGAAATTTGTAGGGCACATCATGAGGAAAGAGGGCTTGGAAAATTTGATACCCACAGGACAGATTGAAGACAAGAAGGACAGAGGAAAATAACACAATCTATCTAGTGATCTTGAGTAAATGGATGAAAGAGAAAGATTTAGGAGAGATAACAAAAAGACAAAATTTATTATTAAGAGCTACAAATGAAAGAAAATTGTAGAAAGCCATGACTGTCAACACCCTGAAGGGACATGGCCCACGGAAGTATTAACTTATTTTCATTTTTGGTAAAACAAAACATTTTTTAAAAGACTTTAACACTACTACTCATCTACACAAATATTCCTACTATGACAAATTAACAAAGCGATCTCAAAAGCAATTTGCTAGTAGGAGTTCATTCCTTACCAACCTTGTGGCAAACTAACTTTATAAATGATTATATATGAATACCACTGGTGTCTAAGCAGTCTTTGTTAATTGTGCTGAATCTATGCCTCACCAGATAGCATGAAATTTTACAGAACTAATTTAACCCACATGTCATTCAGAAACAAAACATGTCTTGAATTTAAATAAAACCAAAGTTATTAAAACCATAAAGTGTACAAAGAGTAGACACACAAAATGGCTATCGTATAATCAGAGAAAATTCTTGTGGCTAAAGACTTGAACTGAACAAATTACTGACATGCCACAATATCCAGACATCATCAAGACCCACAAAGAAATTATTTATTCTATATAAATATAGTGCTCATTAGGCAATCAAAGACTCACACAAAAGAATTCCACAAACAAAAAACTTTTATAAAAGAAAACTATTAACATTTTTCAGTATTAAATCTGTAAAATATTTTGTTGATGACATCTACACAGCTATATAAATGATCAACATTAAAACAAGTTAACTTTAAACCAAAATGAGACTCAAAATAAAACATTCCAAAACAAACTATGATCAGAAATTGGAATGAAAGCAGTGATGGCACCTATCCTGAATCCATCAGGAAAATAAAAGATATGGAATTAGTAAATACTAAACACTTCAAATATCTTGTGTATGGATTAGTTATAACAGATTTTATGTAAGAGAAAAAGAAATTGAATACAGAATAGGTTGCCCTAGAAGTAGTTTTGACCAACACTGTAAATTAATATAAAACATTAACCTAAAAACTACAAGGTTCATCAGATTGAGACTTTCATAAGGATATAATGCATGGTGCCAAACACGTTCAGAAATATCTAAACTGACAGTTGTATACAACTACTTTTTGAGATCAATGGTTTAAAAACGGCTTTCATTGGTTTGGTTGTTTTCCTTTAGCAGCATATCAAACTCTATGGGTTATTTAATGCCAAAATATAAATATTTAGTACGCAATTTATTTAGTTTTCTTTTCTTTTTTTTTAGATGATGGTTTAGTGACACAAATCTTACTAATTAACCCATAGCTGGGGGGGAGAAGATTTGGACTCGTATCTTTGCCAAAGGATTTTTCACATAAGTGAATATAACAAACACTACAAGAATATTGTAAGAATTCTTTTTGGAGAGAATAATTATTCAGCAATACAAGTCTTACTAATTAATTAACCCATAGATGGAGGAGGTGTAGAAGTGGATTCATGCATAAGTGAATATAATGAACCTGACCGGAAGTGGAACTCTGCTCTCCGATTAAAAATACCAAACCATTACCCATTACACATCCAAGATTGCAGCACCTGGTATTTCCAAGCAGTCACCCATCTAGATACGGATCAGACTTGACGTTGCTTAACTTTGGTGATCATACAATAACCAGTGTTTCAATGTGATTTGGTCATAAGCTAAAAATGGCTTTGAGCAAATGAAGCCTGCGGGTTTTGTCAAAGACCACCCTACTTTGAACATTGTGATTCAGTAGTGCCAGTTAACAAAGAACTGTAGCAAATAACAAACCACATCACTTGATGACTACCAACAGCAGCAACAACTAAAATGGATATCACATGTAACTCAAAGAGGAAATAATGACAATCAAGATGTTGACATTCCACACTACTTCAAATAAAAGGTTAGGAAGGAAACCATCAATACTGGAAAGAGTGATAACAGCTGTTAAACCTGAACAAGCTATTTTCCTGAAAAATGTATTAAGAGAAAGAGAAAATGATAGGCTATTAAGAAAAAAGATTTTAAATTAATGGATTTATAAAGAGATTCATTATATATTTAATTTTATTTATTTATTTGGTTTGTTTTAAGCCCCATCAACCAATTGGGTCATTTAATGATGAAATTTAATGTTTTTTCTAAACAAAGCCTTGTATTTAAAAAGTCAAAAAATTTTATTTTAAATAGTAAAACTGCTGTTAGTTGTATTTTTTTAATTATATTTTTGAAATCAGTTTTATATTTTTTTTAATATTGCATTGTCATTTTGCTATAAAAATATATTGTTGATTTTTGTTTATGGGTTCATTATTTGCCAATAGCTGGGACCCTAACAGGTGCTACGACCCCAGGTCAGGATAGACCTGGGAACAACAACAATTAAGAGGTGATTCCACACTCCTCAAAACCTTCAATCTTCTGATTAGAGGCCGTGCTGCTGGATGCAGTTTATTTTTAATGATTTAAATTTTCACAATGATCAAAACTTACCAAGTTTCCATAACTATACATGCTAAATAAAAACTTAAAAGCATTGAGTACAATACTTTCAAGATGTTTTAATGCTTAAGATTTGATGAAAATTATCTTTAAATATTACCCTCATATTTCTTTTCATTGAATTATCACAACATTCATACAAAAGTGTATAGGAATTCAAACCAACTTTATATCAGAGAAAATATTAAAAATATTTTTATGTCAACAATTAAGCTTATTAGAAACATCTTAGCACACTCTGCAGATTTATAAAGAATGACTAAATATCAAAATTCATTCATGACAAATGGAGAAACCATTTATAAATTAAAGCCTTAATAATCTGAATAATAATTTGCAATTGTTAAATGCAATTACAATTGTCTGGTTTGATTAAGCATAATAAAATAAGAGTGTGGTGGTGGAGGGGTACTTCATGCCATAGGTGGATAATTGAAGAACAGACATATTTTATGTCCCCTGTTAAATACAGTGTACCAAATTTATATGTTAAGGAAATATACAAACCACTCAACATAAGATTTATATATACTATACAAATAAATCTATTCTACTCACTTTTGTATTATCTGTTTACTAAATGAAAAACCGATTCTGACATTGCATAACACACAGAAAATGTTGTCAAAGAATGAGTGTGTCAAACTGGAGTGTTTAGGTGTAGGTCCAGAAAATGTAGCCTCAATCCAAAAGCCTACCAAAACAATGGAATATAACACAGAGTAAATATTTAGGCAGACTTTTTTCTTTTAAATTATTGAAACATTACACAAAAAAAGTGATAGGAAATATTAAATAAAATAAAGTTTTAGAACGGGAGTCAGAAAATGTGATAACAAAATACAAAGGTGCAATATGAACAATGAAAGGTGCCTTCGAAAAGACAAGTCCTAAGAAACGGGAAATTTTCATTAGAAATAAAGAAAAGAGTACTAAACAGTTATGTAATATCAGCCCTATATCGCAGTGAATATTGGACAAATTCCTCGCAGATGAAAAGATTTAAAATAGCAGAAATGTGATTCTACAAAAGGATGTTAAGAATACCAGAGACTGAACATATGAGTAACAAGGAAGTTTTAAGGAAAATGAAAACAAAAGGGACACATAGTAAGAATCAAAAGTAGATAACTAAAATTTCTAGGGCACATAATGAGGACAGAGAGCTTGGTGAATTTGACACTGACAGGACAAATTGGAGGCAAGAGAGACAAAAGAAAACAGCGAGCAACCTAACAAACTAACGTAAAGTGTTGGCAGTATAGAAATTAGGATAGATAAACAGAATAGAGATAAAAGAAAAAAAAAATCCTTACTAAGAGCTACAAGGTCAGGAAGATTTGGAGAGCCATGTTCACCCACATCCTGAAGGAGCATGACATAGAAGATAAAACACTAAATATCCAGCATAATTTTATTAAAAAAAAAAAAAAAAGTGTAAAACCTAAAGAGAATAC
This sequence comes from Acanthosepion lycidas, assembly GCA_963932145.1. Classification (NCBI taxonomy): domain Eukaryota; kingdom Metazoa; phylum Mollusca; class Cephalopoda; order Sepiida; family Sepiidae; genus Acanthosepion; species Acanthosepion lycidas. The sequence goes on from OZ010606.1 coordinate 9,819,393, forward strand.
AGTACAATACTGAAATGTGTCATTGAAAAACGACTGCAAATATATGTAAATTTTCTTCAGACTATACAGGATTTAAACAGTTAGATCTGCTGAACTTGCAAAGTCATTATGAAAGTATTCCAGCTAAGATAAACATGAGTGTTTACATAATTGATTACCTGACAAACCCCAGGAAACATGGTTTGTTTCACTATAAAATAAGAGTAACTGATAAATAAATAAATGGCCGCAATAGTGATTTGAGTAAAGAATAGAAGATTAAACAAGCAAGGTTACTTGGGATTATCTGCTTTTATATTAAGCTTCTATCAGCTTACTGCTTTGTAAAAGGAATTTTTTCTTTCTTTTTTTATTGATTTATCCCAAGCAAGGTGATAACATCACTAAGACACAAGGAACTACTGGAAGTAAAAGCAAAGGAAAAGACTTTAGTAGGGACCAGAAAACCAATTCTCAAAAAAAAAAAAAATAAAAAAAAATAAAGCTCTACTCCTGTTCAAAAGTCAGGGAAGGAGTGTGGACCAGACAATACAAAAATGCTTAATAAAAATAGATAAAAGATAATTGAGAAAAGAAGCGAAACAAATCTTATTTTTGTTGTAGCTGTAATTTAGGAGATTCTAATTTTGTTTTTTTGTTTTTTTTTTTTAGAGGGGTCTGAAAAGTTATTGGCCTAACCACAAATGTTTGGCTAGCTGTTAAGATTTTGAGAAGTGGGCAAGGCCAAGTGTTCAGCAGCCTAATACTCAGACATTCTCTATTTTGTCTCTTAATCTTATAGCAGGTAGGGGCAAACTTTTCCAGAAAGTGAGCAACATGAGATGTGGCTCATTATAAAGGTAAACCAGACGACTAAAAAATTCAAGGTAATTTTTCATTGAAAATGCCTCAGCCATTTTAACTATCTTTTGAGATCAGATGTGTACGCATCTGCCTTAGAATTGGGGAAGTGGTTTCTTTTACTTTGAAGTATTTCTGAAAATTTAAAATTGAAATTTTGGTATAATATTATCACTAAGCTGCTACATGTGATTTATGTTTAATTTATTCATTTGAGTATGTCTACTTGACACACAGACATTATCATCCAAATCCCAGACAAACTAGAATTGTGATACACTTACATAAATAAAGCAATATTTATGTTTTTTCAGTTAGGCTTGAAATCCAGAAACTTTTTGGATTTTCAAAAGAATGCATCATCTCTCCTTCAGTTTGGAACACCATAAATTATACTAATGCATGTGAAGCCTGCTTAGCTAATGAAAATCAAATACCACAAAAATAAAAATACCAGAATTTCTTTATTTCTCTCCATATATCATTCTTTGAAGAATTAATAAAAATGAAACATTAGATTTATGAATGTTTCCTATTTGTTCTTTATCTGATCATTCAGTCAGATTCCAATGTGTATTTGACACCAATTCATTTGAGTACACACACAAAAAAAAAAAAAAAAAAAAAAAAAAAAAAAAGAGGAAAAGAAATACATCTATTACTTCTTCAGATAAAAAAAAATTATTAAGTATCTTGAGCATACATTATAAAATATATGTGGTCTTGTTTCAAAACAATCTCTAGAACAGTGTAAGGGTATCTCTGTAATAGTCCTTAAAAAATGTGCTTCTAAACTGGCTCCTGTTATCGCTTGTACAATACATGCCTTGGTACCACTGGCTTTCCTGCTGCTTGTTGGAAATTAAACTATTCTTCCAGTCTTTAAGAACTCTGGTGAACCGTCTGAACCTTCAAACTCTTGATCTATGACCTCTTCTTGTCAAACTACTAGAGGCCCTAGTCAACTCTGATTTGGTTAAGTATCTCACATCAAAGGACCTTCTTTCAGAAAAGCAATAAGGATTTCATTTCTGTAGGTCAACTGCTGATGTACTAAAGATTATCACTTAAAGGGCCTATCAAGCTTTAGATTAGACTAGAGAAGCTCGGACTGTTGCTTCAGACATCTTGAAAGCATTAGACAGGGTTTGGCATACCAGCTTTCTTCAGAAGTTGAGAAGTTATGGTATTTCCAGACAAATTTTTGAACCGATTCAGTCAGTTATCAAATCATGAAATGAAAATCATCCTGAACAGCCAATCTTCTAGATCCTTTATACTGTTGTAGGTGTCCCTCCAGAGTTCTATCCTTGGAACTATTCTATTCTTAATTTTCATCAATGACCTGATGAAGGGTATTTGCACATAAGTCAAAGTAACAAACCCAACTGGAATTGGACCTCAGTTTGTATAATATGACTTGAGTATAATATAACCCAGTGTTTCTGAAACTAAAAACAGGGAATAAATTACATCCTTGAGTATAATACAATCCTGTAGAAGAGCTATCCCCATGTAAATTATTTTTGAAAAGTACTATATTATCCAGTAAAATCTCAATGTCGGACATATACTTCACTAAAATATTTAAAATTATTAAAGAATAGAAATGAACCGAATATTTAGCCATTACGTGTTTCTTCTAACTTCTGTTTCAAAATTAATTTTTTAATTTTCAAGGAAAGGTCTAGTTAGAAAAAAGATATACCAGGTAATAGATTTTAAGGTGTTAATCTATCATACTTTTCTGTTTGATGTGACAAAATATTAATAAACTATGAAAATAAAAATTGTCTTTCATTAAGAATTAATTTATTAATAATAAAAAAGAAAATCAAAATATAAAACTATCTTGTGAGTAAAATTGAGACGAAAGACATTCATTATGCTGATTCCCAAAGAACAAATATAGCCGACATTATTAAACATCTTTTGTAAACAATCGTTATCAACATCTACCTACTTTTGTGCAGAGAGTGTATTTGCAATCTTGCCGTTTCAAATAAGGTTTTTTTTGTTTTGTTTTTTTAAGTTGAGTAAAAATTTCTGAGAATGTATATTTGTGTATAATATGACCACTTTTTGCCTTTAATTTTTGTTCAAAGTTTCTCATACCATATACAAGAATTGGTAGTATCACACATCAATTTCCAACAGTCATATTTTATCCAATTTTTAAATACCCTTAAACTAAGCTAACATTTCAAAAATTAATCATACACATGATGTCTAGACAACCAATCAAAAAAACATTTTTTTTAAATAAAAAAAAACAGAATCTAAGTGCAAGTCCTTCCACACCCAAAATTTCTGATGAAGCTAAATAGTGAAACTTTGAAATTTATAAAGATTTTTTTCTTCCTTATTTAATCAATCATATTAATCCCCCAATATCTCATTTCTTGATTTGATTTCACCAAATCCTTTACCAATTCTCAGCAAAAGACATTGGGTATATCTTAAGCCTGATTTCAAGAACTTCAAATATTTTTAATAAAGAAATTAGCTCATTTCTAAAGTAATGTCTACAAAACCTTAATAATAAAAAAAAAGTTAATAGTTTAAGATTTTACCACAGCAGAAAGAATTTTATGCTCTCAATGAAAAAAAAAATATATATTCTTACCATTTAGATGGTGATCACATGATAAAAATTGCATTTGCAGCTACCAAAGGCTGTATTTATTGTACTCCCACATCTTAATTATCTGTCAAACAAAAAAAAAAATGTATAAATAATAGACATACAATTTACAAATATCAGATAAAAAAAAAAAAAAAAAAAAAAACAGAAAATGACAAGAAACGATTTATATAATCAATCCAGTTCCTTCTAAAGTCTTCTTATTCTTTTTCAATCCCAGTAACCCTTTGCATCTTAGTAGCATTATTGGCATCATCTGTCTTCTTGAAACCTGTTCTTTTATTGTCCTTTCTCTTCACTAGTCTTCTTATTCTCTTTCACACCCAGTAACCCTTTGCATCTTGGTGGCATTATCATTTTGGTTAGGGTGAACAGATTTTTTTTTTTTTTTTTTTAAAAATACATAAATAAAAAAAATTCCTTCTTACTGGAAATGAATTCAACAATACAAATATGATTGTATAAAACAGTGACAACAAAAACAGAAGCAGGACCCTACAATTTTTATTATTACTTCAAATCAAAAACGACTTGAAGTTTTCAAATCACAGCACAGCCATGAACCAGAACATAGGCTGTGATGTTGTTGATATTTTCTTCATCTGGAAAGGTACAAAGAAAGCTTGCTAACATTTCCACAATTTTGTGATACTTTTGCACAAAAGAATAATTTTTGATCACAAACAAAATTTTAATCTAGTTTCTCCAAAGCTAACATATTTTTAGACACTTCAGTAAAGTTCTCAAGGAATTGTCTAATTATCTTGCAAACCTATGTCACAATACATTTACCTACTCTACTATTCTGATCATCCTTATCACACAAGGAAAATGAAACTCGAAGTGCCAATTTTTACACATAAGGTGAATTTGCATGGACATAAAAGATTATTGAAAGCATACTAATAATTTAATTCAGTATTATGTTAAACCTGGCTATCAAGAACTGCAAATGAAAATTTGCAGATGGAATAGCTAAAAAACAAAGACTACCATAATTTTATACCTGGTCAAAACACTGAAAAACGGAATAAAAATTCTGACAGAATCCCCTTAGTCATCAATTGGCGCTGGAAATTGGCTGGAATTTTGAAAATATGACAATAGCTATGAACACGTGCAAAAATATCCACATTTTAAGATTTTTCCCAACACGCCTATAGTTTCTTTCAAAAGAAAGACATCCAACAAAATTTAACAAATGTAAGCATCCAAACTCAAAATACTGGAATTTCAGATTGTTGTACTCCTGAAACTTCTCATAGAAGAGGAAAACCCAGGGTGTTGTGCAGTAACATGAGTCAAGTTAGTTCTATCACAAATTCAAAGGGAAACATCATTTCTACAAAGGGTGGTAATTCTACTGATTCTCATTTAATATATGCCACACAATATACCAAATATAACTTGATTTATGTGGGTTGCATAACGGAAAGTTAAATAAAAGATTCAATGGACATAGAGATGATATCAGACACAATGTGACATCAACAGAGCTTGCAGAACATTTTATTATAAACGGTTGTAATTTCAACAAACATCTCAAGATTCACATTCTGCAAAAATATTCAGAATCTACCAATCTGTCAACACTTAAAACACGAGGTGATTGCATAAGCAAATTACTAACTTCCCAGCCCGGGGGGAATGAACAGAATAAAAGAAGTGTTCTAGAAGATTTATACTAAGCTGTTTGATTAATTCCTCTTAGTCCTCCTAATCAACTAACGGAAAATTCCAAGATGAACAGGATCACCGCCGTATTAAGCCCATTTCAGTTGCATGCCTTCAAGTTCGCAGCATTTCATTCATTTTGACGTGTTCATTACCAGTACAGAAGTTTTTTTGTTTTTTTTTGTTTTGTTTTTTTAATTAAATGACAAGCAACATTTGTATGAAGACTTATAATTTTTTTGTAGATTTATATATTTTTATGCTTGGAAAAAAAAAAAAAAAAAAAAAAAAATTGTTTAAATACAACTTGAAGACAGACACATTCAGTTGAAATATTGTTTAACATTGTCAAACAGTTTTTTTTTCCTTTTTTTTTTATCTCTTAAATCGTGTTCTCTTAACTGTTGAAAATATTGGAAGAGTTACGCCAATCATTTTGTTTATTATTACTTTTATTAATATTTTTTTTTCCTATTTTCACATCATTCAAAGCATTTCATAAATTACAATTCTTAACACCAATAAAAAAAAAAAAAAAAAAAAAAAAAGAAGAATGTAGCTGATTAGTTTTTAACATATCAAAACAATTCTCTGATTATAATACATTTTATAGCACAGATTATTTTCACATTTCTTGCAGTTCATATTTCTTCCTGAATGCAATTTTAAATCTTCACACATTAATACTTGTACACAATTATTCAACTAAATGATTTAAAAGTGGAAGAGAAGAGGAAAATCTGTTTCTAACAATTCTTAACAATTGACCAAGTGATAAGCCTATTTTCTCTGGTCATAATGCCACATACACTCTTATGGCCAAGACTGCTAACGAAGAACATTTGGATACAGTTTTTACTTTAACCCATAAGTATCAGGTCTCAATTTTCAAACCACCATATTGTGATTCCTATCATTGGGTTTACACTCATCTCTGGATTTTTGAACAGGAGTAGCAATTTAACCCTTGTTCCCTTTTCCTTATAAAGTCTACTTCAACACTATATGTCTAACATCTCAACCTGAACTCTAAATTGTTTTTCACTAATTTTTTATATTTTCTCCTCCCCCAATGAAAGCAAATAGGTTTGCGTATCATCCGGTTCACACTTCTCCCTGGTTTTTGGGACAGGAGTAGGGCTTTTTTATCCCTTGTTTCCTGTTTAAGATTGGTTTTCTGGTTCCTTCTAAAGTCTTTTTCAACTCTATACTGTTAACATCTCAACCTGAACTCTGAAATTTTATTCACTAATCTTGACCTCTCCAATCTTTCCTGTTATCTGGCCCTTTCTTGTGCCACACAGTAATCCCCTAGATCGAGTGGCCTTTGGATTGGATGAACATCAGTAAAAAAAAAAAAAAAATAAATAAATAAAATATATATATATATATATATATATATATATATATATATAGATAGATATATATATAAAATAATGACAACATCACAAATAACACAGGAAGTCATTCAGATACTTTGAGACAATATTTACAGGCAGGTTTGAGAGTGGTGAATGCTGAAGGGTTACATCAATGTTTAACATTTTGGAGGGAGGAGGAGGGGGATTTTTTAAAGAACTACATTTCAAGATGGAGATGCGATTAGAATGTTAAAGGCTTTTGATTAACATTTCTATCTTTATTGTTCTATTTTAACAAACTGTGAATGATAAATTGAGTTAAAGAAATTTATCTATCAGACACGTTTGTATAGATATTGTTCATCAAATCAGCAAATGGCTAACAATAATTCTATACTGTCATCTGAAAATGAGAAGTATGCTAATTAAATGTTTAAAATATTATTCAGAAAAAAATCTTGATGACAAAATATATATTGGACTTGTCAGCATGTGAAAATTGAAAATAGCAAATAGGACAATAGAGATCAGGTTAGCAATAATTAGATTTCTAACAAGCAAAAAAAAAAAAAATAAAAAATAAAGTTGGTTCAATGCAAAACTGAATTTGCAAGAAAATATAATTTACAGCTGTTCAATAATTTGCATTAAGAATTCAAGCTAAAAAGACACCAGCATGAAAACAATTTCAATCTGAATATTCTTTTGAAAAATTAATTTTTTTTTTTTTTTAAATGATCAATTATTCATATTCATTGAGAAATAAGTTAAAATCTCAGATGAACACAAAGAAAAAGTTATTTGATAAAAATTTTTGCGAAATATAACTGTATACCAATCGCAAAATTAACAAAATAAATTCATACGATCATTACTTAAATAAAAATCATCGAATTGTATGGGATTGCAAAAGCAATCTAAGGAAAATCTTGGGATCAAAAATTTATTAAGTAGAACAACAAAATACTCTTCTAGAGCCATAACTGTGTCACTTATAAATCAAGGAAGATATTAAAGATTAAATATTCACCAAATAATAATGAAGGTTTTGAAAAGTCAATGATGGAAAACAAAAGCTAATATGGAATTTATAAAGAATATTTTCTTGTCTAATTCATGCCAAATCTCACAGCTCCCTAAACTGGATCTATTATTTTTGCTTTCTATGGAAGATAGAAATAAATATAAAATATACATAATAACCTTGATACTGTGAAATTAAAATCTAGTTATCTCTAACATGAACAGAGAATCAGTATTATCTCAAGGTTAAACAAGCAGGTGTGTAAAAGTAGAGCAGCACAAAAAATACTGTAATCTTTTCCCGAATGACCATTGTTCAAAGTTAATAGATTCATCAATTAAAAAAAAAAAAAAAAAAAAAAAAAAAAAAAGCGGCGATCACCTTGCAATAATCCAATAAAGGATAAACAAACAGAAATAAGCAAAGAGATTAAAAACAAAAATCTCATTCGAGTTGTTCAAATCTTTATTCCAAGTCAATGTCTAATAAACAAACTACACCAATGATGTCATTTGATAACAATGCAATGTTATAATCATTATCTTTTGTCTTAATATCTGTATTTTGGAGGGGGGGTTGTCTTTCTTGTTCTTTCCTCAACATTTTTCTTTTTCTCAGTAACGTTCACACTCAGTCAGCCAACCACACCACCACCACCACCCACACCCTTGTGTCTTAGTGGCTTGCTTGGGGTGAAATGATGATAAAAAGAAGGAATTGTAACCATTTTAAATTCTAAACACAGTCAGGAAAAGAATTTAATGGACCGTATATACGAGTATAGTGCAAGTTTTTTTTTTTTTTGCAAAAAAACTAAGAGGTAACATACTGAGGTAATTTTTTTTGATGAGGTTAACAATCATTGTTTTAAATGACAGGTTGAACTATACAGGTAAGGTGGGGTTTTTTTTTTTTTTTTGTAGAGTTAAGATTCATGCATAAAAAATTCAGGAGTCACACTATATGAACTCAACTTATACACAAGTACATACAATAAGCAACAATTTGTAAAAACAGGTCTCTCTATGGAAAGTATATAGAAAGAGTTTTAATAAAAGCATCAATTCTATAAATAATCATTTACCATGATCGACTTCCTTATAAAACTTTCTGAATGCAAAATCAAGAGAATACTTAGAACTTCAGTTTTATTTATTTATTTCTTAAAGAACTCTCCACTTGTCTTTTAATGAAGAAATACATTCATTACAAAACTGGCACCATTATTCTTCATTCTTATTTTTTTAAATTTAAGAATCTTCATAAAAACTGATAAATTACACGGCACATAACACGCACCCTGACTCACAAGCTGAATGCAGGAGATTTAATAATTTCCTCATGTCATAGTTTTAGTTTTAAATTATACATAACAATACACTATATCTGATAAGCAACTTTTTTTTTTTTTCTTTTTAATTAAACACAAATAACCATTATTTCTATCTGGAAGATTTATAATGATCTGTTATTTAACTGGATTGCTTAAAACTGATACAAATTAATGTTGATAAAGAAAACATTTTGAACAACAATGTAAATCATGTAGCTTTTTTCTTACCAAAATAGCTTGCTAATATATAAATCCTACAGTAACAGTTTCTTCTCTCGCTTGTGGAACTCTTCCAGTAACTTGCTTTCTAGTTGAATCACCAAAAATTTAAATGCAATGTCAATCATTATGTACTCTATTCTTAATTCCTATTCTTTTATTGTTCTCTATCTTTAATGTTAGTCTTTTTCTCACATTCCTTCACTCAGTAACCCCCTTGCATCTAACAAGGTTTATTGTCCTGTCAGGGGATGAAATATGATTTTAGCCTCTACCTGGACTGTGTTGGGCAAATATTTCCTTATTACAAATAAACATCATATTGCATAAACCTAGCAACAAAAGAGAGATAAGATATGACCAGAAAGTATTTAGCTGTTTAGAATATCTCAGCAATTGAGTGGCTTTGATGTAACATAGTAAACAGAGGGGACATTACTAAACAACAGACACACTCCAGTGAGGTTACTCAGTCAACAGTGAAACACCATTGATTGAATGTGTCTTATGTGATCCTTGAATTCAAAGTGAGATTAAGATATTTCACAGGGACTCCAGAAAGTATTCAGCAAGTCTGACTGACCCCTCCTTTTTCTTTTTCTTTGTTTTCCTGGAGAGGGGGGTGTCTTTTGCAAGACATCATATCACCTAGGTCTGTCAGTCTCACTATAATCAAGATTTTACTTGTGACTTCTGATCACCACCTCCCAAACACACCATTGAAAGAAGAATCATAGTGGGCTAGATTAAGGAGAATGCAACACAGAAGCTAGTGGCAATCCATAAAGAGGAATTTGTGGACTATTTCCAAAGTGTCAAAATGTGTTATGCCCTAAAGTATTTTTGAAAGGGACCACGGCATTATTGACCAAGGTCAATTGCTATTCAGTATTACATAGCTGAATCATATTTTTGGCCATACAGGCAACTTGTATAATTACTATAGGTATCATATATTTAATCTTTCATGGGACCAATAATCTATCAGCTGGTTGAAAAGAAATACTTGTGTAACACATGGTGATAATCTCCTATGGTCACCGTTCAAAAGTTTTATGCAAAGTCATTTTTATGATAAAGCAAAGATTTAGTTCTTTCTTTCAGAAAGAGAGATGTATAAAGTTGACTACCCTCTCTTAATTAAAGGAGGGAGGGTTTAAAAAAAAAAAAAGAAAAAAAAAAAAAAAAAAAACAGAACAAACAATGCAATTTTAAATTAATTAGACATGAGAGAATGTCAGATTTAGTGTAAGCTGATTAAAAGTAGGGATACCATAGTTTAACAGGCTAGAGGTACTGACTGGGAGAATAACCTCCACCCTATTCATATTTCAAGGGATATAATTTGGTAGGGAACAAAGGATTGAACATCAAAGCCTAAACTACATACATAGTTAAATAGTTAATTAGCTGTTACAGTATAATTCTGTCTTCAATGGCAACAGTCAGTCTACAATAGGCTGTTGACAAAGGATACAATCTTAGCTCATCTGAGTTACCAAGAGAATAAGGAGTACTAACAACAGGAGAGTACTACCACATCAACATTATAAGGACAGGCCTGTACATGCAATATCTGTGGTAATGTCTGCCCCTTACATATTGGATGTGGCATGAGATTGTGATGCCAATGGCAGTATACTAATATCCAAACACCTATCAAGAATTTATATTCCAATAAAACTTTAACAAAAAAAAAATATGAATGAATCAAAGTTAAGTTAGTAACATGCACCCCATGTGCAGGAAAAAGTCGAATAATCAAGGAAAATGATTTATTTACAAAATCAATTACCTTAATTAAATTCTGACATTTCAATATTCATTTAAAGATGGAGATAATAACAATCTGATGAAGAAATTCGGAATATTTATCAAGTTTGTGATTTTGTTACACTTAACAAAGTAGACACAGTAATTCTCATCCCAAGAAGTAAATTATTTGAAACATTGTGCCAAAACAAGAGATCAAAGGTAAATACATTTTAATAGTTAAAGTCATGTCAATAATCATTTGAACAAGAGAAGCATTTGTGTTCAATATTTTAGACATTTTCATTATTATTCTATGCATCATGCAAAAAGTGGTTGAAATAAAATAGAACCTTTTTAGTTCAAGTCAAATGGGAAGAAAATCTACAACTGGAAAAAAGGACATTCCTCTTAAAAATCTACAAATGGTGGATAAAATGGCATGATGAATTAAGAATCATGTGAGAAATGGAAAATAAAAAGGACCAGAATCGGGCAAACAGTAGTTTCCGAATAATTCAAATATAAAAAAAAATTATGGCCTACTAAGAAACTGTGGCGAAATAAAAAAAAAAAAAAAAAAAATACTAGATTGAGTAAACCTGACAACAAAGCCAAACATTGCCAAGGTAAACCTGACAAGTCCAAACACTGCCAGAACAAACATAGCTGGCAAAAACCCTCCCTCAGCAAAAATAACTGTTTCCAAACTTTCATTGACTAGAAACAACACAACACTATATCATCTACACAAGATCAGCGGGGGAACAAAAATGAATACAATTCCAAAAACAAAATTAAGCAGTTTAGATTTTTTTTTGTCAGAACAAAATGTTTAATATTATTTTAGCCATCTTTTAAGCTTTAAATAAATTGTCTTTTTCATGACAGTCCAGTTTGTGCCTTAGACATTGTACTTTCAAGAATGTTCTAAGGTTCTTACAATACTGAAAATACATTATCCTATATGTTTACAGATAGATAACTTTAGCCAACTGTTAAATCCCATGAGCTAAAACCACTCATGAAATTTAACACAAATGCATATTTCACAAATCCACCAAGTTAATGTCAGATCTAAGGCAACACCCTGATTAGATTGCCTAAAAAAAAAAAAAAAAAAAAAAAAAAAAAAACCACACACACACACACACACACACAAAAGCAATGGATTTAAAACAATTTTAAGTATGCAAAACAAAACAAATTACTGGCCCCCAACAGAGAAAGAGTTTACTGTTTTTATTTTATACTTAGCCTTAATAAAGTAAAAACTATACATATAAAATACAATGTTGTGTGTGTGTGTGTACAAATTATATATATATATATATATATATATATATATATATTAGGGGGAGGGTATAATAATCAAAATTACATGACAGCTCAGTTACACACCCTAAGCAATCTTCACACCTTCAGCAAGCTCAATACATAGGGAAGTGGAAGGAGGTGAGAAGTAGCCCTTTCCATTTATTTTTTTTATTTTTTTAGGGCTAATGCTCTGGTTTATTTATAACATGACCTTTAGTTTGAATAATAAATGAATAAAATAAACAAACTTTATTTATTCCATTTGCTTTATATATTTTCTTTGTTTCTAAATTTTAGCATTTGAAATTAGGTTTATTAAATTTAGGTTATGGGATTTTATTTTAGTACTGAGTTATGTGGTTGTAGATTGCATAGTAGAAATTTATAATTGTTTTTACATTTTTATCATATCATGTGATGGCTTGAAGTCTATAAGGTTTCCTTTTGCATTGCATTTTTTCTGTTCTGGTTTTTGGAGAGAAAAAAAAACACTTGTTCATTTTATACTCATGTTTGCCAAGTTCTCAGATAATCTTGGGCTGATGGATGATGGAATTTGTTTGATTATGCATGGGGGATAATTCTGAAATCCACTAAAGAGACAAAAGTATTTCTTATATATAAACCCCAACACAACATATTTATGATATAAGTACATATTAGGAAATATGTATATATTTACAAGTATAAATACGCAAGTTATGGTGTATTTGCATCATCACTTTTTCTTAAGACAAAGAGTTATAACATTGACATCATAACCTTGCATCTTTTAAGAAAGATATTATATACAAAAATATATGAGAAATACATTTCTATCCTGATGAGTGGGTTACAGAATTTGTGAAAATAAATAATGAATAAATAAAAATATATAAATATGAATAAAGATAAAAGAAAAACTTATCTTTATTCATATAGTCTTTTTACAGATATATATTTCTGAAGAAAGGGATGGATTTTTTATTTATTAATCTGATAGATTTTAACATTTAACATGCATGCACACACACACACACATATAAGAAAAATAAAGATGTATAAGAAGTCAATTGCTGATACCCACTTGTGAGTGGACAGACATATCCGCCTACAGAATTCTGGAGTTGGGATGCTGAAGGTAACATCAGCTAAGTGACAAACCTTTTACTTATGTTATTATCATTCTCTCTCTAATAATATATATATATATATATATATATATATATATATAGAGAGAGAGAGAGAGAGACTATCCAGATCATAGCAAAAGTACCAAAGATTGATACACTGGTCTTATGTAGAGGAGGTCACAAATATTCTGACCTTCAACAAAAGTGCCAGTCCATACTTAAATAATTTCATTTTTATGAATACTATTTCTAGTTTATATAGAAATGTGATAATGTGTACTAAAACAAAGACAATCTTCTATGTTCCGGCTATGAATAAATGCAATGAGTAAAGTTTAAACCAACCAAAATATATAAGCAGACAGAATATACTGGCATCCACAAATGTTCATATTAACCAACTACATGATAAAGGACACAAACAGTTGAATCCAGATTATTATTTACTATATTTTTACATTGCTAAACTGTGTGTATATGTTTATAAGAGTGAGGGAAAGAGAAACCCGTTATCAAAAATTTAGAATTGACTTGTTAACATCAATGAAAGTTCATTTTATAATTTTTTTTTATCAAAACTATACCAAAGCAAATAGTGTTTTCCGAGTCCATTACATTTTACAGAGATCTGAACAAAAGAGAACTGTACTCTCTCTCCTACAGTTTTACTGGAGATTAAAGTAATTCAATAAGAGTAATCTAAAATTAAATGTACTTAAAGTTTTAAATGGCATTCAAGCAACATTCTGGCATTTAATAATAGTAATAGAAGATATTTGATAAAACCTTTTATGCTTCAAATATGCGAATTGCTATGATAGAAAGTTTTAAAATCCATCAGTCAGTTAAGTGCCATATGTGATACAGACTCGGATAGTCAGGTCTTTTTGGAGTCATGATTGATGAGGAAGATTTTCTCGTAGTAGGTTGCCTTTTCGTTTTGCAATAGAATGCTTGCCAACCAAGGCTATAGGACCCAGTCTATCCTGCTATTAAACCTATAGCTGGTGGAGAGTAGAGATGGATTTATATCTTTCTAAGGGTATTTGCGTTTAAGTCAATATAACAACCCAGACTGGAACTCGGCTAATTTCTCATTCTGAGCCATTATCCATTACATCACACCACACATAAAAGCAAAATAATTTAAACAGGTCTACAGATCTGATCAGGACATTAAACAACATTTCAGATAGACATCCATTCAGGTTTGACAAAAAAAATCCCTACCTCCCACCAGCTGCAGTAATTTGCTGTTAACCTGAAATTGAACCATTTCCATTCAAAATGACACTTGTGCATAGTTTGTTTTTTTTGCACATATACATTTTTTTTGCCTGCTGCTGCATATTTTAGCAAGAAACTGATAAAAGTAATCTTTTGCTTAATTAGATTAATGATTGAATTAAAAATTCAAATACTTTTTCTTTTCTTTATTCACAAGCACATTCATCTCGGTGTACTTGGTTAACCTATTAATGCAATAAAGTAAATTGATTTGCTTGGATCAGTGACATGCTTTGTATGATATATCAATGAACAATAAATTCTCCATTGTGTCACATAAAATTTATTCCAAATTATATTTAAAATTTATTATATTTACTTTTGAAAGTAGACATAAGTTTGAAACATAATTGGGAATAACTCTTACATACACAATCGGACCAACAAATTCAAATTGTGGGTAAATGATTTTGTCTGGTGTTATATATCCAACAGTAAAATCTAGATATAAGGTCTTCAAAGTAGCAAGACCTTGTCCACAAGTAGGGAGAAAGAGAGTAAAGCAAATAAACAAGTGAAAACTTTCAGGATAAAGTGCCACTCAGCTGGAAGGTAAAGAATTCCAGTCAAGGGCTTATATATATGGGCAGAGTTACAGTTAGAATAAATCAGCTGAGCTGCTTGTAGAGAGTAATAAGATGGCTGTCAGAGGGTGATAAACCATTGGTCAGAAATGTAGAGAAGCAGACAGAGAGAATCATAGCCATGGTTGAGTTGTAGATATGATTGCCGTCAGATGTGCAGAAGGACGGTCATAGTTCTTGCTGGCCAAAGGGAGTATCTTGTCCTTTTGTCTATCATGAAAGATGAAAAAATTAGCAGTGAACACGTCCCAAGTGTCACTAACCTGCACCAAAGACCATGCCTGGAGAATCTATAAAGAACCAATATATTAACAAACAGAATTTGTGTTTGTTTTCTTCCTATGGCTTTATTACACCTTCTATTCTCTTGTGAATGTATACCAGTCTTTCCCAGGTTCTGTGCACAATAACGAATAAGAATCAAGCCATATTGTCGGATGATTTGTCCAGTTGGTGAACAACTGAATGGGGGACCCCACGTTTATGTTTACACTTATAGATTACTCTCAACTTGTGAATATTTTTTTATGCCAATGTTCACCCAATACAAATCCCAAGAGTCACTCAAAGTAGAGGATTACTGTGTGGTGTTGTACAGGCATAAGCAAAGGCAAGAAGTACATGGGGCTATGCAGAAAAGATAACAGTTAACGTAGACCTGAAGAGGTAAAGATTGTAGTGAGATATGATAAAAGGAAAATAGTTATAAAATCTTTTAGAAATCCGGAACAAACCATTTAAATATTCCAGAAATCCATATGGAGAGGGCATAAGCGTTATTGGAACAGTAAATGGAATCAAAGAACAGAATTCAAATTCCAACTCAATGAACTTATGTTCTTTTTGCATTGTTAACTTTTTTCTCATCACTGGATATTTTGATAAAATCCCTCATCACTGACATCTCCTTGTGGTTGATAGGTGGGTGAACACTTAAGCCAAACAACTTTACCAAATCAAGGCAATAATGACAAAAGCTCTTCCTCTCATGATCAAACTTGACAGGGACCAATTAAAATTCTTGAAGCACCCAGAAAAAAATTAAAAAAACCTATCATTGACCATCTGAGACAAGGAAGTGTTACTATAAAGTAAGTATTTAAAACCAGGCACACCTTACTCCCAACCACAAGATTCTGATATATAATGCCAAATAGCATTCTTCAATGAAACATTAAATTGATTTATGAGTTAGATATTAAAATAGCATTTTCTTACATCAACAATATATCTATTTCAGAAAGGGCAAACGAGACAATGCTTTCACTACCTTTTATAAAGCAAGACTGTTGTGTTTTTATCTGCATAGCAACAAAAAGCAGATATAAACAAAAACAAAAACAAAAACAAAAAAAAAAAACAAAAAAAAAAATCAACAAATGAAGTAGCAACCACACACACAGATCAATTGACAGCTCATAGACTACAATAATGGCAGTTTGATAAGCAAAGGCGTTAACCAAAAATCTCTTTATTTCTTTCCATTAATCAAAAGATTTTATTTGCATTCTCAAAATAGATGCATAAGTAAATTGACTGATTTGTTTTTTACGTTTTATCAACCTTTACAAGGTTACTTAAAGCCAGAAAACATTTTCAGATTGTAAGAAATTTTTTTAAGCTAATAATTTATTGATACACGTCCTTAATTAACCCACAGCTGGGGGTGAGAAGAAGAGGTGGATTCCTACATTTCCCAAGGGCTTTTGCGCATAAGTGAATATAATGAAACCAAATGAATTTCCAATTCCATGCCATTATCCATTACACCACAGACTTACAGCACCTGCTACTCCCAAGTATCACTCATCTTAGTATTGACCAGGTTCAACATTGCTTAACTTTGGTGATTGTATGAGAACCAAGGTTTCAACATGAAACATAGCCTGTTAATTGATTAGAAATGTAAAAAGTTGGTCATTAACTGTGTAAGCCACAATAAAAAAAAAAAATAAATAAAAAAAAAAAAAAAACTTTTTCTCATTCAGCTGAAGATCAAAAGATGAAACTTTTTAGAGGGTGGCATAATGGTTTATGTTGTGTAAAATGGAATCAGTAGGCTGGATGAGGCTGTGGTATTCCTGCTAATGCCCTCCAGAAATGCATGAATGCAGTTCTCCTTATCCCTTCAAGCCATGAGTAAAATAGTAAGGTAAACTTTGGCATGGCAACCAATCTAGAACAACTCTGAATTCAAAACTGAAGTCAATATGAAACCAGGCTGCCACCTTTGTCAAGAAGTAACCAAATATTAAAGAAACAGTTGCAAATAGTCATGATTTTCCCCATCATGAAGAGACTTTTTTTAAAAAGTAATTTGAAAAACTTAGAAAAGACCCAGATTGTGTTTATATTAATTACAGCTTTAAAATTAGTAAAAAAAAAGAAAAAAAAAGAAAGACAGAAAGAAAGAATGAAGCAGATTCAAAAAGGTGATAAATCATGGTTGAGTTTTCTTCTTCAATTAGTTCAGTACCCATTGCTTTGCTGATCACAAGATGATCAAATTTAAAATCTAAATTGTTTGTTCATTTAAAATGCAACATTTCTCAGAAAACATTCAGTTTATTTAAGGAAGAAAGTATAAAAATTATGTTTCTTTTGGTTTACACTCTTTTCCTGTCACCTATGGGTTGTTGCCAGACAGAAAAGGAAATTAAACTCCGAAACACAGATGCTCATTTCAATTTCATTCAAATTATTTGCATATATGCATATTTTAATTCTTTGACAGCTTTTAAAAAATTCTACAAATTTTTTAAATTTGGAAAAAACATTCTGTTTATTACCAAATAATTTCAGGAAGTTCTATAATTTTTTTAATTTTTTTTTTAAAAATCTGTATCATATCATGCAAGTCAGTAAAGCCACTAAGACACAAGGTTACTGGGTGTGGAAGAATTAGGAACAGAAACATTAATAACGAGCAGGAAGAGGAAAGAGTAATCAGGAGGACAATAGATAACAATTGACATTGTATTTAAATTTTTGCAGACTAAAGTTGGCTGGAAAACATGGAGCTGGAAGGGAGTTTTACAAGTGAGAAGTACAAGAAAAGAAACTTAACACAGAATCTACAGTTACTTCTAAGCTAGCTCAACTGTAAATTGATGGCATCTCAATGCCAGTAGAGTACTATGCTTAAATTAAAAAAAGTCATAGCAAAGAGCTCATCCAAACAATTAACATGAAAGTATTTATAGAAAAGACAAAGAGGCAACCTTATAGCAATGGGAGAGTGACTAGAGCTGAGCTGCAAGATCAAGACAAATAATATGGCTGATTCTTTGGATTTTATCAAGGAGCTCAAGGTAAATAGCAGGGGCACCAGGCAATGTGTGTCAGCAATATTCTAAGCATAGAAAAATGTTAGACTTACAGATATGCAAGATAGATTCTGGAGATAAAGAAGTGGATGCAATATAGTCTTTTCACTTCATGTCAGCTGAGAACATTAGTCCAAGAAGGTTCAATGAGTCACTTTCCTGGAGGTTAGCATCAGCCATGCTGATGGAAGGCAGAGAGGGGGTCTCTCAAATGATTAATGGAAAGAAGCTTAGTTTTATCTGATTTTTAGGGTTTAAAAAAACTTTTTTTTGTCCTAACTTTGTGATTTTATTGGTCAGCCCTGGCTAGAGGTTATCAAAACTGAATGAGGGAGGAATATATTATTCTAATGCCTTATTTAAAAACCAGTCAAATTGTGTGTGGGGGCGTGTATACACACACATTAAATGGCACAAGCACATGCAAGTCACACCCACACAACACAGACATATGCATCATACAAAGTCACGCATATAGACAATATATGAGACAGCGAATCAGCTACTTTTTTATAATACAGATGTGAAAGAAATCAAAGTTGAAAATACAAAACTCAATGAAATTTCTAACTGAAACCAACTAAACAAGTTTAATGAGGTTGTACAAATAAAGTTCAGTCATCTGCCTTTTGGCCAATTATTAAAATATTAGAAAGGTTACCCATTAGCAAAGTTAATGGAAAAGCTAAACATCAAAAATCTCTACCAAAGTCTATATGTGCTAAGGTTTCAGTTATTTGCAGTACAGTTCATTCCACCAACCAATAACATCAAGTGCTTCTTTTGTCTCTCATTCTACAGAAGGATACTGAGAATACCAGGGAGTGAACATGTGTGCAATGACAAAGTTTTAGAAAAAAATGGAAACAAAAAGGACACTTGAATTAGAAAGAGTTGAAATTTTTAGGGCACATAATGAGGAAAGAGGGTTTAGAAAATTTGACACTCACAAGACATATTGAAGACAAAAGAGAACAAAGAAAAGCATACATAACCAGCCTAACAAGCTTGTTGAGAGCAGGAATTAGGAGATAGCAAAAAGATAGAGTTTACTAAGCACTACAAAAGAAAGGAAATTGTGGAGAGCCATGATCAGAAAACTCAGTGCCTGGTAAAACTACAAAAGACAAACTCATAGACAGCAAGACTATCAGGAAAAGTTACTATATAAAATGAAATCTATATGTGTTTGCATTTATCTGGAGTCACATCAGATGATTACCTATGGATCAAAAGGTAGGCCCAGCTGTGACAAGAATTAGTCATAACCTAATTCTAATTAATATATATATATATATATATATATATATCTCAAAAGAAAAGTGTATTATTCATACACACAAAAATGCAATGTGTGTGTGGGGGGGGGGGGCAGAGATGAGCAATTCACCTAACTCAATGTCACAGATACTTCAGGTGACATAAGAGAAATAGAATTATTTTTGTTGTGTTAATTTCATACTTATTCAATGATAAATAGTACATTATTTGTCAACCAAGTAGAGATTTTGAGAGATTCATTTTCAACATCTTAACCATTCACAGGTTATTTAAAGCCAGAAATATTGTAAGAATTTTTGGGGGAGAAAATAATTATTTAGCCATACATGTCTTAATAATTAATTAACTCATGGAGGAGATAGAGAAGTGAATTCATGTGTAAGTGAATATAATGATCCCGACTGGAACTGGAACTCGGTTCTCCAATTAACAATTCCAAGCCATTATCTATTATACCAGCCACACATCCAAACTTACAGCACCTGGTATTCCCAAACAGTCACCTATCTAGGTACTGACCAGTCTCAATGCTGCTTAACTTAGGTGATCATACAGATATGGCCATAAGCGAGACTGAGTAGAGATAACATATTTCCTTTTTATTATAAGAAATATTCAATATTTAAAGAAAGGAAATAGATAAAAAATAGTTTGCTTATCTCACTGTCTATAATCTTCTGACGATGTGAAAACAATCGTTTTTAATAAAACACATGCAGATAGTAATTTTGCAATGCCATAGTACTTATATTAAAAACTTACATATTGCAGTCATTTATTATGACCCACAATAAGAAATAAAATACCAAAACAATAAGAATTTTCTGAAGCAGTCAAAGCAATCACATTTAAAACATTGTAATTTATTGAAACTACCAGCAGGAATTTGAGACAAAGCAAAAAGCTTGTTAAGTCAGACCAACATGAATTTCAACACAGTATGGCTTTCATTGCTTGGCAAAGAAAGAATTTGAGAACATCCTCCCTGTTGTTGTAAATGGAATAACCTATATTAGAAGCACTACTATGAACAGTTAGAATTTACTGTGTTACAGTTTTCTGGTTTGTACTACCAGACAATTCTTTTTTTCATACACAGAGCAATTCTGAAGAAGCCAAAGAATGAATCAGTAAAAACAATTCTTGGAATGGAAAACCTGCTTTTATACACCCACAATTTTTTATATATATATATATATATATATATATATTATAAACCTTCAACTATAAAATAAAATTCTTTAAAATGTCTTTACAATAATGAGGATTCAGCTTAGCATCCCATATTGTAAAAAAAAAAAACAAAAAAAAACACTGTCAATATAAATAAATTCAACATTAAAAAGGAATATAGAAATTAAAAAAAAAAAAAGACAGAAAATGAGAGAGAAAAGGAAAAATTCTTTGGAGGAAATTCCATCCCAGCTACTGTTACAACTGCTTAATAGAAACAGGGTGGTAGTGAGGTCATTCTGCTTCTAGTCAAAACTTGTAGCATTATAACTGATGTAAATTCTTCATACAACTGATGAAAATTTGATAAAAGAATAAATGAAGAACATTTTTTCTTAAAATTTCATTAGTTCATTTTTGCATACAAGACAACATGTCTGAATCCAATGAGTTTAAAGTTGGATTAGTTTTTTTCTCTTATTTCATTCCAAGCAAGAGAATAAATATGCTGATATGCTAGGACTTACTGAGAGCAAAAGAAACTTGAAATAAAACACACACACAAACTATTGAGAAAGGAGAACAGGATTCAAAATGACAGATGCATGACATAATTTTTGAAAAGTTGACAAAAGCAAGAAGCTGGAAGAGAGTTCCACAGGCGAGAAGTGCAAGAGAAGAAACTATTTAAATTGAACTTATGATTATATTCAGCAATTTCAACAGTAAAACAGTGAGATCTGGCTGCTAATCTAGTCTTTTATGTGCCATGTCCATTCACAGCATAGGTTATCATGGCCCTCCACATCCTCCTGTCCCTTATAGTTCTTCATAAGTTTTATCTTTGTTATTTCTCCCAAACTGTTCTGCCATCCATTTGCTCAAGCCCATTAAGTATTTCATACATTGCTTTACCCCGTCTCTCTTTCCGTCCTGTGAGTATCAGATTTTTCCAAGCATTCCTTCCTCATTATGTGTCCCAAAAATTTCAATTGCCTTTTCCTGATGTTAAGCATAAGTTTCTTCATTTCCATTTTCATGGTATCCTCAGCATCCTTCTGCAGAACTACATTTCGGTTGCTTTAGAGTATCTTCATCTTTGAGGAGATTGTCCAGCATTTGCTGCCATACAGGAGGACATATCTCACAACAATTCAATACTCTTCTTTGTTTCCAACAAAATTTTCCTGTCTCTTAATACCCTGCTTAGCTTTCGGAATGCACCTTTGACCATCCAGGTATGTCCTGAGATTTCAATGTTGCATATTTCGTTCTCTGTTAGAACACTTCCAATATTTCAAACTTTGTACCTGCTTGATTCTAGTTTCCTCAACCTGTAATTTGCATTTTGGGCTCATCTTTTTGCTGATGACCATGCATTCTGTGTTCTTGCAGTTTATGCTTAGCCTCTTCTTCTAGCTCCCCTTTGCTACCTTCTGTAGAAGGTATTGTAGTTTCCTTTCTGTGCCTGCTATCAGCACTGTGTTATCTTAAGATTGTGGCTGCCAATGATAAATCCTGGTAGGATTTGTACTGCACTTAAATACAAGGTACCAACCTAAGAGGACAGATGATCATAATTATCATGAAAATATGTATAAAAATGGCACAGGACAGTTACATGACTGTGGTGGGAAAGTGAAGCCAAGATGTTAGACCAGGACCAATAATGTTGCAGATTCTTTGGATTTCATCAAGAATCTCAATACATATCAGAAGCATCAGATCAGCTATGGCAACAGTATTTAATGAATGGGCAAATGGTAGACTAATAAGGTGAGAAACATTTGTGATTTGACATTTACCTTGGCGGCATATCAACTCCTCTATAGGTTATTTAATGCTGAAATCTAAATATTTTTGTACACCATTTTATGGCTTCGACTAAATGTATCTTGAATGCATTTTCAGGCCTTTAACTAGATCATTATCAAAATCAATTTTGTACATAAGTAAAAGACCATGAAAGTATAAAATTCTGCTTTATAGATATATATAAAGTTTGTAGATGGTCTATTGTAGGTGTTATATGTTTTGGTATAAACTTATTTTCTTTGAAGTAGGCCAATATATCGATGGTTTAGGTATTTTTAACTAGTTTCCTGATATTGATTTCCATGTATTTATGCCTTACAGGGAGTAAGTGAGTACATTCAGTTAAAATATCTTTCCCTCGGAGTGCCACTTGGTATATTGTACATGTTGGGTGATCTTCATTCTTCAGCAAGTATGAATGGGTGGGACTATGTGCAGTTGAACCAAAATCAGCCTTTCTTCCATTTCAAGACATTTGTTTCTATTCACCTAGAATTGGTTTCATTGTGAGAAGTTTATTATTTATGTTGTCAGTCCAACGCCTTTATCATTTCTGTTGAATACAACTATTTATTTTACTTTTTAGGTCCGCACAATAAATTACAAGAGATTTCTTTGAGCAGACTTTGCAGCTGAATCTGCTTGGTCTAATTCTTATGCAGCTCAGGATCCAGCACTACACTATTTCTTTACTCTTGGATAATGAATCTAGTTTGCATAGTAACTTTACTAACAGTGAGTTGTCAAGTGTTTTGTTTTTTTGCTTTTTTGTTTGTTTTGTTTTTTTAATTGTGGTTATAACCGATATGGACTTACAGATTTGGCATTACAACCATACATCCAGCCATTATCAAGATCAAATAAAAATTGTGGATGATGTTCATTTTCCATAATTTTTTTTTCTCAATTTAAAACTTCAGTATTAGCCAGTTGTACATTATGACACTATGCACAAGATTAAATGTGTATCAGTTAAATACATTTAAAATACCAAGTTCCAAAACTGAAGATCTTATTTCGAATTTGTATGAATAAAAGATTGAAGCCGTGATCCTCCTCCCTACCCCAGCCATTTATTGGCCTACCTGAGAAAACTTATGAAGCCAAGGTACCAACCAAAGAACAATCTCATCAGAATAATTGTCATTGAAAATGTGCTCTTTGGTAGGGTTTGGGCCTGCATCCAGCTTTTTAAGAGAAACCACTATTTGATCCAGTGTGCTTTAGCCTGTTCAGCTACAGAGAGTGTAACAGCCCAAAAATGGTTCTATTTCCACCTTTTAATGAATACACAAAATCTTCTTCAAATTTTTCTTGAAAATCCATCTGTTCAGTTTCATATCCAAAACAAAGAAATTTCTAAGAAATTAATGATTTTAAAATGGGAATGCAGGTTCAGTTTGAAACCCTCCTGCAGAAAGCACATCTTAAGATTTATTGAATACCAGCTGAATGTCATACACACTGTTTAAACTAAAAACAAGTGGTTTATTTCAAACACAAGTATCCACTAAAATTAACATTTGAAGTAATATATATATTTGTGGCTTGTAGAAGTTTTCAAAGTTAGCTTAATTTTATCACAGTTCTACAATATCCCAAGAGGATGAAACTCAATCATAATGGTCTGCACAACAGTTTACCTATCAAAGTATTCTTGCTGGTCTATAAAGAAGTCAGTTTTCCAAGGATTTCAAATCTGAGCCAAATAGTTCAAACCTTCCAATATTTTCATAAATATTTAACAGGAAGATATTTTATAAGCCAACAGACAAGGTATATAAAAACCTAATCATAATAGTTTGTAACTTTCAAGATGATTCAAATGAATCCACCGATTGTAATCTTATCTCTACAATTTTTTTAACATTTTCTAATTCTGACTTTATTGCTGAATTAATGTGAGATTAAAAATGTTTATAATAAAAAATACTAGGTTGTCAATTAAAACAGAAAACAAAATACCAACCATTTGGTAGCATTTTTAATAAGTCTAATTACTTTGTTGCAATTCCTCACCATCTTCCCTCCATATCAAATAACCAAACATTCATCTAACTGGAACTATAAGATTTAGACAGAAAAAAATTTATCGGATTAAATATTCCATTAAAAAGTTTTAATCAAGACGCATTGAGCAACGAGTAATAATCACATGCAACTTTTTTCATACTACTTTACATAATTTAAATATAAACCATTTAATTTTCAATTAACACTTCAGCTGCTGTGGATGTATTTATATAAGTCTTTATCAGGACTACTTTTCTTGCAATTGATGCATATATTTTCAAAACACTGTGGAATGTTAGTTTATAACACAAATTCTAGAGACTAACCTTTCAAGCTATTTCCAAATGCACATGGATATATAGTAGCATACAATACAATCTGTTTTATGACATTATTTATTATAGTGTGTTGGGGGGGCATCATTTAGCCTGGTTTGTACTGCAGAGTATCCTGTCAAAGTCAAACTGGTAGTGTACCTACAATAAATCACTATAGCCCTTTACACACACACATTATATATATATATATATTTAAAAAAAAAAAAAATATTTCCTATTTTTCTCAAAAAAGGCCAGCACAGCCAGGCAACAATAACTTTAAAAATGCAGCAGTGAAAGTTAAGTTTTTTTGGGTTTTTTTTCCAGAGAATCACAGAATATGATAATTTTCTAAGCTTAGCTTATATGTGGCACAAGGCCAAAAGTATGGGGCACCCAATGTAGATCAGACTCACTATTCAGTTGTAATTGATCTAGTAAGATAAGCTTGCTAACCATTACATTACATCAAAGAGCTCACAACTGTCAAATATGAATGCAGGTTATTATTTAAAGTGGGTACAAATGAAAAGATTAGAAATTTACTAGATCTCTTTTCAATCTTTCATGTGATGCAAAAGAGAACAGTCCATTATTTATGAGTTGTTGGCAGAGTGTAATGTATACATTAGCTAATTAAGGAACAACCAGAATCCCAATAAATAAAAAGTAAAAAAAATAGGCTTTAAATTCATATTTTGTGGCAGTTTTAAAATTATTTGAAATTTTGTATATAAGCATTATTTTAACCAAACATGAAAAGACAAATAAGAATTTTTGGAATTTTATAAGAAAACACATTAACACCCGCAACAAGCATATTTTGGTTAACTTTTGTGCCTGCAAAATAAAAAAAATAAAGCAACACACACACACACACACACACAGACAGACAGAGTGTCAAAAGTTTGTTCCTTGACACCCACTATTACTTTAACTACCTTCATTCCTCAGCAATGTTTACCGTTTTAAAAGGTGATGATTAGAAATAAAACCTAAACATATGAATGTGAATTTATACATTTTCTTTGTTCTTGAGAATTTACAACAAAAATAAACTATTTATTTATTAGATTGTCTATTGGAATGGTTGGCAAAACATCTAATTGCCAATTGATTCCAACTTTATAAAATGGTAAATTTCCTTATAGTTGGTTCACATATTTTAACAATTTAGTAAATGTTTATAAATTTATGAATAAAAATTTTTTTTCATATTTATTTCTTTATAAACTGGTAAATAATATTGCATTGTATTAGTTTTAGAATGTTGTAAATATCAAATTTATTCTTGTAATAAACGATCTAATAAATAAATAGGATTTATTGTTTATGTTGTAAAGAAATGTATAAATTTGCTTTCATGTTTACATTTTATTATAATTCTAAGCATTGCTTTTTAAAACAATAAACATTGCCAACAAGCGAAGGTAGTTAAAATAATAGCAGTGTCAAGAGAAAAACTGTCCTTTTGACACTTTTTTTGTGGGCACAAATGTTAAAAAATTGTTCATTTTTTTGCTTGCAGAGAAGGATTTGCATAAATTTAATACTACTCATAAAATTTAGAAATTTGTGCTTATTTAAAATTATGTAAAAAAAAAAAAAAAAAAAAAAAAAAATTGTTGCCTTACTATAGGAAAAAGGCCCAACTCTAATGTTAATCAAGTGTCATTAGGTTAACCAATTACCTAAGCAGATCAAGAAATTCAAAAGTTAATATCCTTTCCTACTTAGAACAAAGCAATTGAACCAATGGAATTAACATTTTTCCCCATGGCAAACTTTACTTGACACTTCCAACCAGCTAATCATCATAAAATATGCAGAAAAGAACATTGCTTCAGCTTAGTACTAACAGTATAGTATCCACTCCCTGAAGTAGCAGAAACAGAATTGTCACTAGCAAAAACCTTTAAAATAGCTGAGAGAAAATTATGCCTTTTCTATAACTAGCAAATACATGGCATAAAGTAAGCAAATCCTCATACCAAACATTTTTAAAATCATATGTCTGCAATAAATGGCCTTATAGTGACCTATCTTAATATAGCATTGTTAGTAATCCAGAATTCCCATTGGTATTTTTACATGGACTGTACCTGCTGTTTAAAAAAAAATTATTTTGCTCACAAAACCAAAAATGTTTTAAAGAGATGACTTAAATTTAGATGTCTCATGATGGCATAATCTAAGCATTTTTGTTCAGGTCATTTTGGAGGCATAAAGAGACCTATTTTGAACATCATTGTTCTTGCAACATTTGCAAATAGACTTTAAATCTCAAATATAACACCATCACTGTCTTCCTCCATTATTAAAAAAAAAAAAAAAAAAAAAATTGCTGATCACCTCCTAATGTATTTCCTGTTGTAGTTGGAGGTTTTCATTCTTTGTTACTGATTCAAACTTCCCTAACTAAATTCAGAACGCAAAAAATTTTTAGATTATACAGGGTGCGATGGGTAAATTGTCGCCATTTTTTGTTTTTTAATTTTGTGCATACACATTGTTTGTTTTTGATTTTGTTGACAGCACAGTATATTAGGGTCAGTTGGGCACCATCTATGAGAAAAAGAGTTCCATGTCGCAATTCATTCCGCCAAAAATTTAGAAACAGTATACTGGACTGGTTGGTATTTACACCAGAATCTCTAATATGAACAGAGTGTTTGGAAGTCAATCTGAGGACAGTGCAGAGGATTTGAAAAGAGTTGGAGGAGTCTAATGGGGATTAAAAAGGTGTTTTGGGTGATCACTAGTGATGGCAACATTATGCTTCCATTCATCTTTCCACAGAGCTACAGACTCAACACCAAGGCCTACATCAAGTGCCCTGAGGAAGTAATGCTGCCCTGGATCAAGAGGGTAGCAGCTGGAAGACCCTATGTCTGTCAACATGACTCTGCACCATGCCACACAAGCAGAAGAACCCAGCCATAGCTGTCAGACAATTTCTGCAATTACATCACACTTACATCTGGCAACCTAACTCCCCAGACTGCAGTCCCCTTGACTATTATGTGTGGGGTGAGGTTGAGCAAGAGACCAACCAAACTCCTTGTAACACCAAAGATTATGGCAGCATTCACCAACTTATATCCAAAAGTATTGCAGGAGATCCCAAAGTCATCTGGAGGCTGTGGCTGAAGTCAATGGCAATTTTATTGAATAAATTTATTTACTCTTTAGCATTTCAAGATATTTTTGTGTCATTTTTTTTTGGGGGGGGTGCACACACACACATATATATATATATATATATACACACACACACACACACATATATAATAAGCAATATAAAATATTATATTTTGCTCTACATTGTATTGATCACTTTTTTAAAAAGTAAATGCTAAGAATTGTGAATTCTTAATCTCTCTCTCTCTCATATATATATATATATATATATATATATATATATATATATATAAATGGGCATGTTGCAGAGTGGTTAGAATGTTAATTTTCTGGCCATGTGACCTGGTTTCAAATCTCACCATGGTCAATTTGTCAAGGAGGTGACTTCTTGGTTATATAAGCCTGGGAAGGTGATCCCAGTACACAGCACGTTTGAAAAATGCATAAAAACCCAACCACAGGTTAACCCAATCATTATGAATGAAATTGGGTAGATAGAACTGTTTGAAAGCAATTGATGGCACAAAATCACAAGTCATTGTGACCGAGGGTTTAAGCATACTAGGCTTGTACAAAAAAAAAAAAAAAAAATGACCATGTGGTCTCTTCCAGAAACTATGGCCTACTCAGCATAGGTTGCATTATAAACCACAGAATTGAGCAGGTGTCTGTATTAGGAATTTGCAAGTCACCCTGGCAGACAGGTGTCCTTGGAAACAAGTAAACAATCATATATTTTAGTGAGAAACAATACATATATAAATTTACTACTGAAACATTTTTAATGGATACTTATATTTGAGTAGATGCTCCGTTTATTTATTGAATTGTATGTATTTCTATCTTCTAGAAAAATATGCGTTCTCTGACAGAATTATAACCTGCATTCCCCGAGAGCTTTGCTTTGGCTGATTGTCTAGTCATGGCTGAGCTGTTCTAATGACAGTTTTCCATAATGGAACGCAGGTTCGAATCCTGCCAGAGAATGTATATTTTTCTAATAAGATTTCTCAAATATTAAGGTCAGTATTCATAAATAAACAGAGCATCTACTGAAATAAGTGTATCCATTAAAAATAATGTTTAAGTAACAAATTAAAATATATCAGATTAATAAGTGAAAAATCCATTCCCAATTATATAAAAAGCAGGCTTCTCTGCAATAAATGATATTAAAAACAAAAATCAATCACAGCTAGAATCCGTAGAAGAAAATGTAAGAATATGCCTATCCAAAATTTGACCTTGCAAAGATATTCTAAAAAAATATGTCAAGCTCAGATATTTCCTTAAATGTTAAATTATAATAAACAGAAAAATAAAAAAAATTTTTTTTTTTATGAATTTTAATCTTTTTATTACAAATAAGAAATTAGTTTGTTGTGTTAATAAATAAATAATAAAAAGTATACTTTTTTTTGTTTTAAAAAAAAAAAAAAAAAAAAAAAAAAAAAAAAAATCACTGTAACTTAAGTGTGTTGCATCAGTTTAAATATAAGCCCAAGTGTGCCGAAAGATTAAAAAAAAAAAAAAAAAAAAAAAAAAAAAAAAAAAGGTTAAAAACCAATGCTCTGGTCCAGGGGTTCTCAACCAGGGTACATTCCAGGTTTTGAGGGAGGGGATCTTTTTCTTGTTTTTATTTACAGAATTTTGTTTTTTGAATTCCCTGACATCGTATTGAACTTGTTTATTGAAGTAGGCTTCAGTTTATTTATTTAACAATTAGTTACAAATTAAAATAATTTACTGTACTTGCATTAAACATTTTCTATTGCTATTAAATTTGTAAAACTCTATAAAAATAATCAATGTAAAAGCATATGTACTAATTATGAAAATGAGTGAAGATTTTCAATAAGATATGCATATTATTTAGAATGCAACTTCAGAGTTAGACAATCTTAGAAAGTGAGGAGGACAACATTCTGACTTATATCGAAAAGGGGGCATTGGTCAAAAAAGGTTGAAACTACTGCTCTAAAACTGTCCATTTTTGACTGCTGTATTCTTTGTAATGGTAAGAAAAACACACAACATTAACATGAAAAGAAAACTTTTATATATTTTTGGTAATGAAGATGGCTACTATGTCATAGCAAAATAATCCTAGAGACTTGTGTCTGATCCTATATTGTAGCCTTCAGCTGGACTAATCTAGACGTTTTGCTAATGACAATGCTCTGTAAATAAAATATATAATTTATTCAGTAATTCCTTCCTAGTATAGTTTTTATATTACCTTCCTATTTAATATATGTTCTTACGCAGTATACTTATAACATCTTATTTTTAAAACAAATTCTTATACTTAACTACTGGTAGATCGATTAATCTAAGTAATTCTGAGCTACAGTATACGACAACATAAATAAATACTGATGTCATGCAGGAAAAACATATTTAGATATCTGCAGCAATATTTTACCGTAGAGAACAGTAATATTATGACTGAAAAAAAAAAAAAAAAAAAAAAAAAAAAAATCTTCAATTTTTTATTTATATTTTTTTTTTTTTTTAATTCAAGAGACACTGAAATATCGCATATGACGTAATCTTCAAACAGAAACCAAATGGGCCAATTCTATTAGAAGCATTCAAAGATAGAATGAAGAAGAAAAAAATTTCAAAGAAATATTTAGATTTCTACTCCAGAAATAGAATCTACAGAGTTCATATTTACAGTTTCTTAACCCTCAAACCAGATAATTTTCCTAGAAATTTTGCTTAATATACAAAAATTAGGAAAAAGATCATGGGATTTTGAAGAATCTAAGCAGCTATTTAAATGAAAATAACTTCAATATTTATGAAACAAGTCATTAAAATAATAATGGCAGTTTACCTGAGACTATCAAAACATTCTGAAATGTTATTGGTTCTCGAGCAGCATCTCAAATTTAGTCACTTTCTCCATTGCCATAACATAGCTTCCTTGTGTCCTTTCTATAAATATTTTCATAGTAATTGTTCTGATGAGCTTTCCCCTTTGGTAGCTCGACTTTACGAATTTAAATGCAGTACTCAATTGGTGGCATGGTCTCATTTTACGGATGAAATGGTGAAATGTAACCCTGAGTTCTATGCCAACATTTTCTTCTCTTGCACTTCTCGCTTGTGGAACTCTTCTTGCTTTCCAGTCAGTTTTGATTTTCAAAAATTTAAATGAAATGTCTATCATTATTTTGTGTCTTCTTAATTCTTGTTCATTTAAAGAACTCTATCAACGATTTTTTTTTTTTTCTCATATTCTCTCACACTCAGTACCCCTACCCAGTGTCATAGTAGTTTTATTGCCTTGATTGGAGTAAAATGATTAAAACACACACACACTATATATCAATCATTATTATTTATAATTCCTCAATTTGGCAATTGAATAGAGAAAAAAAATACAGCTGATATAAAGCAAATTTTTTTTTATGGCTTGAAAAACACCCATTTCGGAAAATATATTTGAATATATGATATATAGCAATATATTAAAACAAAGAAAAAAGAAGGAAAAAAAATTACTTACCATAAAATGATACATCAAGGAAGAAAAATAAAAGTTAACCAGTTTTGTTACTTTTTTCACCACATTTCATCCCTAAGGGACTTTATTGAGGCAAATGTAAAGATTTTATTTTGCAATATATATTTATAAACAGAAAAAAAAAATAAAAATAAAAAAATATTAAATTTTTTTAATTCAAGAATGCTCTAAAATATTCTTAAAGCTGTCCAAGTGAAAGGTAAACTATGGAGGATGCTAAGTGATGTAATTTAAAGTCTAATGAGCAAAAGCAAGTAAATGTTCATAATATTATTGAATTTTTATTTTATTTGTTAATTTTTTTTTTTTTTTTTATGTAATTATTTTAATAAATTATGTATTTATTTACTTATTTTAAATAAGGTATAGAGTAAAGTTTTTCTTTTAATTTATAAAAATTTTTATGGTTATGTATGTTGGCCTGGGAAAATTTAACTTTATTTTTACTTCTGTTTCTCTATACAAGTTGCAAAATAGGGGACAAATCACACTGAAGAAAACTTTTCCTTTTGTCTTTATTCGTTTGTTTAATTTTTTTAAAAAAAGACATTTTTTTATTACCTGAAAAATTCCATAGTTGTTAAACTATTTGGGTTTGTAAAAACATTTAAAAATCATCTGACATGAGTAAAAGTAGCCAATGAAGATTTTCGTTAATTATTTCATTAGACAATTTTCATTATTTGTGAACAGTACCAAACTTCAATCCATTTATGTGACTTTCACAATTTAGATTTAAAATTACGTTTTTGTTTTTTTTATCAAAGAGAACAATAACTAATTATACAAAAAAAAAAAAAAAACATTAATGTTGCATAAAAACAAATCAGTACATTTTGTGTTTGCTGACAATACTGCTTTAGAAAAATAAAAACAGACTTCATTTTCTTTAGATTTAAAATAAATTTATCTTGTGAAAATATCCATTATATATATTATATATATATATATATATAAAATTCATACACACCTACACAAACTAGTATTCTTCTAAAAGAAATCACCATTGCTTAAAGATTATATAAAAAATTTTAGTTAAAATAATTATGTAATAAGTGGCATACCTAGTGTTTGTGTTCCCCCTCTAAGCAACATCCCAAGACTAGACATCTAAAAATATCAAGATCACAATTATGGCCATTTATTTCATTGTGTTGTAGGGAACAAACTAATAACCCTCAGTATACAAAGAATTGATACACTTCTATTAAATGGACTGTTCCAGTAGTAATATAAGAATCTATGGTGTTGTTTCCAGCTTCAGACAAACTTGTAAATATCTACTTGTATTGTTCTCGTTTAAAATAAACCCTTATGCCTTGTAAGTTGCCGTTCTAGCTATTATTTCAATAACCACCCCACACAACATTACAAAACATTGATTACAGAAAATTAAAATTAAAAAAATAAAATAAAAAATAATAAACATTGAGAGAAAAAAAATCCCCTAACAGTAACTTGCTGATAGTGTAACACTTAAAGTAAATGATGTCCAGTGTATCACTTGACTATAAGTCAAATTTAGGTAAAAACAGCACGAGTGGAATGTAGAGAGGAGGGGAAAAAAAAAAAAAAAAAAAAAAAAAAAATTTTGCACATGACTTTAATATGTTAATTCACCTCCCCTGCCCCGAAACTTGCCCATGGTGGATCACCCAACCTGCCATCCTTTAGGTCTGCCAATGTATATGGCATATTACTCCAAATATTCCTTCATATTTAAAAAAAAAAAAAAAAAAAAAAAAAAAAAAATTTTTTTTCAAAATAAAAATCTACCAAACACTCATAGATTTAGAAAATATACAATTATAGCGACAGTCTTGTTCTCCATTCAAAGAGAAAAAGTCAGGTTTACCCAAATAACAAGTGCCAATCAAAATCTCAAATTACCTCATGACTCAATGAATTAAATTCTATCTTGAAGAGCAAAATCAGTAGGCAAAACAACTTACATATTTTTTGCATTTCCAGAACATATATTTTATAGCAAAAAGATTTTTTTCAAAGATGATTCATAAAATATAACTAGCTTTAAAAAAAAAAAAAAAAAAAAAAAAAAATTAATGAACCATTTATCCACAATTTTGATCCCAATACACAGCATCTTGTTTAAAAATTGGAAAAATACAATTAAAAAATAAATAAATAAAAATTTTTTTTTTTTAAATTTAAACTTTTAGTTTTCTGAAAAATACTAAGATGTAATCAGTGGTGTCTTGCCTGCCACAAAGGCAGCACATGGTTCTTGAAAATGACAGATAGTGAAAAGTACTTTAAGAAAAACAGAAACTTCAGACAGTTTATCCACAATTTCAATCACAATATACATCTTTTTTGAAAATTGGAAAAATACAAAATGAGATGGACGTGTGTGTATATGTATATATATATATATATATATATATATATATACACACACACACACACACACACACAAGGTGCCCTATCGGGCAGCATTTAAGCTAGCTCCTGCAAAAAGGCTCTTGATTGGACCTTCATCATAATAGGTAGGGAGGAGTAGTATGTATGAATATTTATGACCATTGCTAAACTTTAAAATTTTGAACACCCAACAACATTTTTGGTCTTGTATATAAATACTTGTCACAAATTACAGTAATCGTTTGTATATAGATCACTAGGGAGTACAAGACAAAGTTAAAATAGAGAAATACCAGGGAAAGTGAAAAAAAAAAAAATTTTTCACACATAAAACACACTCAATTTTAAAGCAAAGAAAATTACCAAGATGCTGTGAATAATGCTTAAAATCTTCCTACTGCTTTATTTAGAGTAGTAATCAGCATGTCTGACATGTCAGTAGGCTTTGCATAAATCATGAAAAATATATTAAGTGATTTAAGTTTTTCAACATGTCAACACCTACTCAAACTTATAACATTATGTAAGATTTATCTCCCTTTGTTGCTGCAATATGCCATTAGATAGATATCTCTTTGGTAAACAAATAAATTCAATTTTATCTGATTTTGCCAGTTTTGAGCCCTGGAAAAAATGGAATCGAGTTCTAAACTAAAATACAGCAGACTTTCAGACACTATCTCGAATGAAAATATCCTGTGTCTTATAGATACAGGATTATGGTATGTATTACAGTACGTATTCATTTATTTCAAAGACTGTACAATGGCTAAATTTACATTACACTCTGATGAAATAGTATGCTCTCATTTATAAATGTGCTTTCTCTTGCCTATTCTTTGAGGTTATTTGTCAGTATGAAGTCTTTTTTTTTCTTTTTGTTTCAAGTACAGCCTGTTGTCTGATTCACCATTATCATGTCAACCCACCACTCATTTAGATAATTTGTTTCAACGACTGGGTCTCTATATTTTCTTTCCTCTGTTTATATTTGACATTTACTCTGACTGCTTTCTTTTTCTCACAAACCATCATGGCTCAGATTCTGTTTTTCTTTTGTCACAATACCTTGCTCACTGGGTGGGTTTCACAAGTCCTGACAATTATTTCTTTCTTTCTACATACCATTTCCCTTCAGGACATGCACAATCATGGCTCTCCACAACTTCCTCTCCTTTGTAGTCCTAAGCAATGTTTGTCACCTCCCAGTTCC
Source organism: Acanthosepion lycidas (assembly GCA_963932145.1). Classification (NCBI taxonomy): domain Eukaryota; kingdom Metazoa; phylum Mollusca; class Cephalopoda; order Sepiida; family Sepiidae; genus Acanthosepion; species Acanthosepion lycidas. Next base: position 9,854,736 of record OZ010606.1, read on the forward strand.
TGTCTACCATTTACACAAGCTTGCTAGCAAGGTTATGTGCTGTTTCCAGTCTTGCTTTCAATAGGTTTTGTGAGTGTCAAATTGTCCAAACCCTCTTTCCTCATTATGTGAAATTTCAATTGTTTCTTTTTGATCCAAAATAAAAGCGTCTTTTTAATTCCATTTTCCTTCAAATTTTGTTTCTCACATGTTTAGCCGATGATATTCTCATTCTCAGCATGAATTTTAATTGAACTTGAATGATCTGAAAAAAACATTTGTTTCTTACATTAATACTGTTTGGGGATGAAATTATTTTAGAGAATTAGTTTTAATGTTTGCATATGTCTATGTATTTGCTTCCGCATGGTACTTACCCATAGTTAGTTATATATATATCTCATTTAGTTCTTAATTTTTTTTGTGATATATATATATATATATATATATATATATATAGATAGATAGATAGATAGATAGATATTACCAGCCAGTTTTTACCCCAATGGGTAGTTTCCGCAAGATTGGAAGAGAGGCCAGGTGCCAATCTCTGACCATTGGTAGTTTTAGAGGTGCACCTGTATATAGTTGTATCATTGACATAGATGTTTACAAATCATCTTAATATATTCTTAGGCAGATCATTTATGTAGCTCAAAAAAATGATTGGCCCGAGGAATGACCCCTGGAAGATATCTGCGTTGACCTCTAGGGCCCCAGTGGACTGGTCATTGATATCTACCTTCAGGGACCTACCTGTTAGGCAGGATTTTATGATTGAGTAGACTCTTCCAGTGATTCCATAACTGGAGAGCTTGTATAGTAAGCCTTTGCCTTGTTGAAGGCCTTTGAGATTATCTAATGCTATGGCCCTCAAGGTATGTTTGTTGTCAAGAGCCTCACTGATTCTGTGAGTGATGGTAGTTTGGATATTAATAGATCAGGCTGACCAAAACTCATATTGCTCATTGCTGAGGAGTTTTTTTGGTTCGAGGTGCTCAACAACCTTCTTATTGATTATGACCTCCAAGAGCTTGCTGGTGATACTGAGGAAACTTTTAAAAGCAAGTATTCAATGATAATTTACAAAAGTATTCTATCAACAAAAGGCATTTACTTATAAAAAAAAAAATATTTTAATTTGTAATATTCAAACCCAATCTATGTAAATATACTCAGGTCATTCATGATTTACAGTGACACACTTAATGTCATGTATTTGAATATCTGTGTCAAATTAAAGTAGTCATATTCAGGTTCCAATATTAAAACAGGGAATGCAAGAGATTAGACTTTAGCAGGAAAATTTCAATCACCATATTTTTCGTCATATAAAGAAACACAATGTTACCTCTAGATTTGATGTCAAAGTCTGTTTGTGCTCTGAACACATGAAAAGGGTGTGCACATGTGTAAACATATTGAAATAGACATGCATAGTTTCATTTGAAGGTGTGATTTATGGCAACAGCATGGATTTCAAGGGTGCAATGTTTGACCAATCAAAATGCTTAATACAATCACCTGATTGGAATTTCAATTTTCATTGGATACTAGACAATAGAAACTACTGAGGCTTACTCAGGTGGGTATGTAGATGAAGAATTTATGGCAAAAATAAGTGATATAGTGAATAAATCATTTAATAAATGCCATATCAGTAACTCAATGGAAGAGATCAAGGAGGACATGCTCTTTGATTATATTGGATCCAATGACAAAATGTCTCATCCCTTTCTAGGTGATAGTGAAAGCAATGAGGATTTTGTAGGATTTTAACCAAACAGTAGACCTTTTGTTTTTGAATTACAGTATTTAATTATTTTGATGTTTTGACCTTTTTTTTGTGTCTACATTTTTTTTTTAGGTAATAGATTGCATTTTTTGTTCAATAAAAACTGTCAAATATAACTAGCTTTTCATTTATTTTTCCCGAAACTATCTTCAAAATAAGAGTGTCATATTCTAAAAACAAAAGCAGAAAAAAAAAGAAAAGGCAAATGAAAAATGAATTTCTGTAAACTGATTTCCATAATGTATAGCAATGGAGGGAGGAAAGAGAGAAAAATTAAATAAAATAAAAGTCTTAGCAATACAACCTTTGTTAATATTTAACTTAACATTATAGGTGGGGTAATTGTAACCTATGCAAGTGAGAGAAAAAAAAAAAAAAAAAAATATTTCTTCCACCTCAAACAAATTTTAACATATCAGTTTATCTTGTCATAAAGCATTGAAATCGACTTTGCAATAACTATGCACAAGTTAAACCTGTTAATATTGCACGTCTTTTACAAAACGTGTCCATGTTAATGTTGAAATTTTTTTTTTTTTTCACCACAGATACCATAATAGAAAAAGTTCAACTCGCAAAGCAATCAGAAGAATTATCTATGACTGAATAAAAAATTGTGGAAAAATTAATGAATTCACATCACAAATCACTTAAAAGTACAAACAGTTTAAATTTAGATTTGAAAACAGTATGAAAGTGGCAAAAATTTTAAAGAATCCATTTACATTTAGTATATAAAGTTGGCATGTTCATATTTTATTGGTATTTTTTTTCCAGACAAGGATTCAGTTTTCTCATGGAGAAAAACTGATTACAAAACTGACTGTAAATAAAAACAAATATCTTCTCAATAACAGAAAAAGGCTTTTTGTGACAAAGTTTTTTTTATATTTTATTCAAATACAACATTTAAAAAAATTTTCATGAGTTTAATTTCATTTCTTCAAGAAATAAAAAGGTTTTGTTGAATTTAAAAAAAAAAAATAAAATAAAATAAATAAATAAATAAATAAAAAAATAAAATTAGAGTACTCAATACCCCCACTTTTTCTATTATTAAATTCCACGTTTCTTCAGATGGAGAAATCATGGCTCTCCATAGACTATTATCTGAATTGCCAGGACTTTTTGGGAAAGATAGTGGAGTGTTTTCCCGTTGCCTTCTCCATTGTCCTTCTCAGATTCCTTTTCTTTATTATCTCTGAATTGCCATGACTTGAGGAAGACAGTGGAGTAGTTTCCCATTCCCCTTCTCCAATTTTAAATTCTAAGTTGTCCTTCTTGAAGGGCTGCCAACCATAGCTAGAGAACCCAGCTTACCCTGCTATTCTAGCTAGGAGGAAAAGATATGGACTCATGCCATTGCCAAAGGGCATTAAACGTGAAAGAGAATTGAACAGATGAAGTTGGACTTTGAATTTGGCTCACTAATTTTACTTTCTTTGCTGTTATATTAACCACACGTCCTGAATGTATCGGCATCCTTGTTTAAAAAGACCAAAGATCAAATAAGAGCATAGTTCAAACAAACATCTAGATTTCTTGGAAATTAATCTTTTTCCCAAGCATATATAAAAGAAAAAAAGTACTTGACACCCTAATTGCCAATTTCAACAAGATTAATTTAAGAAAAAAATAAATAAATAAAAATAGCAGTTTCACTGGACAACACTTGACTCAAATTTGCTTACAGCCAAATTCAAAATAATATTTTAACAGTCAATAGTTAGACTGCATATTTACACTATTTACATTGTTCGGACAATTGTCATCTTTATTGTCATATTCATAGCCCAGTGGATAGAAATGCTGGTTGCAATAATCCAATGACTTGATCCAAAAAATTGCCAGAAAGGGCATAGAACATGGATGAAATAAGGGGTTCAGTTTGAAATTTCAGTGTATATCATCTGAGGAAGTTCAGAGCATACAACGCCTGAAATGGCATGAATATGACAAAGTAACAATATGACAATAGTCCTAACAATGTATATAATTAAAATACCTCATCTCAGAAATATAGACAGATAATTGAGTATAAATTATAATTCATTTTTACTTTAAGAAAATAGAAAACTTATATTTACACTGTTTAGACTGTTGTTCACATCTTTAATATCACATTCACAACATTTCGGCTGTTGTACACTCCAACCTTCTTCAGGTGATATTTGTTTCAATTTCAAACCAAACCCAAAACAGTCATTCTCTATGTTGGCATTTCTGAAGATTGGTTCGATGACATTTGTATAGATGTTCTTCCCATGTTTATGTACAACAGCCGAAACGTGAATGCGACAAGATGAGGACAACAGTAAATAGTTACAATACCTCATTTCCAAAATATAGACAAAAAAAAAAAAAAAAAAAATTGAACTATGTTACTGCAGACTTTGAGTAAATCCCATAATAAAAGAAAAAAATTGAAATAATGTCAAATCAATACAAATACTTTGATTTTTCACATAAACTAGCTTACTTGGATATTGAGGAAAAAAATGATTTTTAAATAATTTTACATTTTCTTCACAAGTAAGCTCAAATTAACTAACCATCAGAACAAGTAAGAAAGAATTCTGCTTTTTAAATCATTAGAAGTTTTTAAACAAAAAAGTAAAAAGCAATCTATTAACAAACGTTTTTCACTACTTACTAATTTTATCACCAATTCAAATGCTGGCATTACAAGAGAGTGATAGAAAATATAAGTGTTCTTAAATTATATAAGAAAAGAAAAACTCAGAAATTAGGTTTAAAGCTTTTTCATTATATATTATCCTGCCAAACACATTTTGAATACTTTCAATCTACTGAAAAGTGTTTTATCATGTACTTGAAATAGCAAATGTATTTTGACTCGAACCTAAGAGTTTCCCAATTATAAACTAGCAATACAATTGCTTTGAATCAAAATTTTATTATTTCCCAAAAGATTTTATGCTTCAGATAACAAGCATAATACTAGCACCCTTCCTCCTTCACCATAATTTAAGGGACTTATACATTTCATTTTATAGGACTTTCAGCTCCTCAAAGAGGAAGAGGAAACTTGAAGCAACAGAAATGTGGTTCTACAGAAGGATGCTGAGGATACCATGAACCAAACGTGATTAACAACAAAGTTTTTGAAAAAAATAGAAACAAAAAGGAAAGTAATACTTATCAGAAAGAGACAATTGAGGTTTCTATGGCCTATAATGAGGAAGGAGGGCTTGGAAAATTTGATACTCACGAAAGAGGGACAAATGGATGGTAGAACAGGGCTTAGGAGAAACAACAAAAAGACAGTTTATTAAGAGCTAAAAGAGAAAGGAAGTTGTGGAGAGCCATGATCACTTACGTCCTGAAGGAACATGGCACATAAAGGACTTTCAGAATACAAACCTTGATAAGTAAACAACTATGCTTGGGTATCAAATAAATAAAAGGAGAGGGGCTGTAATGTCCGGGGGTGGGGATCTGAAAATGAAATAAAAGAGGGAGGCTTAAAAGGATATAATGGAAAAAATAAAGAAAATCTAATAAATGGGAAGTGGGCAATAAAATGCAGGGAAGCATATTAAAAAGTTTTTCAAACTGTAACAAGACCTCAAAGAAAGAAACTAAAAATAAATGACACCTTTAGTTTTAGTAAAATACTTTAACAAAATCAGAAGTATTTCTCTGTAATGTTGCCAGCAATATAAATAAAAAGGTCAAAAGGTCATAATATAAATAAAAGGTCAAAATTTCATAAGCAAGTGTAATCCTAATAAGCTTGAAAAAAATTCAAAAATTAACTGAGGAGAGTGATATTTATTTGGGACAGAATAGTAATGTTAAATATGTAAATGAGATAACTGTTCCAGACTTATATGAAGTCACCTTAGTATAAGTTAAGTATAACACAGGCCAGTCTCCTTTTGGTATACCAAAAGGATTGGTTTCCAAAGATTATAGTTTGGAAAAGAGAAGAGAGTAAAAGATCAACCTTTTTTTTTTTTTTTTTTTTTTTTTTATTTATTATTCTAGAAAAACAAAAAACAGTGATATAAGCTGACTAATGGCACAAACTATTCAAAAGGAAAACAGGAAATGTTTAAGCAGACAGAAACATTGTAAAAGAATTGGATAGAATTTACTTTCCCAATTTCAATTCACCCTCTTACTTTCAGAATTCATATTTTTTTTTAACTTCAAGTCAACAGCAACTTTCTAAAAAAACTTTAGCAGAATTATTAAAGAAAAAATGTACCAAATAAACCATTAAAATCTATATAAAGTTCTTGTATAGCTAATAAAAAAACCTTACAAATGACAGATTTTTAAAAAAAAATTAAATTTCAAACAAATTAAAATTTGTTAAAATTAATTATATTTTAAAAGATATAGAAATTACTATACATCTGGTAGAAACCATAACTTTTGAAAATACTCAAGTAATTCTTTTATATAAAACAAATTACTATTCTATATAATGGCTTAATTTTTGGACAGTTTCATTTTGTATGAATTTTAAAACTCCATTAAAAACATTAGTTGAGCAATGTTTATATAACAGAACACCACCATAATTCAGTTAATATCAGCAGAATTTAAATAATGGGTCTACTTGAGACCTAATGATTTACATGTAGTTTAAAAATTGAAATAATTTCCATTGTTTGCACAAAACTTTCAAATAAGAAATGATTAAGTGAATATAGTAAATATTTAAAAAACTAAAAACCATCCACTTTGATAACATTTCTAAATTATATGGAGAACAACCCCCCAAGTCAATGATATTAGTTGACTAAAATATTTTTTGTTTTTTCAATACATTAAAATCAATAATTTTCAAACGACTTTAGAATATTTGCTTAATTAACTATTGAAATACAAATAAAAATATAAGCTAAAACAGGAAAGTGCATATCCTCTGTTGAACTTGTTTTGCGACATTTTAAGATTATTTTTGAGGATATACATGGTTATGGATCTGGACAGCTTCCATAAGAATGTAGTGTCATGATTTCTTGGAAAAGATAATAGTAGTTTCTTGTTGTCTTCAGTTCTGAAACCACCTGTTTTTCAAGAATGGCTATGACTAGAGAGAAACCAGATTAACCTAATCCATAGTTAGAAGAAAGGTTATTTTGAAAATTATTATTATTAATCACAACAATTCCTCATTAAGCTGTTTTAGATTAAGAATGTTTTTGTTTTTTTATAAAAATTGCAGCATTCACATATCTTTTCTAATTGTGCAATAGACACACACAGGAATACTTGCCAGAACACTTTGAACTTAACTGTTTCAAGACGAGAGTCAATAGTTATCTAGACACAATATACCCTTATTCTTCACTTTCTGCCTTTTCTGGTGTTCATATATCATATCACACACAAACACCTTCCCTGGTGTTCATATATCATATCATATCACATACAAACACCTTCCCTGGTGTTCATATCAGACACACATTTTCTGGTAAGAAGTAATGACATTGATTGATTAGTTTGCAAATTAAAAAACAAGAAAAAATAGAACACAGAATTTTATATAGTAATTAAAACTCCTATACTAACACGATCATCATGAACAGAAAAAAAAAAGTCCTTTGATTGGTCTACAGTAGTCTGGTAAACATTTTGGAGGTAGGTACAAAACTATAATTAGGAGGATTAACCTCAGACAATTTATGGACTGATATTACAGGTTTGAAATAAAACATTGTTAACCACAAGAAGACTTAGTCATATTCTTCAGAGCTCAAAAATACAACAGATGTATTAGACAGGTAGAATATGTCAATCAAATAGAAAAATATTTTAAGTAAATTAATATGAAGCTATTTACTAAAAAGAATTAAAAAAAAAAAAAAAAAAAAAACTTTCAAGCCTAAAAAAACTATTTGTTAACTCAAAGATCTGCTTATTGTCAAGGACAGAAGCTACTGAATGAATCCTAAAATAACTTTAAAATCTCACTGGCTGGTGTAACCGCCTTCCCAACTAATGCTTTAAGCCATTGACAGAATTATACATTCCTGACACTGCGAACAAAAACAAAAGTTTAGCTAGTTGTGTCGAGATATAATGTGTGTGTATGTAAATTAAATTGAGCAAGAATCAACAATTCAAACTACTTTCAGCTTTGTTTTGCTTGAAAATAAATTTTTAAATTAATATATTTAGTTTTTTTATTTTATTAACTCAATTCTCAATATGCTGCTTTTAATAAGGCAGTATTTTAAAATTAAAAAAAAAAAAAGAAATGCTGAAACTTACTAGTATCATATTACTAAATTTTTTTTTTTTACTTTTTTAAATCCTGAATCACACAGATTTTTATATTTTATAAAATTACAACAAAATAACTGTTATAGTTTGGTTGAATATTTTTTAAAACTACAATCTACATTTGCTATATTGCCCAATTCAGCCAATGTTATTGTTAATTGAAGCGCGTTACTGAGAAAATAACCCCCTAAACAATTCTTTTTGTAAGTATCTCCACGATACCTAAGGTTTAAAAAATGATTTTTTTTTAAATAAATAATCTTTGTTGAAGCTTTCATTTTAGTTTTTTAATTTCAAGCTAATTTCTCCAATAAGCAAAAGATTTTTGTTTGAGTTAGAAATTGTGCTGACGGTCTGAAGCTCAAATAAAT
>OZ010606.1:9868144-9878144 GCA_963932145.1 Acanthosepion lycidas
CTTAGTCTTCTCTTAAGCTATTAAAAAATTATATAAAAAAATAGATTTTATTTCATAATATTTAGTAGTTATATATTTACTCTGTATATTGTAAATTTCTATAAAGACAAATATGAGTTCATTATTGTCCCACTTTAATTTGTGAAGAAAAAAGATATCAGAAGTCATAAAGATATTTTTTTATTTGTAGTTTATTGCATGAATTATTAAATTTAAATCCGTCATTTCAGTAAGTTTACAGTACACACCTCATTTATTATTACGACTAACTTGGATTGGGTGAATTCGAGTTAAAAAAAAATTAAAGTTGTTAATTTGTTTATGAAATATAACATTGTTGACAAAATTAACACTAAAGTTTAGAGTTTTTCTGCCAATAGCGAATGTCATAATATGACCTGAAGACAAAGCTGTGTACATAGTTTATTTTATTGTACAATGTAACTAACAATACACACCTTGGTCTTCCTTCAGGTCATTAAATGACATTTTTAAACAATGCCGTGGAAAAGCTCTCTTAGTGTTTTGTCAACAAAGTGATATTTTTCATAAACAAATTAACAACTTATTTTTATTATTTTTTATAATAATGAATGAGGTGTGTAACTAAAACAATTACTAAAGTTTAAAGTGACGGATTTTAAAATAATTATTGTGCAATAAAGTACAAATAAAAAATGCACATGCATGCATTTTTTAATCCAAGTATTTATATCATGATCCTTCGCGACGTAGTTGGTCATAGGTCTCGACAGCTTCCTCTTCATGTTTCTAGCGTAAATGATGCATTGCAATTTATTCTGGGGAAAAGATAGTAAAGTGGTTTCTTTTGCCTTCTCTGCGATTTTAAATTCAAAGATGTCCTTCTCTTAGATTGGTTGCCAACCAAGGCTGCAAGTAAAGTCTGCCCAACTATTTTTTTTATTTTTTTACTCTTAGCAAGAATATATAAATTATTACAAATTTTCTTTGTTTTTGTTTTTTTCCTTTTTACAGTTCTAATGTTGAGTTTAAGTTTATTACAAAGTGATTTTTTTAGTTTATTGGATAACTAAATTTTTGTTGGTGTTTTTCTGCTATAAAAAATTTTAAAAATAAAAGACAATGCTACTAATAATGGAGGTTGATCTCAACTCAACTTATTCAATTCCAAACTTTAACGTTTATAATAAGAAATAATGTCTAATTAAAAAAAAATACTGTTTATGTTTTGGGTACAAAACTGAAGGTAGCAGATAAATTCCATAGAAGACCTAACAAAAAAAATGTCCAAATTGGTAAAGGCACATTCAACAATAGAAACGGGATACAGGTTCAATTCTCGTCAGAAGCACAATCTTTCTTTTAGTCAAACTTCTCAATCTGAGCCGGTTATTAATTTCAAAATTTAAGAAAATAATAAATAGAGGGATATCATCTCAAATATGTGTATACAATAAAAAGTAATATTTAGTAATAAGGAAAAAAAAATGTCTAAAATGCCATTAAAAATTATCTATTTATTTTCCCTTACTTAGAGTGTCAGGTAACTTTGATAACATTGATTTTTAAATACAAATTCAGTGTAAGTTTATTATGGCTAACTTTTGATGATCTCTGACTCCTGACTATATTTGGTACTATCTTGTAATTTTTTTTTTTTTTTTTTTGCACACCTGAAAAAAGATTTTTGAAAAGATTTGTCATGTGTCCATTTTTAGGTACCACCACTTTTTTTTTTTTTTTTTTTTTTTTTTTTTTTTTCACTAAAAAAAAGAGCATAGCATGAGGAAAAAAGGTCCAAAGCTTGATGAAAACAAAGTTTTATCATTAAAATGTTTCTTATTATTAAGAGGAAAGACCAAAGTATTTTTTATTATTTTAAATTTTTTTAATCCTTTCTAGCACGTACAAAATTTTTGTTAAAAATCTTGTTTTTCTCCTTTAACAACTAGGCCAAAGATTACTATGAGGAATTAGCATCTTTTTTGTGGCAAAAAACATTATTTTGGAAATCCTTGTAAAAATCAGATAATTGTATGATTTTCATGAGATTTTTCAGGACTTATTCACAAATGAATGAAATTATTTTTAAATATTTCTATTTTAGAAATTTTTTTTTTTTTTTTTTTTTTACAGCTGTTACCCCCACTTAATTTTATAAAATGTTCTCCTCGCTTCTAATAATAACAATGGGCCCTTATATGCTGAGGGAGAAGTGGAGCAAGTTAGAACCAGGCATGTCACCAGGCTATAACCACTGAGGGAGAGCATCAACTCCAGAAAGAGCCCACTGATAAAAGCACATTTTTTTTTTTTTTTTTTTTTTTTTTTTTGCATTAAAATTAATTTATATCACATTCACAGATGTGAGGTGGGCAAAAACTTTCATGTGGGTTAGCTTTCTCTAATATGAGTTTTGAAATTTGTTTATCTTTTATAAATATAAGAGAAGATCTTTTTACAAATTGACAAAAATCATAAAATAAAACTGGCTTTAAAACTGATGCTTTTTAAGATAAAATTTTAACTTTTATTTCATACATTTTAATAAAGTGAGAAACAGTAAATATTTAAAGAGAGAGAACAATAAAAGAACAAGATATGAGAAGACAAAATAGCATCACATTTAAACTGTTGATGATCAAAGTTAAATGGAAAGCAAAAAGCCAGAAGAATTCCACAAAGGAGATCCTTCCTCCCAAACCAGCTAGAATGTGCGCATAGCATGTCATAAAATCTGTAAATCCAGTCCAGGTCTGAAAATCTCCATGATTCTACATAATTTGATCGAATAAATTCTTTCAAGGTGACCTCCCAAGTATGTCACATATGCTTCAAGACATGCAAATCCACAGCTGTACTGAAGAGACACAAGAGCCCATGCTTGTTTACAAGCTGACAGCAATGTATAATTAATGAGGCAGCAATCATCTGTAATGATGCTGAAATCATAATCTTCATCCTATTATAATTCTGCACGTTCCTTAGTTAACCCTTCCATTACCTCAGATAAAAAATGCACCATTCCTGTTTGATTGCAAGATTAGATGTGTCCTGGGTATGACAAACTACATCCAGCAATAAGGCCTCTGATCAGGAGCTTTTGAGGGGTATGGTAAAACCTTTTAATTACCATTGTTCCCAGGTCCACCCTGTTAGGGTTCCCAGCTATGGGCAAATAATGAACCCCTAAACTCTGGTCAAAACACTATGAAAGTATGAAAATGTTTTTATAATCAAAATACCAGCAATACATTTTTTTTTTTTTTTTTTTTTTTTTTTTTAATATATTACCAAAGTTCTCAAGGAAATTAAATTTTGGCATTAAATGATCCATAAAGAATTGATATGACACTAAATAAACAAGGTTAGATATGTAATGGCTAGCATGTCCCCTGTCCACAAACTGGAAGAAAAGGTGTATGAAAGGCACTGTTTAGTATTAGGGAAGAGTAAAGGTAAGAACCAACTCTCTCCCAGAAACTAAGGTCTGTTTAGCAGAGTTGCAGTATAAACAAGTAGGCTCTGTGGGTATTGAATAAACATAAATGTAAACACCTGCAACAGGAATTGGTTAGATTAAATTCTATTTGCTTAGAGGTCACTAGTTCAAACTATTATATTTCTGATACTGGGAAGATGGCTCACAGGTGCTTTTCACTTCTCAAATGACAACAATCTGTGAAACAATTTTTTTTCTCTCTTACCCTCTCAGTGCAATCATTTCAAAACTCATACATGTACTTATGATTGATATGTAAAAATTTAACCAAAAAAAAAAAAAAAAAATCCTAATACCCCTCTCTTTTCTTCTTTTTTTTCAGGACATTGGCATGAATATTTGTACAGTCAAGGAAGTTGTAAATGAAGTCCTTGATAAGAACACAAGAAACAGATTGCAAGTCTTGCCATATGAAATTAATTTCAGAGAGCCATCTGCTGAGGCCATTCATGCTGGTAAATATTTTATTCAATTATTGTCACTTGGTGGAACTTCTTTCATCCTGAGAAAAATTAATTTCTACTTCTAGTTTTTATATGTTAAAGTTTTTAACTTGCATTTGTGTCTTTAGAATTTCCAGTGTATGCATGAAGAATTACACACCATTATTTGACTGCTCAAACTAATTTGGGATTCTTTACTCGTCCAGCCTGCTGTCTGCCTTTTCCAACCCCTAACTATTGTTTTATAACAGTGCATGGGATTAATTTTTCAAATAAGTACTTATCTATCAGGTCATCCCATAAATTCTGTCCGAATTTTAACTTTTTGTTAAAATGAACGAAATTTAAAGAGTATTTTATAATGTCTAATGGAGCTGAACATTATTTTTATGTTTAGATGCATTTAAACTGATCATATTTTATTTCAGAGAACAATAAAATAAAATTTTGTTTGATTAAAACCCTGCTAACATGGAAGTACCCAAAAATCATTTGAGGCATATAATGCTCTATGAGTTCAAGAAAGGAAACTCGGTAGCCGAAGCGGCTAGAAACATTTACTCAGTTTATGGAGAGGAATGTGTGAATGAAAGAACTCGTAGATGGTTTGCAAAATTCAGAGGTGGAGATTTCACTCTTGAAGATGAAGATCGAACCGGATATCCAGTTGAGTTTGATGAAAAGCTTCTTGAAGCAGACCTTGAAGAAAATCCTGCTTTATCAGTTGAGGAATTGGCAGTGGTTCTCAGTTCAAACCATACAACTGTTCATCATCTTCAACAACTTGGAAAAGTTCCTAAACTTGGAAAATGGGTGCCTTATGAATTGTCTGAAAACAACCTCAAATCCTGAGTTGACATCTGCTCTTCTCTCCATTCTTGCCAACTTGTTTCACCTTTTTTGGATAGACGTGTGACTGGCGACGAAAAATGGATCTTTTATCGAAATGTTAAGCGTCGTAAACAGTGGCTTAGTAAAGGGGAAGGACCCCAGCCACAGCTGTGAAGGGAACTTCATGATCAAAAGGTTCTTCTTTCAATCTGGTGGGATCGCCTAGGAATAATCCACTTTGAATTCTTACCACCTAATGCAACAATTAATGCTCAAATATACTGTCAGCAATTAGAGCGTTTGAATCAAGCTTTGAGGGGAAAAAAGACCTGCTCTAGTGAATTGAAAAGAGGTGATGTTTCATCAGGACAATGCGTGACCACACACAGCAAGAATCATGTCACAAAAGATCGAAGAACTTGGTTGGGAGAAAATTCCTCATCCACCTTATTTGCCCGATCTTGCTCCTTCAGACTACCATTTGTTTCGTAGCTTACAGAATCATTTGGAAGAAACAGCTTTTGTAACACAGGAAGAGGTTAAAACTGACATTTGTGAGTTCTTCAAATCAAAGCCAAAAGAATTTTACAGTAATGGAATTAGTAAGCTTGTTAATAGATAGAAGGAAGTCATAGATAATCAGGGAAAATACATTGTTGATTGAGTCTGTAATTAAATGTAACATTTGGTCACTGGTTTTCTTTATTCAAAATTCGGACAGAACTTATGGGATGACCTGATATATGGTGTACAAGCCTGGTTCATGCTTGATTAAATTTTAGAGCACACTTTTACTCGTCACCCAATTACATCTCCTCATCCCAATGTTCGTGTAACATACATGCTGCACAAGCTTTGTTAGTCACAAAATTATTATTGCATGATATTTTATTCACACAATTCTTAGATAATCTCATATCATCCTTACACTCAACTTTTTATTTCATAATATTGATGTTTCATGAGCTCACAAACTAGTTTCACTATATTTCCTAAATCAGAAATATTGCCGCGTCATGTTTTCACTGTGAGCAAACCTTAATCTTATCACTGTTTTATCAATGCTAAATTTCATTCATTCAAAAAGAACTTAGTCATTAAATTATCTTTTATCCATTGTTTATTTGAAAGTGAAAATAGTTTCCTCTGTACTGTATTAATTAAAATATATCACAGGCAGTCTCCTCTGCCAACAAATGGAAAATATGATCAGAATAGAATTAAAGATGAACACCATTGATTTTTCTTGCTTTATATTTTTTTACTTTTTGTACAAAAAACCATATTGTAAAATTAAATTTGAAGAACGTTTCTAATTACATTACAAAAATTCTAAACTTTGCTTGCAATTATATTACAATGGCACAAAAAGTTCTCAAAATTCTTTAAAGTTATTATTTCCAATACTACTTGGAATGGATATTTATTTGCACGATAATACAAAATGTGGCACAAGGCTAAAAATGGGATTGGGGAAAAGTACTGTCTTCTTCTGTCTTAATCCTAAACTTAGCTAGCCACAAACACTGATCCAAACATACCTACAATAGTCCTAACACCAAAATAACACATTCTCTCCTACCTTTCATACTACACCAACCATAATACCTTAATTTCTCTGTGAATTCCTAACTAGTTCCCATATGTACTGTGGGGGGAGGGGAATAAAACAACAATTTTTTTAAAAAAAATCCCCAATGAGTATTTACAATATGATTAAATTCTGTTTACATGGAAACAAGACAAAATAATGTTAGTAATAACCCCCCTTCCCAAATCCCTAAATATGGCAGAAATATCAGTTAACTGGATGAAAAAAATGTGGGATTATAATAGTATAAAAACATTCATTCATCCCAAACATTCACACAAACACACACTCATTCAGACACAACAACAAATACGAAAATACACATGCAAAACAAAAGGCAACCTGCATCTACCAGAGAACTGACATCACTGACCACCTAACAAGGAAAGGGATGGGGAATTAAACTAAAGAAAAATAGGGACAGAAATAAAAGGGACCAATGAGCATACATACTCTAGCTAAATTAACCAGAAAAAGGCAACTAAAGATTCAAACCAAACTTAAACTTGCCTAATATTGGGATGGGTTGCCTCTGTTCAGCCCAGTAAGGACAAAATCCTATACTACTTGGAATGGTTGCAAAATACTTTCCTCTCCCCAATTTATAGGCAGCGGGACAAAAATGCATGCTGGGATTTCTTCCTAGCCAATAAAATAGGCCAATTCTCGGTTTCATATTTGGTCCTGGTCTGTCTTGTCTTGAAGTCAGAATTGCTATGTTCATTTATCTGAATTGCTCGTGTCTGCCCCCATTTTTTTTTTTTTTTGTGTGTGTGTTGTTTGATTGCTTTGTATTATTTTTGTTGCCCCCATCCTTTTTCTTGTAATTGTTTATTACAATTTGAGCAGTTCTGCTATTTATTTATTTGTTTAACTATGGACACTGACACTACAAAAGTTTGTAAAAGAATGTTCCCATACTTTTCAATTCAGAATTTTGGGAGATTAGCTTTCAGACTTTGGAATCATGAATGATCAGTGTTTTGAAAATGGCCAGTGTCAGTAACAGCATTGGCATAAAGGACTTTCTTTAATGTGAAATTGGTATCCCTAAGACTTATGATTTCTCTCCCCAGTGATAGAATATGATGAATAACTGTTACATGTTTCTGTTTTTCAAAATTTTGAATACCTGGAAACTTTGTGAAACCAAAATTAATAATAAACCAGATGTGATTATGGTACCAAGCCATAAGGAGAACACCCACAAAGTCAAATGGGCTTAAAATGATTTTATCTGAAGTGACAGGTGTTTTATGACCAGCAGTAAAATCTACATGATCTTGAAAGCAGCCACCCAAAAGAAATAAAATAAATTTTGGGTTGAGTCATAAATAATTTGTTTTTTGTCTTTATCTCTGAGATGAGGTATTATGATTATTTACATTATTTGGACTGTTATCCTTGTCTTCATTGCCATATTCACAATGGCCCAATGGATAAAGGCATTGGTTAGATCCAGTGACTAGACCTAAAGTTGTGAGTTCAATACACTGCCAGGCTACAGCAGTGGTGAACCAAAACTTGGAGAGTTGAGCTAAAGGGAAATAACTGAAACATTTGGAAGAGGCATGGCACCTGGAAATAGAACATTCTACCCTGGTGTACGAAATAAAGGGTTTGGTTCAAAATTCCAATCGCCTTTTGAAGAAAAAATTATTATCAGCAATACTTAAAAGAAAAATACAAGCAGTTATAAATTCTTTGGGGGAGAGAAAAAAAAAATATATATATATATATATATATCCAGCTATAGATTTCAAGGAAAAATATTCCCAGATATAGATTTTTGAAGAAAACACATTACCAGCAATAAAAATTTTCTCGGCATTAAATAACCCATTGAGGTTGATATGCCATAAAACAAACAAACAAACATTATTTGGAGTAAATTAACAGGGACAGTCCTAATTTTTTGGCTAAATTTCTTTCAAGGCTGCGGAATTTATAGATAATGTGCCTGTTTTATTTTATACTTTTCTTTTTTGTGGATTGTGTATACATTTCTTTTTCTGATGGTGCTGACTCATTTGCGAGGCATTAAAAATAGAAACTTTCTAAATTGCCTTTTTTATATATAAAAATAACATATACTTCCAGTATTTGCGTTATTGTGTAAATAGATCTCTGCTTTTGTGGTTTTGGCACAATATTGCTTTGAGGTGATCTTCAGCCTGGAAAGAAGTGATCTCTTTAGACTGATTTTCAGTCCCCAGGGTCTAGCCTTTTGGCCTAACATTGGACACATCACCAGCAAACAATTGATGACTTTATAGCAATAAATATTTTATTTGCCCATCTTGCTATTTTTTACAAAATGATTTCTAATCCTTAATGATTGCTGAAGTCTTACCTCGACAATGAAATGCTGATTTGCAGTTAATGATTGTTAATCTATCCTCCTGGATGTGGGACAATTTACTTTGTTAACAGAGCATCTCGAGGTGATGGTGACGTTGTTCTACAGATGGATGCATTAGATTAAACATTTGAACAATGAGGAAATTTCAAAGAAAATGGAAACTTATACTTAAAATCAGAAAGTGACATTGAGGAAAGAGAGTTTGGAGAATTTAACACTCACCATACAGGTCGGAAGTTAATGAGTTTGTGCAGATGGATGGCAAAGTGGGATGGTAAAGAGTCAAATATTGCTTAAAGAACAAGAAAATGTGGAGAGCCATGATTGCCACATCTTGAAGAGACACCACACATAACGTCATGATCCATACTGCTGCAGGTTTCCCAGAGACAAAAAAAAAACAGAACTTCTACTTGAATATAAGTACGCATCAAAAATAATGTTTAAACAAAATAAATTAAAAATCATTTGCGCACACACACACGCACACATGTGGCTTCCCTCTGCCTTTTCTACAAATATTTTTATGGCAAGTTTTTTTCCCTAGTTCCCCAAATACATAAATTTAAGTGTGCTACTAGATTAGCATCTAGGTCCGACCCCCTTACAATTGGAATAGTTAAATGTATTTGCCACTTCAACTCCAACAGCTTCTTTCTCCACACTTCTCGCCTGTGGAACTCCCTTTCATTTACTAGCTTCTCTGATAACAACTATCTGTAAAAATTCAAATGCAATGTCAATCATTATCTTCTGATGTCTTAAACCCCATTCATTTTTTATGCTTTCCTTATTCCTCCTCTACACAATTTTTTCCTCTCACCTTCACCCTATGTAACCACCCTGAAAACCAGTGACACTCCTGCGTTGCTTGTGGTGAAATGCTTATATATATATATATATATATATATATATATATATATATATATATATATATTGTGTATGTGTACTTATAAAAAAAAAATGCAAATAAAAGGGTAAAAGGTTTGTCACTCAGCTGATTGATGTTACCTTCAACATCCTGACTCTGGAATTTTGTAGATGGACCCACTGAGAATCACCCTATCTACTGATTTGTCTGTATCAGCAATTGACTGCTTACACTTCCTGATTTTTCTTTTTTATATACAGTTTTTATTGGTGCAAATTTTTTTTTTTTTTTTTTTTTTTTTTTTTTATGTGATATGTACTCACACCAAAAATTAGATTCATAGCTTTTACCAATTTTTGTGCATTTAATTTTAAAAATCATCTTAAAAATGTTTATAAATAACTAATTTCTGCAGGTT
>OZ010606.1:9885644-10055481 GCA_963932145.1 Acanthosepion lycidas
TATATATATATATATAATGGCATATATATATATATATATATATATATAATGGCATATATATATATATATATATATAATGGCATATATATATATATATATAATGGCATATTGTACTTAAGGATTGGGTGTAATGGAAAAATTATAATCTAATTTATGCAAAATGAAAATAACGCAGATATCTTATTTTAATAGATATATTTACCAAAATTACAAAAAATTATCTCGATATACTGCAAAAGTAAATTTATTCAATAAAACTGCTATTGCTTTCAACTCCAGCCAACTTCAGAATCTCCTGTAACTCTCTTGGACAGTCTGCTTGTTTAAGTTGGTGAATGCTGCCATATTTCTTGCTATCAGTTTATCTTTGGTGTTACAAGGAGTTTTGTTGGTCTCTCACTTAACACATAATAATTCAAGGGGTTTGCGATGTGTGGAGTTAGATGGAAGGAGACATGTGGTTGCAGAAATTGTCTGACAGCCATGAATGGATTCTCCTGGTTGTGCAGCAGGGTTCTGTTACCAGACATAGGGCCTTCCAGCAGCCACCCTCTTTCACTTAAGGCAGTACTACCTCTTCACGGTACTTGATGTAGGTCTCCATGTTAAGTTTGGTGCCCTGTGGGAAGATGAATGGAGGCATAATCTTGCCATCACTGCTGATCACACCAAACACCTTCGTAATGACCATTAGACTCCTCAGACTCTTTCCAAATCCTCTGCACTGTCCTCAGGTTGACACCCAAAGACTCTGAAATGTTCATAAAGGAGCTTCTGGTGCGAATTCCAAGCAGTACAGCATGCTGGTTAAAAATTTCTGGCACAGTAAATTGTGTCATGGTGCCCTTTTTCTCATAGATGGTGCCCAACTTACCCTACTATACTGCAGTTGACAAAATCAAAAACAATGTGCATGCTCAAAATTAAAAATATATGGTGACAATTTGCATATCGTACCCTCATCTACAACATCTACCCCATCAATGGGCTTCAGATGCAATGGACAAAATCTACGAGAAAAAGAAAACTTCCAAATTGTCTGCAAAGTATTTCAAAATTTGCAGGCTTAGACAAACGAACCCAACAAAGTGACTGCTTGGCGATAGTGGTGAGCCTTTCAGTTGTAAAGAAAGACCAATGTACATTATATAAAGTATGATACATTAGTGTGTATGTGAGAAAGTAGCTTGATTAACATATTGTTTTGCCTGTGCGAGAAAACGGGAGGGGGGGACTCATTGCGAACCTGAAACAAACACCTTCTCTTCCGAACGAACACTTTACGACAGCAAATGAGCAAAACGGCACCCAAGACTGCTGCCGACGGACGACTGACCGCAACAGCTTTTGTCGCCCAAGATTTCTTGTAGTCCTCGGTTGAGTCCATTAAGGTACTCCAAGGTGTGCCCGGCGACAACACACACAAACACACACACACACACACACACACACACACACAGAGTTCGGGGACGCTTCCGTGCATGCTCGTTACATTGCCCTCGTCATGGAATCGAAGCAGAAGGAAAGTGCAAAAAAGGAAGCGTACAAACCTAAGTATCAGTGACAGATTAGAGCTTCTTAAGAAGTTAAAGGCTGCCGTTTTGGTCACAAAAGTGTACAAGGAGGGTATGGTTTAAAGAAACAAATAGAAGAAACTGGAAGAAGCAATGTTCAAGTGGTACCGTTCAACACTAGTTACCAAGTTCTTTCTGTGGAGGAAATAGCAGAATCAGTTCTCGCTGGTGATTATTCTGTTGAGTGCTCCAGTAACTTTGAGGAAGAGGTGGTAGTGAAACCAAAAATGTCTCGTGTACGAGATTCCATTGACACTCTTACAATTCATTGATACAACAGATAATCCTTCCATTCAAGGTTATTATCAACACCTCTGCACATTAAGAGAATTAATAATTCATGAACAGTATAAGTGTGGAAAGCAATTTAAGTTGGATTTATTTTATAAGCCCAAACCTACCCCAATCGTCTCTCCAACACTGGTCCAGGCACCCCAAGCATCAGCACTGAACAAATACCTGTAGTAGCCACCAGCAGTACCTTCAGATGAACCTCCATAGCTTCTCTGACTCAGAATAATAAACCAATCTGATCGTCCACTACATAATCATCGCAGAAAAAAAAAAAATTGTATTTTTTTTTTTTTTTTTTTTTTTTACTGTCTATATTAATATTATTCCCTTTGAGAGAGAGAGAGTGCTATTGATGATATTCTTTGTGTCATTCATATATATATATATATATATATATGTTACTCTAATACACCAAATTCAAGTTACTTGATGCCACAGCATTAAACCAACCCAACACCAAAAAATTTCAATGGAACTTCATTAAATGACAAATAAACACATCCAACAACAGCTCAACACTGAAATTGTGCATATTAAAGGTATCTTAGAATATTCTACCACAACTGAAAAATTCAAGGAAATATTGGATTTATTATATTAGGTTGGTGCAAAAATAATGACGTAATAACGTCAAAAAACAACATTATTACGTCATATTATTACGTCATTATTTTTGCACCAGCCTTATATAATACAACAGAAAAGGAAAATGAATCCTATAAAAAAAATCATCCAAAAAAGTCTAAACAAATTATATAAGGAAAAAGTACTTTTACCAAACATCAATGACAACTTCATTAATCTATCGGATTGCCAACTCTCTCCAAATGAAATGGAATTACTTGATCATGGACCAAATATTCATGTCGCACATAAACCTAATTTAATGTTTAAACAAATGCAAATTGAAGCTTTATACCAACAAATACTTGTATCTGAACAAGACAACCATATTACTACAGAAGTAGTTTTAAAAGAATTACTTAAAGTCAAATCTATTAAACACTATTATCATAAACATCCGAATGTAATTATAAACACTCCTTTCATAAAAGCAGCCACACAACTGAAAAAATAACAGTATTGTTATCCGACATGCTGATAAAACTAATACTTTTGTTTTGTTTTTTTTTAAACACACGAGTACCACTAAAAATTACAAGCCATTTTGGACGATCACAATAAATTTAAAAAGTTAACCAATAACACTACCTCCCAACTTAAAAACCATATCAATAAACTTATTACTGCTAACAATGCTGAAACGGGATCTTATGAACTTCAAAAGATTATAGGTGACTATCAACCTGGCTGCCTTTTATGGAAATGTAAAAATCCATAAAAAAGATCATCCCTTCCAGCCTATCATTTCACAAATACCTACACCAGTATAATACCTTTCAAAATTCCTTAACAAGTTACTCCCTACCTTCCAAGTAAATATTGCATTAACTCCACAAATTAATTTATACAAATTCTTCATGCTGTAAAACCAAACCAAATAATCACATCTTTGGATGTACAAAATTTATTTACTAATGTCCCCATCCATAAAACAATGACATCATTATCCATGATGTCTACAATCACACTTCTCTCCCACCCATCAATATTGAACTCCCTATTTTAAAAAATTATTAACATGTACCTTTTCATGACCCCCAAGTAATATTTATACTTAAATAGACATTATTGCGATGTTGTCTCCTTTAGGCCCCCTTTTTTTTTCTAATTATTATATAGCACATTTAGAAATTAAAATATTTAATGACACTTTTGTGTTAGCTAAGAATATTGATCAAATTACACAGCTTGAAAACAAATATCCAAAACTTAATAAAATTCCATTCCTTGATGTACTTATTGATTTCAGCACAATAGTGTGCATCAAAATAAACACTATTAACTTATACTATTGTAACTAAATGCATAATAATTACAAACATGATGAAACTACACACAAAAACATAATAGTTGGAAATGTTAAACCCATTAATAATAATAATAAAGTTAAGTTCATCATATATTATAAAAAAATTTTAGAACAATTGACCTCATAGTCTCTAATAACCCTACAACCACACAACTAAATCCTCTACAAAAAACCAATGTAGTGTATCAATTTACATGCAGAGATTGTATCTCTGATGCTAATAATAAACCCACTACATACACTGATTTTACTACAACCACACTCTCCTGTAGACTTACCTGTCACATTTTTTATCTTAGTTTTATTAAGCAGCATTTCTTAGAAAAACATAGCCATGTACATAATATTAGACAGATATTAGTTGATAACACAACAATGCTCACACATACACACTGTAAAAAGAACCTACAGATATTGGAGGCCATCTACATTAAAGTAAAGCAACCCACACTCAACAAAATTACATTTCAAACTAGTCACAACACATTACATTGCATCTAGACATATGATTCTGTTGTTAATTTTTCACGCTCTCGTGTGGTATGATGTTATAGAACTGCATTGTGAATTTACGACCTGCATCTACTATTCTGCAACCGTTATCATTGCATAGCAATCTTCTATGTCAACATAACAGAATATCATCTTTGATGGTGAATATCTTTGTTAAAATGTCCACATAACCACTCTGAAGATGGCTCATGTGAATTGAAATCTTAGATCAAGGAACAGCTGAATAAAAAAATTTAAAAAATATCTAAATATTGGGCAATTTTCATCCTTATTTTCTCCCAAAATTTAAACAAATATACAAAGTTCAAAACAGCTCATTATCAAACATAATAGACATTTGTTTTCTGTTATATTTAACAATATGTACTTTATATATATATATATATATATATATATATATATATATATATATATTAAAAAGCAGCAAATGGGTAAACTTTGTCAATCTTGATTTGGGAAAGGAGTGTCATTTCCTTCCCCCACCCCACCCCGGAATGACACCATTTTTATTTTAACTACCTTCACAGCTATGTCTTTTTAAAAAGTGATTATTATAAAAAAAAAAACCTAAGCATAAAAGTGAATTCATACATTTTTTATTATTATTCTTGAGAATTTAAAATGGGAATATTAAAAACTATTTGATTGTTTATTATAATTATAATTTTGTATTTACAACATGCTAAAAATTTACCAATTTATAAACATTTACTGAATTGTTAAATTATGTGAACCAGCTACAAGGAAATTCTTATTTACCATTTCATCAGGTTCGAATTGATTTGACAACCATTCCAATAAACAATCTAATAAATAGTGTAAATAACCCCAAAGATGAAAGTGGGTGATTATTACAACAGATCTCTTAGGAATCAGTGGATGAAGAGGGCTACATATGACGGACTTTCTACAGAAAGCGCCACTAGAATTATGACAGCAGCCATATATGTCACAGAGGAGGGTCATGAAATCAAGTGTGTGGCACTTACTGGCAAGTTGAAGTCCACCTCAAACAAATACACGTCATCAGCACTTTCTTCTACTCTAATATTCTTTCACCTCGAACCAACTCTTGCAAAGCCAAATGGCAATTGGAAATGGATGACAAAAAGATTTGAGGAACTGGAAGCTTCTAGTTGTGAACCTGCAGTGACAATTAGTAATTAATGCTATCATTAAGGAAGCAATCAACAAAGAAGAAATTAAATTCTTGGAAACAAGATAAAACCACTGCATGTAAATAAACAATCTAATAGTGTGTATTATTTTTGTTATCAATTCTCAAGAACAAAGAAAATGTATAAATTAACTTTCATATGTTTAGATTTTATTAGGTTGGTGCAAAAATGTCGTTTTCTCACATAGTAACATATGTGAGAAAACGACCTTATTTTTGCACCAACCTAATATTACGATTCTAATTATGGCTTTTAAACCAATAAACATTGCTGAAAAATGAAGATAGTTAAAATAATAGTGGCATCATTGGAAAAACCATCCTTTTGACACCTTCACAAAGGTTCACGTTTGCTGAAAAGTCTCAGTACCTCAAATCTTACTCTTTGGTCAGTATTGGAAACTTTGTCTTAAAGGGTCTACCCACAGATTGCCCTGGGACAACCTTAAGTATCTAACCTTGCTATTGATTTTAGCTGTTCTCTATCTCCCCAAGCAACTCCATGTCTCTCTCTCTCTCTCTCTCTCTCTCTCACTTCCAATCCTCACTTTAAAGTCCCCTAACAAGATGATTTTCTCAGTTTACGAAACTGATTGAAGGGAATCTCTCAAGAACGAGGACTTTACAGCTTCATGTGAAACCAGTTTAGGTGCATAAGCACTGATTAGCATATCAACTACCAGCAAGGTGTGTCTGCAATGTCATGTGCCTGTCACTTATACTACATGATAGCTCACATTCATCTGCTTTCCTTCCTTTTCAGAAGAATGTGAAGCTACCTCTATGTTCTTTGATTTGGCTGACATCAAAGAGGCAGGTCTCAGGTAGAGTAGTAAAATTTACTGCATAGTCAGCAAGTTCTCTAGCGACTGTTTTTCTTCAACTTATCTTTTCATGGCAAAAAAAAACAAAAAACGTGACTGTAAATTAAGTACATTAATTTATTTTCTATATACAGAGTGTACCAAAAAATACTTTTGAGAGTGGGTCCCTCACCCCAAAACAGCATATAAACATGTGTCCAAAAATGCTTTTGCAAACTTTGGGGGTTTAGATCTTGTCTTATGCGATGATAAACGGCGGTGAAGGATGGATGACTTGGCTGTCATCAGCCTGGAAACACAAATCTGATACACAGACGTGCAGCCTCGTGTGTATTGGCATTTCACATGGCCATATGTCAAAATAGTGTTTGCCTGCTCACCAATATGAATATCCCACTGTTATTAAACAGAACACTTCTTGGTTAACTCACTACTATTCACGTTAAACATTGAAGACGGGATAGGCACTAATGTACATGAATGACAAATGTAGCCTAGTCTACAAGGCAACACAGTGCTATCTACCATAAACTTTTTTTTAAACTTGATTTAAAAATGAAGGATTTGTGGATATATCTTTTTATGGACTTTGCCCTTCTTTTGGTATTGGAGGCGGAACCCTCCCTCAAAGTTTGTAAAAGTGTTTTTGGTACAACTTGTTTGTGTGTGTGACAGTGGGGGGGGGGGGGTCAAGCAGCTTAGTTCCTATGAACTAACACCAGCACATGTGATTTGATTATAGTGGTGAAGGTTTTGTGCTAAACCATCCACACTTTTTGAAGGGACAAATACAGATACCTGGTGCACTATGTGCCACAAGGCCCCCAAATGACTCTCCACAAATTTTGAATTCAGAGTTGTCCTTCTCCAAGACCAGTTGCCATCCAAGGCTATAGAACCCAATCTGTTCTGCTGTTTACCTATAACTGGAGGGAGAAGAGGATTTATACCTTTCCCCAAGGATATTAGCACATAAGTGAATGTAATGGATTTGGCTGGAATTCAAACTTGGCTCACTGATTCCTCAATCCAAACCGCTATCCATTACTCCACTGTGCCTCCACAGCATTATATATATATATATATATATATATATATATATATATATATATATATATATATATATAGTGTCCAAACTGTAAATATTTTTCCTCAAATTCATGCCTTAATGAACATTCACTAGTGTAAATATGGATTTTTAAAATCCATGACTAGACCATGGCTTATTTAATGTCAATATAGTGTTTTTCTTTTTTCCTCCAATGTGTTTAAAGCAAACAAACTAAACTTCCTGTTTGGCATTGTGAATATGATATGCAAGGACTTCCTCGATTACATGTTTTCACATTGTATTTGAAAAGTTGAAGTGTAGGAAAAGGGAATGGTCAGAAAATTGTTTTAAATGATTAACCGAATGTATTGTTTATTTAAAACTTTTTTTTTTTTTTTTTGTCTTAGTTTAGTTTTATTTTTATCTTTTATCAGTGACACTTGCATTAATTTCAGACTGAACAACTCTGATTTTCAGTGTACAATTTAAAGGCCAAATGTTGATACTTGCTAAAGTAAAAATTTTTTTTCTTTTCAACTCTATAGTGTGCTGAGTGCATGATTGGCTGAAGCACCCAGCATGTGTGAAATATTGAATGAATCATTAACTACTATGCAAAAGAAACAAAAATAAATGACTACCCCCCACAAGTCTTGCTTTCCATATACAAATTTTTAATCAGATTTAAATTAAAGCTCTATCAAACATGAATGACAGTTATTTTTTTTTTTAATTGGGTGATATTGTTCGTTGTAAAAGGATTGTCACATGACATTTTACATTTTTCTCTCTTCTAATTTTCTCTTTTCCCCTCTTCTTCTCTCTCTTTTCCCCCCTCTTCTTCTCTCTCTTTTCCCCCCTCTTCTTCTCTCTCTTTTCCCCCTCTTCTTCTCTCTCTTTTCCCCCCTCTTCTTCTCTCTCTTTTCCCCCCTCTTCTTCTCTCTCTTTTCCCCCCTCTTCTTCTCTCTCTTTTCCCCCCTCTTCTTCTCTCTCTTTTCCCCCCTCTTCTTCTCTCTCTTTTCCCCCCTCTTCTTCTCTCTCTTTTCCCCCCTCTTCTTCTCTCTCTCTTTTCCCCCCTCTTCTTCTCTCTCTCTTTTCCCCCCTCTTCTTCTCTCTCTCTTTTCCCCCCTCTTCTTCTCTCTCTCTTTTCCCCCCTCTTCTTCTCTCTCTCTTTTCCCCCCTCTTCTTCTCTCTCTCTTTTCCCCCCTCTTCTTCTCTCTCTCTTTTCCCCCCTCTTCTTCTCTCTCTCTTTTCCCCCCTCTTCTTCTCTCTCTCTTTTCCCCCCTCTTTTTCTCTCTCTCTTTTCCCCCTCTTCTTCTCTCTCTCTTTTCCCCCTCTCTTCCCCCCTCCTCCTCTCTCTCTTTCCCTCCCCTCTTCTCTCTCTCTTTCCCTCCCCTCTTCTCTCTCTCTTTCCCTCCCCTCTTCTCTCTCTCTTTCCCTCCCCTCTTCTCTCTCTCTTTCCCTCCCCTCTTCTCTCTCTCTTTCCCTCCCCTCTTCTCTCTCTCTTTCCCTCCCCTCTTCTCTCTCTCTTTCCCTCCCCTCTTCTCTCTCTCTTTTCCCCCCCTCTTCTTCTTCTCCTCTCTCTTTTCCCCCCCTCTTCTTCTCTTTTCTATCCTCCCCATACAGGACTTTTTAATTGTTTAGTATGTAAAAAATAATTCATATGAAATTGGTGGCTTTGTAGTGTAGTGGCTAAATCAATGATGCATAGGAGCCTGAAAACAAACTGATATCATAGATTGAAATGCGGTCAGCATTAATATGACACCAGAACTATCATTCCAAGTTTTCTTTTGTTTTACATGGCAGCCACTCGGTTAAATAAATGTTTATATCCATTTAGCATTTCATGCAGGCTGTATAAACAGGTTGCGTGTGATTGCCTCTTATGACTGTCACTGATTTCCAGATCACTTGAGCCATGAAACTGACAATCACCATACAGTATTAACTGTTTATGCTGACACACTGTCTACAAATGTCAATATTAACCTGTAAATATACTCTATACAATTGGCATTTATTATCTCTCTCACTCGCTTGTATATATAATGCAAGAATATAAGTTGTACATAAGTCTTCTCTTGATTTTCAATTTCTGTTTCTTTTTAACTGGATACAATTTTTGTAGCTGTAAATTTAACCATTTGCTAGAAAGACTTTGAAAATAAGTCGGAAGTTACTTCAAACTTAATTATTTAGTGGCATACAAGCTCTTTCAACTTTTAAAAAAAATTTTTTTTTTTTCCTTTCTCTCTTCCTTTTTACACTAATTCTTTTTTCCTCTAATTTTTTCCCTTTTCCTCTGTCTAGTCTTGTCCCTTTTCCTCTGTCTAGTCTTGTCCCTTTTCCTCTGTCTAGTCTTGTCCTTTTTCCTCTCTCCTTTCTCCCCCTCCTTTCTCCCCCTCTCTGTAATTTTTTTCCCCCTTTTCATACTCTGTAATTATTGTTCTTTCATTTTACATTGTTTCTGGTACAAGAGGTTAAAGCAATAATGGTCTAAAATTTGTTATAGCAATTTTACCTACTCAGTCTGTTGTACATTTAAAACTTTGAAAACTCGGGTGATTTTCTCTGACAGGATAGACTTTGGTATAATTCTTCATTTTATTGAATTAATTCACATTATTAACTATATGGCAGGTTATTTTCATTTACACCATTGAAATATGTGTAACATCTGTTGTTCTTGTTGTCAGTACACCTCTATTTGTTACTCTTTTTCTTTAGTAATATTTTTATTATTATTTTATATAATCAATTATTCCAATGACTCACTATTGCTGTTCTGAGGCAGTCAATTTGTTTTTATGCATATAATTTTTTTCTTGGCAGAATGCCAAAACAGTTTGTAAATCAAATGATTTAGTCTACTTTGTTTTTGAGTTTGTGGCTTTTCAATCACCCTGAGCCCAAATATAATTTTTTTTATTCATTCTTATTTCTATCAGCAATTTATTGCTTATCTTTCAATTTTTTTACTTTCATGCACATTTAGCACTAGTGTAAGTTTTCTTCTGTATTCTCTGTATTTGCATAATGACCCTTGCAAGATCCAAGGGAGGTAACTTATAACTTATGCAATTTATATTTACACAATATCGGTCAACACCGCCTATCTCGGTGGTGTTAGACAGAAGGCCTGTTCAATCAAACGTGACATAAGTAGTATAAGTAATGCTGATGAAAATGACTAATTGTAGGCTTTTTTAAGTATAGAATGCTTTTTAAATTACAATTTTTAAAAAAATGTTTAAATTTCATCTTAACTTTATTCAGTGTTATTAATAAACAAAAAACAAATATGATCTAAAGGAAAATTATTTTTTGCTATGTTAAAATAGTGTATGTTTCATTATTGAATTTAAAGACTGTGAAATTCCTCCTCCCTTTTTTGATTGTGTAAAATTATTTGAAAATTATTTTCTTTAGAATAAAAATCAACATTGTTTTAATTTACATATTTTATTTTAATTATTCTGAAGAGGTAAAGTTACAATATTGACATTGTTGTGTAGAAAAAAATTTTAAATAATTGTAGGAAAAAATGTTAAAAAAAAAATAGGAAATTGCAGCAATTGCATTTTTATCTTGGTGTTGATATAGCCCTCCTGAATGTAAATTTACATTTGTTCTCCCTCCCTTTTTGGCACCAGTTCTGAAGGGAGGTAACTCGTATATTATTCTTTAACCGTCTTTAACTATTTACCATTTGCAATTGCTGGTATTTGCTTGCCATTGAGCAACTTTCATGTTTTTAAAGAACAAAAAAAAATATTTTTTGTCTGAATTTCTGTAGATTTGAAGTAAAAAAAGCAAAATAAAATACTAAAGAATAGTGGATAATTAGCCATCTGAAGTCATTATTGCAGATGTTAGGCTATAAAGGCCTCCTCAGTAGGCCTAGCAAAATAATAAATGCCATATGGGTGTGTCGTATAGGACATAAATGAATGGAATCCTCCATTTATGTAAATAAGCGGGGTTAGCATTAGGTCAGTTGCTAAGTGTACCCTCGTGTAGTAAACCTATTTTCATTACTTACCTACGAGTTTGTCTTCCTTATTTATTTCCCTCTGTTATCTCAAACATGAGATGGCACCAGGGAGCCAATGAGAAAGAAAGATGAAAGACTTCATCAGGAATAAGAAATCTGGTAATAAAGGTGGTCAATCATAACAGCAGGCAGGCATAGTGTCTGGGCCGAGGAAGGAATGGAAACAGGGTAAGCAATAACGGAGTTGTACTTAAAAGAATGTGGACAGAGTATGAGAACAGATTAAATAAAGGGGTCAGTTGAAAATTTTCTGAAGATTACCAAACTCCACAAACATCTGAAGAAGGCCATAGAGCACACTGGGTGGAATATTGTGTTAATAACAACAACAAAAAAAAAGGCTGGGGATATTAGTCCAAATTTAAATGATGTAAATAAGCAAATGCATTTTTGTATTGTTCAGAATTGAAGCCATTATTGTATGAAAGCTCAACTAAATTATATACACTTGCCTTCTGTTATCTTGATTGCTGCATTATTTTTAACAACACTGGAGTCAAATTTGAGCTGAAGTCTACATTTTCTGAAGTATTTCATAAAAATTGAATTTTTGATTTCATTCAAGGCAATAAAGGCACTAAGATGCAAAGAGTGTAAAGATGAGAAAAGAAAAGAAAAACATTATTAACAAAAGAGTATAATAATTAAGAAGGCAGAAGATAATAATTGACATTGCATTTAAAATTTTGAAGATCAAAGTTGACTGAAGCAAGAATTGCAAGAGAAACTGTTAGCATTGAACTGACAGTTACATCTTGCCATTTCAATTGTAAAATGATGAGACCTTACTGCCAATCTAGTACTGCATTTAAATTCATTATATCTAGGTACCAAAAAGGGAAATTCATCAGAACAATTACCATGAAAATATAGAAAAGACGCAGGGAAGCTACGTTGTGGCAGTGCTGGGAAGTGACTGTAGCTGAGATGCCAGATACTATAACTTTACAGAATCTTTATATAACTTTGCTATCAATATTTTACAAAAAATGATTCCTTTTGCCTACAATGCACTCATATTGTGATTAGTGCATTGTAAGCAAAAGCAATCATAGATTTGTTTTTTTCCTTTTGCCATTAAATGGAATATAAGATAAATAATTGTCAAAATTTAACAAACAATTCTTGTTGAATTGATTATGATAGCATGTTGAGATTGTATAATTTCTGTGACAACTCATCATTCAAATAATTTAGAAAACAGTTTGAAGATATTCTACTGCTGTCCTACATACAGGATTTTTGTAGAAGCATTCAACCAATATTTCACCATCTTCATAGTTAATTAATCCTTTTAACTCTTTGTAGAAAAAAGAAATTAAAACAATGTGTGTTTCTATCTCATTCATCCTCAGTAATTTAATCTAGAAATTTACTCTTGTGGCCTGGAGCTAATTTTCCACAATCAGTGTACCTAACCTTTGACATTTTTAATTTTAGAAGCCTCTTCTCAAAGATGCTAAGATTTAAGATGAGGTATAATTAATTATTTGCTCAAAATTAATTAAAGAACTGGAAATAAACTGGTTAGAATATGAATGCACCTTTTAGAAATATCCTTGTATTTTGTTTTTTTTACATGAAGAACTTTTTTTCTTTTTTTTTTTTTTTCTTTTTTTTCACATGGGGAAAGTTTTTGATTTTAACACTTTTTTTTGTGGGTCATCTTTTAATAATATAAGCAAATTTTTTTTTTTTTTTTTTAATTTATGGAAGTAAAATAAAAAAAAAAAATAAAAATGTTATTTTAATTGCTGGCAATATTTTCTTATGAATATAATAGTCTTCAGGCGCATGGCTGAGTGGTTAGAATGCTTAACTTCTCATCATGAGACCCCAGTTCAAACCACAAGTTGTCTGAGAGGTAACTGTGTAGAGGACCGTGTGGGTTTTGTGAGTTGTTGAATTAGGAACATGTGCTGTTTATTTCCTGCTAGAAGGTCCAACTACAAGAAAATGGCAGTCCCAAGTTGAGCCCGACTGAAGACGTAAAGTTGAGCCCGACTGAAGACGTAAAGTTGAGCCCGACTGAAGACGTAAAGTTGAGCCCGACTGAAGACGTAAAGTTGAGCCCGACTGAAGACGTAAAGTTGAGCCCGACTGAAGACGTAAAGTTGAGCCCGACTGAAGACGTAAAGTTGAGCCCGACTGAAGACGTAAAGTAACAAAATTACATGTGCAAAATTTTAAAAAATTTAAATGGTGACAATTTACCCATCGCACTCTGTAAGGTGTTAGTATTGGAAATTACCATTTATACACACAGTTTTCTTTTTCTTTCAATCTAACCCAGTAAAATCATGCATTTTTATTGTAAACTTCAGTTGATTCTTTTTTATCAAGCTTGATTCATCTTCATAATAATTTTGATGTCCAATTTTTTTTCTCACTCGAAAAACTAAAACGTAAAACATGACGAAATCGTGAACCCAGAGACAAAAACATTTTTTGGCAATGTTAATTTTCTGTCTTACTCGTCTAAATTACTGCGCACTTAAGTTATGTCGGAAAGCGATGACAAGTGTTTTTTTTTTAACTTGATTTTTTTTTTTTTTTTTTTTTATAGTAAATCTTTCTTTTTAAATTAAAAATAAAAAAATATAATGCGTTTACACGAACCTTGAAAAGATCGTGATTATTTACAAAATAAAAGAAATGCTCCTTCCTAGCATTTTTTTATTTTGTAAATAAAAAATCATGCTCTTTACAAAGTTTGTGCATTATTTCGTTTCTAGCATTTTTTTTTTTAATTTGTAAATATTCATGCTCTTTTTATAAAGTCAGCTCATTAATTGTTTTATTTTTAATTTAAAATAAAAGCTTTACAACAATTGTCATTGCTTTTCTAGACAGAAAAATGGATTTACTATAAAAATAATTAAAAAAAAACAAAAAAAAAACACTTGTCATCGCTTTCTGACACGGTGTGCAGTAATTTAGACGAGTATGATCAGTTAAGAGCAGTAAAAAGGCCGTTAATTAAGCTTCCGCACGCAAAATGTTCCGCAAAGAATGTAGTTAAACAAGGCCAGTAATGGCCGACAGCTGAACGCGACTAAGTCCGAATCTTTATTGTCGAACCACAAAACGGTTGGTTTTTAAGTTTTATCAAAATTTAATTCTTATTTCGAGTTCAGCATGTACATTTACACGGAAATATGACGATTTGGGAAAATTTTAATAGATATTTAGCGCGGGACTTAAAAAGCTAATTTACCTTTACGTTTTTATTTATCAATAATCCAGTGTTGCAATTACGAGTTTCGACAAATTTAAAACAGATATTCCAATTTGGCGAAACCAGAGTAACTTCCCTTTGTTTTATTCAGTTTCAAACTTTGCACTTTGCAAATACTTTAATCATGTTAAGTCGCTTTTGTAACGGAGAAATTTATATGAGTGCAGTAGAATTTAAAATAATATTACAGATAAAATGAATAATCTGTATTTTAGGAAAAAAGGAAGGTACGTTTGCCTCTTTTGATGAGATTGATAATTTGACTAAACTACAAAATTTTCTTCCTTCAGTTACTTTTTAAAAACGTTCCTATTATTTTTATTATAGGTTTTGTTTGTTTCTTTAACAATTTTTTTGTTTTCTTCCTCTAAGGCAAATTGGATCAACTCAAGACATGCATTAGGAAAAACCTCAGAAATTGCTGGATTCTACATCAGTTCAAAGAAGGTATAACTTTGCACTTTTTGGTGGGGTAGGGGTTGTTTTCACCATTCTTAGCCATAGTTAAACTGCGGACATTTAAAGCATTTTCCACACATTGTAAATGCAAATAAAAAATTGCTTATGGAAATTACGAAAAATGAATGCACTGAAATAAAATATTATTTTTTTATATTCACACTCCTCTGCAATTTTTTGAACAGGAGTAGAGGTTTATCCCTTGTTTCCTGTTTAGTATTGGGTTTCCGGTTCCTTTTTAAAGTCTAGTTTAACTCTCAACTTCTAATGTCTCTGCCTTAACTCTGAAATTTTATTCACTAGTTTAAATCTTGACCTCTCCAAATCTACAATTATCTGTCTTTCCTGTTATCTGGCCCTTTCTTGTGCTAATACAACTTCACACAGTAATCCTCTACCTTGATTGGCCCTTAGGTTTTGTATTGGGTAAACATTAGTTTAAAAAAAAAATGCTGTCTTCTGATTGCCTGAAGAAATCTACAAATAAATCTTGAATGGATTATGTATGCATTTACAGGGATATGGTTTGCTGACCATGACAAATTTACAAATGTGAAACGAAGGGAGCAATCAAAGGTTTTATTTATGTTGTTAGGTATATCTTTATTGATTGGCCCTTTAGATTTTGTTCAAAAGCTACAAATGTTTCTCCTTTTGTTTATTTTTTTTTTTTTTTTTTTTTTAACTACATATGAAAATAAGAATGACTTTTTTGTTTATTATTGGTCATTATTTTCAAATCTATAGTCTTTCCTGTATGTTTTTCACAAAAAAAAAAAAAATACTGACTTGATAGGCAATAACAATCACATTCTAAAAAGCAAAATTGTATACGGTCTTTTCTTAACAGCTACATCTATTTAGATTTTTATTAGTTAAAATTTAATATTAAGAAAGTAATAAAAGATAATTGGGGGGGGTGCGTATATATATATATATATATATATATATATTTTATTTTATTTATTCCTTATTACTTCAAATGTTATTATAGTGGATACTTATATTTGAAATAGACACTCCATTTTTATTTTTACTTTAAAAAAGATCTATTATATCTGTCAACCTTCACAATCATGAAAACCAGAGTTACTTACCCTTGCCTGAAGAAGTACAATCAAAGTATTGAAACATGAAAGCTTTTGTGTAACAATTTCAACATGTTTTTATTATAATGTCTTATAATAAAAATAATACTAATATATTGCTCTACTTTTTATTAAGCACTTTTTAAAAGTAAATGCAACAAACAGTAGAAATTTTACTCCATCTGTTCTTTCTCTCATTTGGGGGTGGGGGTGAGTGTGTGTATATATCACTCAGGTTTTGGTCCTGGCTTGAAGCGATCGGATGTCTAACCACACTGATAAGCTGTGATGCAGCGAAATAATCCTGGGAGTGGGGGGTATATACACACACACTGTCATCCATATATACATACAAACCAAAAAAAAAAAAAAAATTAGGGGCCAGATACCTAAATCGGAAACAAGGCATAAACCACTGTTCAAAAAAAAACTGGGAAGAATCGCATATTGTCAGGTTTACACACCTGCTTGGCCTTTTGAATCAGATTAGAGGTTTATACCTTGTTTCCTTTATAGGAGTGGGTTTCCAGAATCATTCTAAAATCTTTTCATTCTTTTTTGCTCCCAGTAGCTCCTTGTGTCTTTATGGCAAACAAATTAAAAAAAAATAAATAAAAATTATGTTCAAAGTTTATCATTTGCTTATTTTGAGGAGTGTATTTTAAAAATGTATTCTCATGTTTTTGTTTTTTATTTCTTTTAATTATTCATCATATTAAACAGTAAACTTATAAATATCCAAATTTTGTTTAGCAGAAAAATCTTTCAAATGATGTCTCCAGTGAGATTGCTAAAGAAAATATAGTCATAGATGCTTGCACTGACTTAGCAAAAGGCCCAGCTGAATTCCACAACAACCCAAATGAATTGCCACCTGCCAACTCTGTTGAAAATGTTGATGCCTGTGATCAAGAAATGAGATTTGGTGTCCTGCAACAAGGGGACACTCTCCCTAAAGAGTTGGTCGAAGAAGCCATTGAAGATGATGATGATGAAGAGGAAGACGATGATGATGATGATGGTTGGATTACTCCTGATAATATCAAATCAATAAAACAGGACCTAGCTGGAGGGAAAGAAGCAGCCAATGTAACTGTTGGTTGTCTGACAACAGATTTTGCAATGCAGGTAACGCAATCATTTCAATCCATACAGTTTTTATATTGGCCTACTAACAACCATTTTATGTTTCGGTGTGAAATTCTCACAATTATTTTGCTATGGTTGCTGCTTCTTTATTCTGAGTGAACTCAAAAACACCATTGCCTAGTTTTTTCCTGTTGTTTCTGTCTAAACCTGCATGCGGTGTAATGTGAAAAATTGGACTTATTAGCCATGGTGTGTTTTTTTTTTTGTTTTTCCTAACAGCTTTCACACTTAGAATGAAGGTCAATTCGGCAACACTTACTAGGATTGGTTGATCCCTACCATTGTCATTAACTGCGTTGATTATTATCTACCTTTGCTTAGTGTGTTACTCCTAAGCATGATTTAGGCTTTAGTTTCTTCAAAAATCATAATGTCGTTATCTTGAATATAAAATGCAGTGAGACACTTCCTAAATTATTGGTGCTGAGGATTGACATCAAGGGGAATAATAAGAATTTTGTCTACTCTTTGATAATTTTGTGATTGAGATGGCATAGGGATTGCTGAATCAGTTGTGGTATGTTTGTCTCCCCTCAGGCTGCTATTTTGTTTCAAATTCATATAACGTTATCTACACACTTGCATTTGATTTCTCTTTGTCAATTATATAAATGTAGTGAATCTGTAGGAATGAGGTAAATAAATATTTGGGTTTTTGTTTTTGTTTTTCTTTTCTTCTTTTCATTTTTTCTTCTTTTCTTTCTTTCTTCTTTTCTTTCTTTCTTTTCTTTCTTTCTTCTTTTCATTTTTTCTTCTTTTCTTTCTTTCTTCTTTTCTTTCTTTCTTTCTTTTCTTTCTTTCTTTTCATTCTTTCTTCTTTTCGTTCTTTCTTCTTTTCGTTCTTTCTTCTTTTCGTTCTCTCTTCTTTTCGTTCTCTCTTCTCTTCGTTCTCTCTTCTCTTCGTTCTCTCTCCTCTTCCTTCTCTCTCCTCTTCCTTCTCTCTCCTCTTCCTTCTCTCTCCTCTTCCTTCTCTCTCCTCTTCCTTCTCTCTCCTCTTCCTTCTCTCTCCTCTTCCTTCTCTCTCCTCTTCCTTCTCTCTCCTCTTCCTTCTCTCTCCTCTTCCTTCTCTCTCCTCTTCCTTCTCTCTCCTCTTCCTTCTCTCTCCTCTTCCTTCTCTCTCCTCTTCCTTCTCTCTCCTCTTCCTTCTCTCTCCTCTTCCTTCTCTCTCCTCTTCCTTCTCTCTCCTCTTCCTTCTCTCTCCTCTTCCTTCTCTCTCCTCTTCCTTCTCTCTCCTCTTCCTTCTCTCTCCTCTTCCTTCTCTCTCCTCTTCCTTCTCTCTCCTCTTCCTTCTCTCTCCTCTTCCTTCTCTCTCCTCTTCCTTCTCTCTCCTCTTCCTTCTCTCTCCTCTTCCTTCTCTCTCCTCTTCCTTCTCTCTCCTCTTCCTTCTCTCTCCTCTTCCTTCTCTCTCCTCTTCCTTCTCTCTCCTCTTCCTTCTCTCTCCTCTTCCTTCTCAGGAAAGAGTAATAAATAACCAAAAACTATTAGGTTGATGCAAAAATAATGGCGTAATGTCGTTTTTTGACATTAAAAAATACATCAAAAAACATTATTACGTCATTATTTTTTCACCAACCTAATGCAACCAAAAAAATGTTTTGTATTTTTTTTTGTTTTTTTTTTGTTTTTTTGTTTTTTTTTTGTTTTTTTGTTTTTTTTTGTTTTTTTTTCTACTTTTCCTCTTTCTCCTCTTAGCAAATTATTTTTATTCAACCACACCTATAGTGAACTGTTTCAGTAAAACATTCTTTTCGATGATGCCATTGTTTTTTTTTTTTTTTTTTTTTTTTTTTTTTTCTCCAGAATGTTCTCATCCAAATGGGCCTAAATGTGATTTCTGTTGCTGGAATGCTCATCAAACAAGCCAGGAGTTATGTGCTCTGGTGTACAGCATGCTTAAAGTAAGACAAAAGTACTCTCCTAATTATTTGGCTAGGGAAATATTTAACAAATGTCTCTTTAGGATCCATATTTATTTAAATTTATTTTTATATAAAATTATGAGTTTTGATCTTGGTGATGGGCTTATGGCCATGTCATGTTGAAACACCAGTTCTTGTGCAGTCACTGAAGTTAGGCAGCATCGAGGATTTATTCACTTGAAGCTATTACCATTGATCTGAGAAAATATATATATATATATATATATGGTGTAACAGCATAATTATCCATCCCACAAAATGTTTAATATCTTTAAAAAGAAAAAAAAAAAAAAACACTAAATTGTTTCTTTTTTTTTTTTTTTTTTTTTTTTTTTTCTTTTTTCCAGCTTTTCAGATAAGCCATCTTGATACCATTTGTCGTAATAATCACTGAAAAACCCTTTGAGTTATTCAGCTAGAAAGAGAAGTCATTTTGTGCCAGACCCACTGCCCTCCCAACTGAGAAATGGTGAGAGGAAAAAGACTATTCATGCTTTCAGTAATGGTACCAACATTCATACTCTGGCTTCCATCCCTCAAAGTCCATTCAAGAACCATCAAGAGAACAGTGAATAAATTTTAAAAGAAAAGGAAACAGTAGAGAGGAAAACTGATTTAGGAGGTCACAACAGGAAGAGGGTTCATCACTTTAACTTAAAGCAAAAGAGATCAATTAGAAAAGATTGGACTCAATCCATAAGTCATTGGGCACATTAGAGAGAAGTTTCATCTGTAAAAGTCCAAAGAGCAGTGAAAAAAAGACTTGAAAATGAAATCATACATGAAACTTGTAAGGTACCTTGACAGAAGACAGAAAGTTACAAGGTTAGAGAAGGGTGAAGATCATTTTGAATAAGTTGGAAAAAGATCCTGGAATAAATATATATATATATATATATGAACTTTATTTCAATCCTTCTTGAGCTTCCGATCATTAGCTATGATTAATTAATGATGAACATATCATTTTCATTTATGGTCGATTTCATCACGATTCTTCTATTAAGCATGGAGAGTCATTCTACATTTTTATTGCTCAAAGTAGATTCTAATATTATTATTATTATTATTATTCTAATAGTGTTATAAAAATCTTGGAGAATTCCAATAAAATATCTTTAATCGTTTCTAAGATGCAATTTTCAGAGCTAAATCTAGCAATTGGACAAATTTGCTGTTACACGATTTGGACAATTTTGCTTTTTCACCCATTATATATAATTAATACAAATCTAAAATTTGTCACTTAGCTGATTGATGTTATATTCAGCATCTCTACTCCAGAGTTTCTGAGGCAGGCCGTCCAGCAATCACTCTGTCAGGAGATACCAGTGACTGGCTGCTTATTTTCTTGATTTTTTATTTTTATTAAAAAATAATTTATGCACATTTTATTGATGTAAGGTTTAGTTTGTTTGTTATATATATATATATATATATATATATATTATATATAAACTCATCTGGGTGATTTTTTTTTTTTTTTTTTTTTTTTTTTTTCCAGAATTTGTACAGTCCTGACTAAACTCTTTTGCCCCTGCTGTGGGAATAAGACTCTACGAAAGATATCCATGTCTGTCAATGAAGATGGTAGCGTCCAATACAATTTTTCTTCACAGAGAATGTTAAGCCACCGTGGTACAAAGGTGAGGCAGACTAAACCCAATGTTCTGAGATTTTTATTCGTTTTGTATTATTATTAAAATTCTGTCTATTTTTCTGCAATCCATTGCTGCTTCAAAGTTAAGTAGAAATTCTTTTTAGAAACAAAATACGTTTTCCCCAAACATCTGTTGTCTTCTATTCTGACAATATAGCAAGGAAACAACAATTGTTTTTTTTGTTTTTTTTCTTTTTTTCTATTTTTTAAATTCTCTATTGATAATTAGATGACCTGCAAAATATAATTCATTTTGCTGTATTTACTTTTGATAAATTCTAAAAAATATTATTAAAAGAATTCATTTGCTGCAGATTTAAATAAAAATTAGAAATATTTTAATTTTTTGTGTTCAGTGTGAAACCCTGATGACCAGTCATGGTGTAAATGCTATTCTAAACAAATCAATGAGCAACTTTCATACCTGTGTCAAAAGGACGTTTTTTTTCCCCATAATGCTGCTTTTTTAACTACCTTCAGTCTTTGACGATGTTAAATAGCAATGATTAGAATTGTAATGAAACTTAAACATAGGAAGGTGAATTTATACATTTTTTTTTTTATTCTTGAGAATTGACAGCAAAAATAATAAAAACTATTAGATTGTTTATTGGAATGCTTGACAAAACTAGTTAATTGCCAGTTGATTCAAACTTTATCAAATGGTAAATAATAAGTTTTTCTTTATAGGTGATTCACATATTTTAACAATTTAGTAAATGTTTATAAATTTATGAACAAAAAATTGTTTTCATTACAGTTATTATTATTATTACAACTTTCTTATCTTTTTTACTAAATTTATTATGAATTATTACAGTTACCTTTTTATTTTATTTTTTTATTTTTTTTTTTTTTTTTTTTTTTTTTTTTTAACAATAATCATTTCTTAGGAGTAAAGGTAATTAAAATAATAGTGGTGTCAAGGGGGGAAAAAAAAAACACTATTTTTTTTTTTTTTTTTTTTTTTTTTCTCTCTTCTTCCCCCCCTTTTTTTTTTTTTTTTTTTTTTTTTTTTTCCTTCAGGTATGGCAGTCCATGTTTGCCAATCAGTGTTTGTCACTCAGAAATCTAACAAAACCTTTGATGTTTTTGTTGCCTTTTCTCACTTGTCATTTTTTTTTTTTTTTTTTTTCAGTTTTCTTTGCCTCCACCCAAGGGAGGTAAGCATTCTAACAATCCAATTCTAGTGGAAGATCAAAGAATGCCACAACAGAGGCCGAGCAAGAAATCCTTGCAAAAAATGTGTATATTTGATGAAAATTATGTTGCCCGTGCTTCACCATTCAAAATACACGATTTGACAAGCCGGGCTGCCCAGCTTGGTATCTGGGGGGAGGCTAAGCCTTGGAACAAAAGGAATCCTAACGAAGTTGGAAAGAAATTTAAAAAGAAACGAAAATAAGAGTAATAAAAAATATCAAATCAACAATGTCTTGTTTGTAGTAATTCTCTCTCTCGTTTAACATATATTTGTAAAAGAAAAACCCAAGTTACATTTGGGTTAATGTCCTTGTTTGTTTTATCACATTTCAGCCATTGTCCCCCTTCAGGTTTCTTTAGGCCATCTGTTAAGCCAGGTAAATTGCAGGTAATTTCAAACTGGAGCCTCTATTTAATCAAACGAGTAAGTTATTTCTCATTCCATTGTTTGTATCCCTCCTCGTTTTCACTGTCTAAGGTTGTACTACCCGGCCCAGGGATTCGACTTATGATTTCTCTGCCTCCAATTTTACAAACTAACATTTTAATCCACTAAAAGCAACCCTGGAGTTAGAATTTAAACCAAATTTTCTTATTGCC
Source organism: Acanthosepion lycidas (assembly GCA_963932145.1). Taxonomy (NCBI): domain Eukaryota; kingdom Metazoa; phylum Mollusca; class Cephalopoda; order Sepiida; family Sepiidae; genus Acanthosepion; species Acanthosepion lycidas. The sequence continues at coordinate 9,908,384 of OZ010606.1, forward strand.
TGGTTGCTACTGAAGCCTTGCCTATAGTCTTGGATGGCAACTGGTCTACCACAGAAAGAAATGGCAACCTACAGCGGGGGAAAAAATCTGCCTCACCTGTCATGTATCGAATGATACATAATCGCCTAAGTGTGTATCATGCATGGCATATAACTGACTGAGTCTTTCATCATTTCTTTTGTTAATGCCCCCCCCAATCCTGTTTATGTCTATATTGGGCCTATTGAAGAAGTCATAGCCTAGCATATATGCTGATTCTCTAGTGTTCTGTTCATCTAGGACTATTATTTCATTCCATAGGGATTGGTAACCACCCTTTTTCCTGATATGCATGTCGGCTATTTCTGGTTTTATTCTCTTAAAGTTGCTCCAGACGAGACATCATCTTTAACATGTACAGCAAAATGGGAACAATCTACTCCTGTAGATTTAAGGAAAGGGTTTAGTTAAAAAAATTCTTGAAGGTTGCCAGATCAAGACACCTGAAGGAAGCTGGGGTGCACAATGATCAAAGCGTAAAAGCAACAACAAAAAATGAAGACATTAGTCTGAATGTAAATGTGTAACAAATTTTCCCCTAGTGATGGGGTTTGTTTAGCTTTTGAACTCTTAAAACCCTTCATTTTGCAATCAACACCATCACTTGACAAGACACCAGTAGCATTGAAACAAAACTGCAATTTTTGTACTGCTGTTATAACATGCATATATTATAATTTTGAATAAATACTCTGTATTGAGTACTCTTAAGAATAGTGCTTTTAGTTATTGAAATTTTATTCCATCTCTACCAACTCTGTACTGGTTGGTGTGTGTGTGTGTATATATATATATATATATATATATATATATATGGCCTGATTGCGTCTAGCATGAAACAGCCTGTCGCCTCTGAGTGTAGGCTTCAATGTTCACCTTTATATTTATATTTACATATGCTCTCTCTCTCTCTCTCTCTCTCTGATATTGAGTACTTTATCCCATAAATATAGCACACCTTAAAACTAATATATATATATATATATATATATATATATATATATATATGGGACTTCAGAAAAAATAAAATCAAAATAGTTATATGAAGAGAAATTACAATAATACATTGTTTAGTAACCCACATTTTCTTGAATTTAATTGGTTGTTAAATATAAAATAATTATATATAAATAAGCTTCAAGAAATTTCTATAAAACAATCAAATTTTGTGGAAAAGTAGGCTCAGATTTTTTTTTTTTTTTTTTACATCAACTATCTCAAATTCATTCTTAATGTTTCAAGAAATTCTGTTGGCTAAAAAATACAACACTCGCCCACACATTTCTTGAAAAATTCCCAACAGTTACCAAGCCCCGTTGAGCCAATTTCGTTGTTAAAAAAACTGTAAATAGAAACAGCAAACAAACTTCATTGCATTTGAGATATGCACATGGGAATTATGTGTCAAATTGCCACCAAAGAAACAAACTGCCTTTATAAGAGATTAGAAAATTTTTCACAAACTTTTTCACTCAATATCTTTCATGAAAAAACTTTTGTCTAAGTTAAATTCAACCTTTTTAATCAGACGCAGACAACCTTTTTCAACATTGAACATTTCCAAAACAGCAAAATCTTTTTCTCTTAAATATACTTTTGCACACATCATTACAAAGAAAGAAATTGTAAATTGTGTATATAAAATTTAATCTGTTGTTTCAAATATCTATATTTTTTTTTTTTTTTTTTTTTTTTTTGTCGTGATTGAATATTGTTACCATTTGTCCATTTATAATTTGTTTGTGGATATTGCATATTTTATTTGCAGCACAATCTTAAATATTCACACAACTTTCATAAATCCACTACAATTGTTTATATATATATATATATATATATATATATATACACAAAATTTTTTTTTTTTTTTTTTTTTTTTTTTTTTTCTTTCTTTGGCCAAGGCTGAGAATTAAGGGATCATGTACAAAAGATTTTGTCTCGCATGGCAAGTTTAACAACAATCTTTTTCCCATTTAGTAGGACATTGGCAAGTGGACATGTAAAAATAAATAAATGTTTTTTTGTTTTGTGTGTGTTTTTTTTTTTTTTTTTTTTTTTTTTTTTTTAATATAAAAACTCATTCTGTCTGATCTTGGTTGTATTCAATTCCAAGCCAAATACACTTATTTGCACTAAATTTGTTGTCGTTAAAAGTATTGTAAATCCTTGAGTACAAGAAATTTAAGCTACATGAGCATACATCAACCTTTCATAGATAATAGGAGTAGATAGGCTTGCCTTTCGTCTGGTCCACATTCCTCCTTGGTCTTTGGAACAGGAGTAGAGGTTCATCCCATTTCCTGTTTAGGATTAGTTTTCTGGTTCCTTCTAAAGTCTACTTCAACCCTATATTCCTAACATCTCCATCTGATCTCTGAAATTGTTCTGGCCCTTTCTTACACTAATACAACAATGCAGTAATACTCTATATTGAGCGGCTCTTGGGCCTTGGATTGGATGAACATTAGTAAAAAAAAAAAAAAAAAAAACCAAAACAAATAACACAGGAAGTCACTCAAACAGTGATACTGTGAGAGACAATATTTACAGGTAGGTTTGAGAGTGGTGAATGCTGATGGCTTACATCAATGATTAACATTTTGGAGGGAGGAAGGGGTATTTTTTAAAGATCTACATTTCATGATGGAGATGCATTTAGAATGTTAAAGGCTTTTTGATTAACATTTCTGTCTTTATTGTTCTATTTATTTATTTTAGGAAGAACATTTTGATACAGTTTTTACTTTAACCCATAAATATCAGATCTCAATTTTCAACCAACCATATTGTGATTCTTATCATTAGGTTTACACGCCTCTCTGGACTTTTGAACAGGAGTCTGAATTGTTTATATTTTCTCCTCCCCCAATGAAAGCAAATAGGTTTGCGTATCATCCGGTTCACACTTCTCCCTGTTTTTTTTAACAGGAGTAGGGTTTTTTTTATCCCTTGTTTCCTGTTTAAGATTGGTTTTCTGGTTCCTTCTAAAGTCTTTTTCAACTCTATACTGTTAACATCTCAACCTGAACTCTGAAATTTTATTCACTAATCTTGACCTCTCCAATCTTTCCTGTTATCTGGCCCTTTCTTGTGCTAATACAACACCACACAGTAATCCCCTACCTTGAGTAGCTATTGTATTCCTTAAACATTAATAAATAAGACAAATGCTGGGATGCCATTTAAAAAAGTTAAACAATTTTTTTTTTTTTTTTAAATTTAAAAAATTAATTTTTAATATTTAAAAAATATTTACGGTATGTTAAAACAGCAACATTTGTTTTTCATCTAAAAACCAGAAAAAAAAATTTTGAGCAGCATGTTTGGAGTCTACCTGTATGTTATATAAAAGGATCCATGGATTTGCCTTTCAATGTCAAAAAACAGCTTCTACAGGAATCCAACTTGTAAATTTAAACAACCACCAGATGATATTTGAGACAAACCAGACCCTCCCACTTCAAACAAAAGTCCTTGGCTGATTTGGTTAAATCTTTGCTGTTGCTACAAGAAAAAGAAACCACACACTTTCATCATTCAAAAAAAATAAAAATGTACCAAATTTCTCTTTGAAAACTATTCAAAGTATTTCACTTGTTTTGGAAAGTTAATAGATTTACATTTTTAGAAGATTTGCTAAAAATGGTAAGAGAAATTTCTAAATGAAACCACCTTCCAGTCAATTTAAATTAGTTTTTGAAATACAGCATAATATTTTGTTTATTGAAAATATTAAATTTAATCTCTCAGCTTGAAATTAAAACTAAATTAAAGCTTCAAAGATTTTTCATTATTAAAAATATCATTTTAAACGTTACATATCGCTTTTTGTGGAGGTACTATATAGTTTTTCTTTTCTTATGCAGCAGTATAATTTTAATTGCAAATATATTTCTGATATGAGGTATTATGTACATTATTCAGACTATTGTCCTTATCTTTGTTATTACAATGTTTCAGCCATTGTATGCACCGGCCTTCTTCAGGTGGTTGGAATGTCAAACTGAACCCTTTATTTCACTCACTGGGGTAGACTGTTCTAGTTCCACATGCCATCTCCTGTTAATTTCCCTCTCCACTGCTTTAACCAGGCATGGAACTCAGTCTTTGGGTCCTAGCACTGGATCTAACACCTTTATCCACTGTGCCATGTGTCCTTGAGGACATCTCTGTGTGAATTTCTAGGTATTATAAACATAATGTCTTCAGCAACATTTTTTAACAGTGCTCATATTGCAATTTTTGATGTTATCATCACGTTTTTACCAGAGCTCATATTGCAATTTTTGTTGTTATTATCTCTTTTCTCTTTATTTCTGGTTCCCATATTGTATTCATTTCTATGCTTGGTCAGCTCAGGAGATTTTTGTGACTTTCTGTACACAAACAACACACTTTGGAATGGGATCTCACATATATCAACAGGATGAGGGCTTAGCAATGGACTCGCCATTATCACCAGCAATGGCAAACATATACATGGAATACTTTGAGGAAATGGCATTAGAATCTATATCTCTAAAGCTAACTATATGTTTATGGTACATAGATGACACCTTCATACTCTGGCCACACCAGGAAGATGTTCAGTTTCTACTGGACCATGTGAACTCAATAAGACCTTCGATACAGTTCACAATGGAGAAAGAGAGTAACAACACACTCCCATTCCTGGATGTGCTAATATCTCGAACAGAGCATGGGTTCAAGACATCTTTATACTGTAAACTGACATTCACCGGACAGTACCTCAATTTCAACTCCCACCATCCATACAGCGTAAAGAAAGGGATCGTCCGCTGGTTACAACACTGAGCAAAAGTCATAAGTGGCGACCCAGAGACATTAGATAAAGAATTGGACAGTATAAGTAGTACCCTACAACGTAACAACTACCCTGGGTACATGGCAGGAGCCCCAAAAACTGGGATAGGTGGGTACAAGAGGAGGACAACACTCAGAAAACAGTCTGCCTGCCTTATGTGAAGGGTTTATCAGAGAAAATACAAAGGATGTGTGGTTCATATAACATTAGGACAACCTTCAAAAGCTTGATGACACTTTACAGATATCTCTCCTGAGTAAGACCAGCCCCATAGAGAAGAACATGACTAAAGACTGTGTGTACGCCATCCTGTGCAACTGCGGAAAGAAATATAAAGGGAAGACAGGCCGCCCCCTTAAGATAAGGCTTCAAGAACACCAGAAAGCTGTAACACGAAGGGAAGTAGAAAAATCAGGTGTGGCTGACCACATATGGAGAGAGAAGGGAGATCACCGCCCTCTGTGGGATCAGGTTGAGATCATAGACAAAGAACACCATTGGAAAATTCGTAAACTTAAGGAATCATCACACATGCTAGGCCACAAAAATCTCCTGAGCCAACCAAGCATAGAAATGAATACAATAAGGGAACCAGTAAAAAGGAGTACTAGAGAAAAGCGATAACAACTAAAATTGCAATATGAGCTCTGGTAAAAACATGTGATGATAACAGCAAAAATTGCAATATGAGCACTGGTAAAAAAATGTTTGCTGAAGACATTACGTTTATAATACCCAAAAATTCACACACAGATGTCCTCAAGGACACATGGCACAGTGGATAAAGCTGTTAGTGACAGGACCCAAAGAGTCTGAGTTCAATACTCGGTTAAGGTAGTGGAGAACTTTCAGAGGGGAATTAACAGGAGATAACTGATAACTGTCATCCATTAAACTAGAACAGTCTACCCCAGTGAGCGAAATTAAGTGTTCAGTTTGACATTCCAACCACCTGAAGAAGGCCGGAGCATAATAAATAAAACAATAGTCTGAATAATGTAAAGAGGCATGTATCAGTGATAATTTACATATGTTATTAGTCATCATTAGGCATGCGAAGCACCAAATTGTGCAATTCTTTTTTTTGTGTTAAGGATAAATTTTATCATTTTTAAACTTGGCTCGTCATTTGTTGTGTGCTGATAAATAAATAAATTTGTTTTAACTATTTTTTTATAGGATTTTTTTTTTTTTTTTTTTTTTTTGCATTAAAAAATCCTATCAAAATAGTACCTTTCACATCATCCTGGTTTTTTGTTTTTAAAGCTTGAGAAAACCTTTATCAACATAAATTAGTGACCCATTTTCAGATTTCCAATTGAAATTTGTATGCACACAAATTCCAATGAAAACACTTTAAGTTTGCTTAAAATTTTCAATATAGACCTGCATTTTATCAATATAAAGCCCTTCCAGTCAGACAAGTACCCAAAGATGATGATAAAATGATTTTGTAGTGTGTCTCAATAAAAAACAAATAAAATATATAAACAAAAATAAAAAGAATTCAAATTAAAATCAAGCATTTGCATTTTCCTTTAAAACCCTTATCTCTTTCTTTCTCTCTTCTCCCTCTGACCTTCTCTTTCTATATTTCTCTCAACTAACGAGAAGGCAACCTTCAAATAAAAAAAAAAAACAGAACCTGGCCAAAAAGTGCCAGAGGTTTGCAGGATACAAGTGTACCTATTTGGGACTGAAAAATACCAAAAATCAGGAAGACTTCACGCATAACTTTCATTGTGAAAAAGAAAAGAATGCCAGAAAATAAAATAATTTTGGTCAATCAAAAAAATTGACACAAAGAGACTTTATGTTAGCCAAAACCAATATTTGCACCAGAATCAAACAATATAAACCTGACACCTTTGAGTGAGAAGCAGAGAGGATAGAACAAAGGAATGCTACTGCTAAAGAAATGAGTCATACATGACGTGTAAAGAAGTAGTTAAGAGGTCATCTGCTAATGATATTTCTACCATGCTAAGGGCCGAGAAAAACAGTAGATTGACACAAACCTATTTTTAAGATTACTATTACCAGCTATGAGTTAATTAGTAAGACTTGTATCCCTGAACTATTATTATCTCCACCAAAGATTCTGTCTAAAGAGATTTTCTGGCTTTAAATAACCTGCCAACCTGTAGAAAATGAATCAATCATTTTTTATCAGACCTCATACAGGGTACTTAAACAAAATTGCCCAGAAGTGATGCAGGAAATTCCAAAGTGGTCACGAGGCCATGGTTGAAGCCAATGGCGATTTTGTTGAATAAATTTGTTCTTTCATATTTCAAGATATTTTTCTGTAACTTTGGTAAATATATCTGTTAAAATGAGATTTCAGTATTATTTTCATTTTTGTCATTTAAATGAGAATTTCTCCATCACAGCCAGTGTGTGTGTGTGTATATATATATATATATATATATATATATATATATATGTATGTAAGCAAATATATGGATATAGATCCGACAGTATGAAGAAAAATATACGGAAAAAACAAACAAAAATCCTTATATGCATTTATGCTGTTTTAATGTTAATATAATGTCAACGTCGGACGTTTCGGTCTAATAAACCATCTTCAGGACATATTCATAAAATATAATTAACATTATCAATTCAACATGACAAAGACGATGGACATAAGAACAAGACTTATCCAAACAGATAACTGAAAGTTTTATATGATCAGCGTTCCGTTTAAACATGGTCATGTTGTCGTCAAGTGGGCGACGCTGTCAAAACGTATTCCTAAAATTTGAGTATTTTGAATGTAATTCTTTTCATTTTTCATTCAAAATACTCAAATTTTTTTATGACATTTTGCCAGGTGATAAGTGCTTGTATCTAATCTTGTTTTTCTTACTGATGTTGACCCAATACAAGGCCCAAGGGCCACTCAAGGTAGACAGTTACTGCATGGAGTTGTATTAGCATAAAAAAGTGCAAAATAGTAAGATAGATAATTCTAGACTTAAATAGGTCAAGATTTAGTTAGCAAATAAAATTTCAGAGTTCAGGTGGAGACATTAAGAGTATGGAAATGAAATAAACTTTAGACAGAACCAGAAACCCAATCCTAAACAAGAAACAAGAGATAAACAGTGACACCTGAGCGATAACCATACCAAAAATACGTGACCAGATAATTCCGACAAATGAAGGGCATCTGATTTCTTTTCCCCCACAAAGGGAAAAGAAAAACTGTTTTTTTTTTTTGTTTTTTTTTATTACTTGTTAACAGAAAAGAATGAATTTAGCAAAGCTGAATCACCAAGACATTGTTTAAAAGGTAAATCTGGGTCAGGAAATTGTTCACAGACCATGAGAAAAATCAGTCAAAGGCAAAATTGTTTTGATTTAAAAAAAAAAAAAAAAAAAAAAAAAAAAAAGAATATATTTTCTCAGTAACAAAGGGTCATATGGTAAATTTCAAACTTGGCTGAATTCTGAGAAAGTGTATTCCAGTTATCAAGGAAATGTAATCCAAAGGAAGATAAAGGAACAATAGATTTGTCATAAGTAAAACAAACCCAGGGAAAATTGAAATACAAAAACAATTTCATAAAAATGAATAAAGACCAGATGTTAGGCTGATTGTCCGAAGGATGCATGTGGATTGGGAAGAGGGAGTTAATTCTCCCCGACCAGGAATTGCAACAGGTGAAACACTAGGGAATGAGAGAAAGGAGAGATGGAGTTGTGTCAACCCACCAAAGAGTAGAAGTATCAGTATATGGTTCTGAGGAAGTATTAGCTAAAGGAAGGCTCAGAGGAATAGTTTCAGGTAAACAGAACAGAGTGATCTTTGCCAATCAGAAACACTGGTGGGAGACATGACTTTAAGGCAGTGGGAATAATGGGGGGGGAGGAGAAGCAGAACCTGTGCCCTCTATACATAGAACAAGGTAACTTCCAAATTGGGAAAAATTAATGTTGCAGAAAAATTCTAAACAAAGGAACTTTGTTAGAATTTAGTTAGTTAATTTGAGAAATTGGAAAAACCTGAAGACCCCCCCCACCACCACCACTCTCCAGGTTAGAGCCAGGGCCCATAAAAAGCAGAGCACATGATGAGATGGGACCAGGAGAAGAGCGAGAGACAACTGTTCCATGTAACTTCCTACCTTTGAAAAAAAACTTCCAATTTTGATCTGTGTTCCAGAGAACTTGCCTAGACTTTGTCAGAAAATATTTGAATGAGGGAAGGGTCAAGTGACTGCATATGTCTGTCTGAAGAACCTATAATCTTGCATGGAGAATAAAATTTGTATCACCAGTTCTGTATAAGAAATGTCACATAAAATATATTTTTATTTTTTTATAATTTTTTTTTTTTTTTTTTTTTTTTTACAACTTATCTTGTGAGTTGCACCTTTATTTTGTCTGGTCTGGACTAGTTCAAGGATTCTTGTTGACAATTGACGGTCACCAAACTTTTGATCAAAATCAAATGCAACATAGGATAAGGCAAAGCTTGGGTTAACGTGAGCAATAGTAATAGTGAATACCAAACAGAAAGACTGGACAAACTTCCAGGGACAATGTCACCATAAACTGATGCTCCTGTGTAAAAGACCAGGGAGGAGTGGGAATAGGCTTAAGCATGGAGTAGATATGTTTGCCTAACAACCTCTTTTTCTGTTTATGGTGGGATGGCTGGCAGACTAAGGTGAAAACCTTAAGATGAAAATCAGAGTGAAACTTCCTCAGTATTAAGAACATCTTGGTTGTAGGACCAAAAATATTGAGGGTTGTTTAGTAAATGTTCAGTTATCACCAAACCAGATATATTAAAAACGTGTGATATCAAAATGTAGACAAAATTCTTATTTCCCTGCCTATACAACACCACACAGTAAACCTCTACCTTGAATGACACTTGAATTGGGTGAACATTAGTAAAAGATTTTTTTAAATTTAAACTTTGATGACAATAAATAGTAGTAACATTTCAAGTTTCATTATATTTTTCAAAAAGATATTGGCTTTGTTTTTTGTTTTTATTAATCAGATTCACCCCAAGCAAGGCCGTAATGCCACTAAAACACAGGGTGTGGAAGAATTAGGAACAGAAAGGATAATTAGAAGTGAGTAATCAGAACAGTAGATAGCAGTTGACATTGCATTTAAATTTTTGAAGATTAAAGTTGGCTGGAAAGCATGGAGCCAGAAGGGAATTCAACAAGCAAGAAGAAACTGAGTATAGAATACTGGAGAAATTCTTTTCTCAAACCTACATACCCACTCCCACACAAGAAAAAAAAACAAACCAGGCAATTCTTTGCTACATTTTTACCTTTCTAGTGTAAGTTCCCAAATATCAAAATGATTTTAATCTGTAAATCTAAGAAAATTCAAGTCAGAGATATTTAAAATGTATTTTCATAAATTAAATTGATGATTTACCTATTTTTGGCAACATATGCCAAGCACCATGTACTATCTCATGTATGGGATCCCATACTAATACACTAACAACCAGAAGCACATGATTTTTTTACTATCAGGTTGGTGCAAAAATAATGACGTTTTTTGACGTTAAAAAATACATCAAACAACGACATTATTTTTGCACCAACCTAATAATACTAATAAACAGTTGGTGAATCCACCACTATATTGTATCCAGTTTTTAGCTGAATAATGCTCGAGTTGCAATTCCAAGTCACTTTAGTGTTTATTCAATTGCATACTAAATATCAGTTTCCAACCTAACTTTCATTGTATCTATCTGTAAATCATGATCTTGATGGCTATTTGTTTTTGGAGGGGCTGCAGAGTCCATTTTTTGGAATTTAACCTGCTTAAAAAAAAAAAAAAAAAAAAAAAAAAAAAAAGAGAAATTTGAAAGTTTTGTTTTAATCTTCCTAACATTAATCCACTGAAGGGGACTTAAAAGAAAGAAAGAAAAGAAAAAAAAAAATTACAGCACAAGAACCCACAACCATTTATAAACATTAAAATATAAAATGGCTGTTTAATGATTAAATAAAGTGTTTCCCCCCCCCCGATCCTTCTGATCTAACATAAGACTTCTTTTTCCATCTGAAAAGGAAACTAATAAAAATAAACAAAACAAAACTAAAACTGTATGAAAGAGAGTTAAGACCTAAACCTAAGCAAAGTTAATGTTAAGGTTTAGAAATCAACAAGGACAAAAAATAAATAATCAAATATCAATTGTAATAGTTCACTTAATGAACAGAATTACTAGTAAAATATGAAGTCAGGTTTTTCGTTGGTTAATTCTTGTAAAAAAAAAAAAAAAAAAAAAAAAAAAATTTTACTTTAAAATTCTTTTTATATTTAACTTTTCACCCCCCCCATGTAAAAAAAAAAAAAAAAAGTTTCCTACGATACCAATAAGTGACTGCAAAATAGTGACTTACAGAAACTCAGCAAATAAAGAGATTCCATATGCAAATAAACAGATTTTTTTCTTTTTTATTAAATCAGGCATTTTTATTACTTCCAATGTTTGAAATTTGATTGATATATATTTTTTTTTTTTTTAAACCAATGTCTATTCAGTTTCTGTATGCAGACCATTGGATGAATGTAATACACAACTTAAAATAAGGCACCTATTTCAAACACGGGTATCCATTTAAAAATATCCTTTGAAGTAATATATAAGAATTGGGTCAAGCCAAGAACTTTTCAGTACATTCTTCATACATGTAAATTTGTGGAAGAAAAGAAAAAAGAAAAAAAAAAAATTTCTGAAATCCAATTAGTAAAAACATTTGATCAATTATATATATATATATATATATATATATATATATATATATATATATATATATATATAAAAAACAAACATTTTGAAATTTCAGAAAGGTAAAGGAAGTAAGTAATTATTTCTTGTTAATTTTAAGGAACAATATAGCAAAGTGAAAATTTCAACCAAGAAAATCACAAACTAAATAAGTCAAAACAAATTGGGTTTAGAAGCCTTTATTTCAAATCTAAAGACTCCCTAACAATAATCATTACAGCAGCCAGGATGGAGAGCCACCCCAAGAGGAGATGCCATGATGTTAGGGCTGCACATATCCACTTGCTACACGTTTGGACCACATTTCACTGACATTAACTGATTAAGAGTTCTGTAGTATCATCATCATCATCATTATTCAAGTCTTATAATCTTGAGGATTCAATGTAGAATTCCCCACAAATAATTTTGGGGGAAAGTGATTTAATAACTTCCTTTGACTTCAACAGATAGAAACACTTTCAAATCCAATCCAGGATGGTTCAGTGTGTTCGGAAGGAACAGAGGGAGTCAGTTCCCAAAGTAACCAATAAGATACTTTCTCCTCCTCTGGTCATTCATTCAAAATAGGAATGAAAGGAACGAGAGGGTCAGAAACATGTTCACACACAGGCACAGAGTAGCAATGCAAGTATCTTTCTCTCAATCCATGTGGATTCCAATCTCTGGAAGTTGTGTTGAAACTCTGGAAAGAAGCTGCAACAAAATGCTGACAAGGAACGGACACACATGTTCTTATGCTTATATCTGTGACTATCAGCACTCACTGAATGCTGGTCTAATGCTGGGGCAGGGGGAAAAAATGCTTTTGGTTGCAGAAAAAAAAAAAAAAAAAAAAAAAAAAAAAGGAAAAAATATATATATTGTCATCTCAGTCTATCTTAGTGAACAGACACTAAAAGCTAATAAAAATAAATAAGTAAAAATAAAACCTTTTTTCTTCTTCCAAATGTGTTTCTGGCAACAGGAGTCACAAATTTCTTGTAATATGTATTTTAAAAAAAATTACATAATTTATAAAAGATTTTAATTAAAAGACAGTTTTTGGTAGCTTTTATGAGTTTCTTTTATTCACTTAAATAAAAAAAAAAAAAAAAAAAAAAAAAAAAAAAAATGTAAAATTTCAAAGTGGCTAAATAATATATGGGTGTATTTTGTCACTGAATAACTAGTGACTAAAGGGGGTCAATTGATCAATTGAGAGTGTAGGGGAGAGAAAAAAAAAAAAAAAAAAAAAAAAGAGGAGAAAGTGGGAAAACCAATGTTCCCCAGCCCACTCCAATAGCCTCACAGTGCAAATACCAACTTTGTTAAATTGGCAGGAAAAAAAAAAAAAAAAAAGTATGTGCAGCACTTTAGTATATTAAGGAGTAGAAAACCTCCACTGCATTGTCAAAGGAAGAGGCAATAACATTGGAATGGGAATGAGAAAAGGAGAAACAAGAAATCAAAGAGGAAAGGTACGACTAATTTACGGTTTATAAAGGTAGGAAAGAAGTTGTCATCTATACTTCAACAATAGAATGGGCAAAATTTCCCTTTTTGTTAAAAAAAAAAAAAAAAAAAAAAAAAAAAGTGGATGGGGGGGTAGAAATGTAGTACATAACCAGTTTTGGTTTAGGACATCTGTGAGCCAGACACCCAGCATACCAGAAAAGTAAAGTTAGCAGTGTAGCCATTTTGATATGGACCATGCCAAAAAGAACCACTGACACTGGTATAAATAGGACTGGTAGCCAAAAACGAACATCCACTGACCATTCTAAAATTATTTGCCAGGGAGTGGGCACAAAGAGATACAGATGTCATGGATGCATCCCACGGATACTTACCAGCAGGATTTCAAAGACTTCTCTTTTCAAAAATCCAAAGTCATTGGCGAGAAATAGGAAAGGGGGGGGGGAGCAAAGAGTAAAAAACAGTGCATCTTGGGCCCCAAATAGGCCAATGATCTTTCCTAAAAATTTATAGGCTTAGAAAACAATTCCTGTGGTTATATATTTAAAAAAATTTACTAAAAATTAACAAAATCAGTTATATGTTCACTGCACAAGAAAATCTATTCAAGTTTTTATAATTATTGTCAGGCAATTTTAGAAATTTTATCTTTACTGATGAAAGCCGATTTGAAATTTTTTTCATTAAATTTCAGGTAGTTTTTTTGGAAAAGTTTTTTTTTTTTTTTTTTTTTTTTTTTTTTTACATTTTCTTTTTTTTCTTTTTTTTTGTTTGTTAAATAACTACAGAAATCATTTTACATGTTCCAAGTGTATAGGAAATTTTATCAGCTGTCTTGCAGGGTTAGGGATGCCGTTTTGCCAACAGTAAGAAAAAAGAGGGCGGCAATGAAAATAAATATCTTAATAAATAATAAAAATATAACTTTCTTTCCAACAGAATTGCTGGATGGAGTGAAGGACAAAATAGCCAAGTGGTGGGTTCAGAACCTTAGCACCATCCAAGTCCAGATTCAAAATATTTTGTACATCAACAGCAGAAACAAATTGTCAAACATTTATCCTCAGAATTCCAAAATTTAATGAGAGGAGGAGACAAAATTTGCATAATGAGAAGGAAACAGCAAGAGTGTGGTCTAATCCAAAGATAAAATGGGAGTAGACCTCCCCACTCCTCAGTGTGCCGTTAGTCAAGGTAGGAGGTGTGTATAAGGCTGCTATTAAACTAGATGAATTTAAAAAGATGAATGTAGAGAAATAGTAATGGTTACTTAGTGAGGAAAAAAAATGAGAGTAACAGCCAGTTTTTTTTTTTTTTTTTTTGCTTTTTTTTTTTTTGTTTTTTTTTTAAAAATCATCTGCAGACATTTACAAGAACTCCGTAAAGAGCTAGAGTTGTTTCATAACACTCAAGCTGTGTGTATGTGTGTGGTTATTCAAATGTTCCCATTAAGCAAATCAGTATAGTCCAAAAAAGATTTTTTTGCTTTTATCTGGAGGGATGGCTTTAGGGAGAGGAAGAGGCACTCTAAAAGCTACTTATTTGCAAGTAGAAAGAGTTTTTTGGGAAAAAAAAACAAAACAAAATTAAAAAAATAAAATAAAAATTATGTCTCGCAATGACAAAGATGAACATATAATATATATATATATATATATATATATATATATATATATAAGCAGTCAATTGCTGATACTTCCCGACAAGTGGACGGACAGGTCCGTCTACAAAACTCTGGAGTTGGGATGCTGAAGGTAACATCAATCAGCTAAGTGACAAACTATTATATTATATATATATATATATATATATATATATATATATATATATATATATATATATATATATATATAATTGGATGATGACTTAGACCACTCAATTTTCTGGACCAATTCAGTTCAGGAATTGCAAGTTTGAACTGTCTCATGTCCAGCAATATTGATCAGAAAATATGAGAAGGGGGAGAGCATAAAAAAATCCGCATGGACTCACACAAAATTAAACCTATTACTGAATTCCCAATCGCATGAAGGTGAATAGGAAAGGCTGAAAATAAATGGAATGGCGATATTTCAGACTGTCATGTTGAGAGCACAGCTGGAGCTGGGTGCCATTGCATCCCCCCCCCTGCCATCCAGCCATTTTACACTCTGCAGTTCTCCAACTTTGCCTAAGTTACCAGTCAACAGGAACAGACAATCAGAGTAGTAGTAATAACAATATGTTCAAAAGGCTAGACTAGCCTCAGCAACAAGTTCAACAGAGTCAATTGTTTTTTTTGTCTTTTTTTTTTTTTCTTTTCTTTTTAATGTTTTTGCATTCCAGACAGTGGCTACAAACCAGTTGTAGATCCAAGAGAACCGAATTTTGGGTCCAAGAGGAGAGGAGTTTGGGCTGATTTGTAACATCACAGAAGAAATACAATGCAAGGCAGAACCACCATCACAGTTATGAGCTGCCACACTTCTAGCCATGCAATATGGAAACACTGGGTAGGAACAAACAGAGCCTGCTGCACATGCATGCACTGACAGATGCAATCTGGAATATCATCCAACTTGCAGTTTTGTCAAATACAAACTGGAGAGACAGGGGTGGGGAATAGAGTTGTCAATTGACGTGTCAGGTTAAAAATAGCCCCTTCCTGCACATGTACATCACAATTGGCAGAAAAGAATAAATAAAATTTTATACACTTATTGAAAAGTTATGATTTGAAGTCAGCTATGAATGATAATGTGTAGGTTTAGGATGTTTGTCTAATTGATAATGGAGATTAAAATAAGAATTTTTTGCAATAAACCTAGGAAACAAATAAGGTTGAGCTTGAGAAACATGGCCAGTCCTCCAAATTTAAAAAAAACAAAAAATAAATAAATAAAAAATCTGCCCATGCTCCTTGCGTTTTTCTTTTAACAACCAGTGATTTTTAGAGTATGCACTCGGGTAAAAAGGCTATCTTCCTTAAAATATTAAAGCATGTTGTATAAAGCTGGTGTTCATTGTTTTAAAAAAGAAACAGGGAAACCAAATGTATCACTTTATAATCAAGTGAATTAAAAAAAAAAAAAAAAAAAAGAAAAAAAAAAAGCTACACTTGCACATGGATCTAAAACTATTGATAGCCGCCACCACCACCATTATCATCATGATGATAATCAGTGCAAGAATGATCATCATTCAAGGTAGCAATCTGGGTGCAGATATTTTAATGAAAATTTTGTCCAGATGAGAACAAAAGGAAAATGCTATACTGATCATGTATTAGGCTAATGAGGGGGGGGGAAGCGTTTCTAGTGTTAAAACGGTTATGCTATATCCTGGTTGACTAGAAAAACATTACTACACCAGACAGTCAGGCCGAGTATGTCTGAATAATTATGTATAAAGGGAATGAGAAAGAGACGACTACAAATTAGGCAAATCAAGGAAATTTTTTTTTTTTTTTTAAAAAAGGCTATAAAACAAAGTATATGCAGTGGCTAACAGAATTGAGAAGGAATCTTGCAGAAGGCTCTCTTCAATAAGACGTGCAAAGTAATATCCAGCAGCTAGAGTGAACCTTTTTTTTTTTTCAGAATTATACACTCCTTTATATTATGTCACTTCCTCCCCCTCCAAACAAAATAAAATACATAGGTACACACTGCATGGACAACCTTCTTCCATGTTTTATGTAAAACGGGGGAGGGGGGGGGATGACATGAAAATGAATTTTGTTTTGGAGTAAGAAATAGGAATTTAAGTATTTTCAGGGTGGGGATGTTTGAATGAGAGAAAAGTGAAAAAAAGTGATTCATTAGGGTAGAGGGGAATAAGCAGCAAGTTAAATGCATGCAACAGGCTTTGTGACAACAACAAGACCAATGGCAGCAGTGGTGGGAAGGATCCTGTATACATGTATTTTCAAGTAAACACCCAACAGAACCGAGATTTGAATACCAAGCATGTCTGGCTGTGTGCCGTATGTCGGACTGTGACTATCATGTATGTCAGTATAGCGGGTGCTGGACATGCTCACAAGTGTGACTATATCAGTCCCAGCCTTCATTCAGCCACAGCTTTGTCTTCATAGTTCAAATGATATTGACCTGCAAAAGAAAAAAATACAAAACATTTATATATTAAAAATAAATCCATGTTTATTTTCAATTTACTTTCAAATATATGAATGAAATCCAAATATTACTTTAGTTAACGCACATTTGCCAAGCACAAGATAAAAAAAATAAAAAAAAAAAAAAATAAAAATAAAATTCTCAAAGGATAAACATCAATATAAGTAAATAAAATTTAAAAGTATTATGTAATTATAAAATCAATGTTACACTGGTTTAAGGCAAAGAAAAACAATTTAAATTTATCAATTCCGTTATTTAAGTACCTCCAAAACTTCACTAAAAATGATAAAAATGTCCGAAAGAAAACAATTTGTCAAAATATTATTATTATGCGGAAGAATCAAAGGATTTATTGTTATCTACAATAAAAAAAAAAATCCTTTAGAATCTTGGAAATTTTGATTATAAATCTTGTTTTTTTGCATCAATGCAAAACCTTAAATTCATTGTGGAATTTGAGCATCTTTTTGCATTGAAAAACACATCGATTGGAAGTTCTTTGAAAAATTAGATAACTGTTAGATTTTAATAAAACTTTCAGGATCTATTCAGAAATTAATTATTTAAAAAAAAAAAAAAAAAAAAAAAACATTTTGTTTTATGAAATTTCTAGGAATTCTTTTGGTCAAATGACGTCCAGTTGCAGAAAATCTTCACTATCAAAAAAAAAAAGAAAACTAAGACATTATTTAATTAGAAAAGCTTTTAATTGCTTTTATGTATAAAATATATTATGGACACTAAGGTCTTAAAAAAAAAAAAAAAAAAAAAAAAAAAAAAAAAATCTTTCAATGAATAATGAATTTTTACAAGAACAATTTTTTTTTTTTTAATTAAAAAAAGTTATAAACTTTTAAATATTAAAATCCTGTAGTAATCTGCAGTGGCCACGTGATATTGTTATCAAATTAAAACTATCTACTCATCATAAATGAGGGAACTTATAATTCCAGTATTTTAAAATTAATTTTTGGGTGTGTATATAAAACGTAACAATTTTTGTAAATACAGACGTCTATACACAACACTATCAGAAAATAAGAGATACCTATAATAAATTTAAAATTTGATAATTTTTCTAACATTTTCTCAAACATCTTAAATAAAGATAAAGCCAAAATACTTAAAATTCAATAAAATACGAGAATGCTTAAATTTTTAAGATTACTGGATAGTTAAAAAAAAATACATAAAAAAAGAAAGATATTCCCATTGTATTCATAAAATAATGGTTTTCATTTCTGTCGCCCTTAAATTTCCAAAACGTCTGGATTTTCAATAAATCATTCAACATGTTTCAGTTCAGATTAATTAAACTGTAAATCAGTTAATCTTCAAATAAAGTTTCAAACGCATTTCATTTTTTAAATATTTTAAAAATATCATTATCTTGTGTTGAAAGGTTTGTCAATATAGAGATTTTACAGATAAGTAAAAAAAAAAAAAAAAAAAAATTCCTTCAATTCAATTACAAATATAAAGTATTTTGCTTATTGGAAATATTAAATTTAAACTATTAGCTTGAAATTAAAACTAATATAAAACCTTCAAAAAGATTTTTTATTTTTAAAATGCATCTTAAACTTAGCAATTTCTGCTTCTTGTTTTTTGGAGATATCTACTCGATTTTTTGTAACTTAAAATTTTACAAGTTATAACTTGGTTTTCTTGACAAGCCAATTTAGCACAAATTAGAAGACCTAATGAAAAGTGAACACATTTATCTTATAAAATATTTTAAATGAATACCTTACACTGAAAACTTAAAAACTGACACAATATACTGCTTTAACAACTTTTAGTTTTAATTGTGGAAAGAAAAAAGCAGAAGAAAATAGGCATAAATTTTTTTTTTAGATAAAAATAAATTGTAAATTATTCAAATATTTGAAAATTCATTTAAATTCTTGTTTTATTCTTTGTACTAAAGTTAAGCAAAACAACATTTGAAAAGTGAATAATACAATAATTTTAAAGTAAAAATTCGGCAAAACTAGTTTTGTTTATTTACAAGACAATGACACTTTTCTACCTTGGATTGGAATCGATTATACATTTTGGCCAAGAGACTGGCACAAAAATATTCAGCAGAAACAAATTAGGAGCGGGAGGTGGAATATATATAAATATATATATATATATATATATAAAAAAACACCATGCAATCTGTGCCTATACTTTTGTTAAGATGTCCAATGTTGATCTTGCAAAATGCAACATTGGTGAAATTGAGACTTTCCTGGTGCAGTCACAACTTCGCTGGGCTTGTCATGTTGCAAGGATGAGTGATGACAATACCTTAGTTCCTCATGTATAGCCAACTTGACACTGGATAAAGTGTTGGATGGCTATAGCTCAGGTATAAAGACAAGCTAAGTAGTAACCTCTCAGCTGTCAATGTGCCTCATACTAACTTCAGGCGAGTTGCCCTGGATAGAAATAACTAGAGATATTTGTGCCAGAGTGGTATCAGAAATTTTGAAATCAATTGTATTGACCAGCTAAGAGAAGAAAGACAATGGTGAAAAGTATTGACAAATATTCCTGTTGCTATGACCTGAGATCTTTGCTGCTGCACAATATGTGGACTTCTATGCAGGTCACTAGTGTCACATATGACACAAACATAAAAACTGAATTAGATTGTCAGATCCTCATGCATCAAAATAGCCAGGAGAGTTCATCATATATAGACATTCTGACTGAAGATCTATAGACAATAAGCGGGTAGAATTGTGAGGCATTAATATTCATTATAGTGGGAGAGAACTAAAAGACACAAAAATGTTGCAATAGAAAATATTTGTTTATTCCTTAGTTTCATATATTAAGAAGAAATAAAGAATGAACAAATATTTTCTCCTGCAACCTCTAAATATTAGACAAACTATTAGTTTTATATATTAAGAAATAATTCATGTTGGTCTAATATTTAGATAAAAATGTAGACAAGCAAGAAAGGTTGAGAGAGATAAAAGAACAATTGAAGAGAGATGGGCAAAAGTAAGAGAAGAGCAGAGACATGAAATAACGAACCATCTCAGCAATCAACAACCAAGGAATTTTCACACGTCCACTTCATAAATTCTTTTTTGATAATTAGAGTTTTAGCATATATGGAAGCCCATAACTATCAACTATTCAATTTCTTTTTTTTTTTCTTTTTTTTTTAAATATGATTGATACTGATGTTTTTGTTTTCAAATCTTTATACTGTCAACATCCAATTATGTATAATAATAAAAAAAAAAAAAAAAAAAATTCATAAAATTTCCAATGTAAACTAAACCTAATTTCTATTTGAAATAGTCAAAATAAACTTTTGATTATGTCCTTTCTGTTAGGTTATTAGTGTTAAATTCTTTAAGCAGGTCTAAAATGTTCACTAATTTTCATAGACCTTGTTTTTGCATTTATTTGTAGAATATTGATGCAACAAATTTATTTAGTGACTAAAGAGAAAAAAAAAACCGTTTCTGTTACAAGAGACATTTCAGAAAATTGATAATGCTAAATTCAAAGAAAGACAAAACAAGGTAAAGAAAATATCCCAAATTTTCAATAGTTTTTAAGATGCAAATTACATAAATGCTGAAAAGTATTGAGCAAAATGCAATTTGTGTAATGCCAAGAATAATCAACCAATCAGATATCATTGAGTGTCTAAAAACCCTAAAGAGAACAAATTAATTAAAATATTATAGTTTCACTGCCTCAATTTTTGGTGGTGAATTCTGGAGCTGTTTGTATCTCTCAATGTTAAAACGTTCTAATAGTGGGCATCATTTTTGATAGCACAGGTACACACTAGTGCTTTAATAACACAGAAGCAAGAGGGTTTTAATCAGGATCATTCACTTACCTGTCATAGATTCCATGGTGTTCTCCTTACAGTCAACAGCCAAGTGATTTGCACCTCCACAATTATAACATGTTTGTATTAATGGCTTATGTTTGTTACTAACAGCTGTCATGGTATGATGCAGTGGTGGCACCAAGAGAGGGTGCTGCTGGTGTGGAGGAGGTGGCCCACCATAGTTGCACATGGGATTTAGTACACAGGGCGGGTTTGGGGCGGACGACGATGGTGGTGGGGCTGTCACTTGAGAAGAGTTCAAATGCACAAGGCCGACATTGGGATGGTTACTATAGATAAAGTCAGGATTAGGGCCATTGGGCAGATATGGAGTAAGATTTGGAAAGGGTATCAATCCATTGGCATTGGGAAACATATAAGCCGGTGGGTGCTGCCACTGACGAGGGGGTGGGGTGTTGGCCGGAGCAGTCATTTGAGAGGTCAGCATGCTCCCAAAATGGTATGAGCCAGAAGTACAATGGCCTTCACAGCCACATGAATTGCATCTCCGCGATCGACCCATAGCTGCAGGACTGGGCGAGTTCATGGAGTATGCTTGAGAAGAGTAAGTGACAGTAGTGGTAGTGACACTGCTTTGGTTAGTGCACTGACTATGATAATTCATGGGTGGTGGCTGCCCACCTGTCTGATCTGATGAGCAGGACAACACCGATATACTGCAAGGATCCCCAGGAGTGCCAGAAGGAAGTAGTGGCTGAGAGACTACTGAATTTGAACACAATGGGCCGTTGCCATTTTTAACATTACCAATTGCATGTCTTGGTGGTGGACTGGAAGCAGAGGGACAGGTTGAAACCATTGTGTTACTTGTGCAAACGGCAGCCGGAGCTGTTCGAGTGCATGACTGATTCACTGTAGCAGTCCTTGTTCGTACCCCCGAAGAAGTTAAGTGAGGAGAAAACATTGGACCACCACTTCCCACTGCACTGTCCCCAGGGCCTGCAGTATTAACCATCATAGGCACCACTGTTGTGTTGCAGTCTACAGAGTTAGGCATCCCAGGAAATAAAGGCACCATTGTACTACTCGACTTGCCATCTAGGGGCATGTTGATCATATTTTTGGGGTGAATTCCTAGGTTTGTGTGTGCAGGCTGAGCATTATAGGCTGACCGGCTGGGAATCATCTGTTGGCGATGAGGTAGCAAATCAGGGGCAGCACCATAGTTTCCCATGGAGAGTTGCTGTTGAAGGTCCATATAATGATGGGAGACTGGTAAATGCATGTTTCCACCTTTCGACTGCTCTTCAGGCTGGGGTCTCATCACTGACGACTTCGATCCCATCTGCTGCGACAATTTTAGATTTGGTTTTTGTGAGTCTTTTTTTCGGAAGTCTTGCTCCAATGAAGGATCCCCATCTTTGCCGTTTTTTACTATAAAAAAAAAAAAAAATAAATAAAATAAAAATAAAGATACATACGAGTAAGCACATGTAGAAATAAAATGAAAAATATAGACGAGAAAGAAAAAGACGAGAAAGAAAAAGACTTCAAAAAGAGAGAGGCATCATAAATTCCAACCATCTTTCTGTGGATGAGTTTCTAGTTAGATTGCTTTCCCTGTATTGCAAATAATTCAATTTCCATTGTTATATTTTTGGGCAAAGTTTAACATACATAGCCACCAAAATACAGTATCTCAAAAGAACTTTTTTTTTCTTTTATTAATTGACACTGCTATTACTATATACTATCTCAGTAATTTTCACCGTTTTAAAAGGCTATATTTTAGAATTGATAAAGCCCAAAACATGTAAGATTGGTTCTATGAATTCTTTTCTCAAGAATTAGAAATACAAGATAGAAATTTTTAAAATGATAAACACAAAATTTAATCACTTCCCAAGGTAGTTAATTGAAAATGAAAATATTTTTTAAAAGACTAAAACTTGATTGCAAATAGTTCGAATGTGCTAATATTCATTATATGAAAAATGAATCCATGAAGTACAATTTTTAAAGCATGTTAAATGCTCTACTCTGAGCCTGAAAATGAAGATCATTTCCATGTAAAATTATTCATGGGGATTTAACAAAAATAAAGTTGAGATTTTTATAAAAATTGCAGTAAGATTTAAGTAATGTTTTTTAGTTTTATTTATTTTTAAGGCATTGATATTTTAGCTTTTTTATTATTATTATTATTTAAACATTTTAATGGTGATTTTTATTTTGCTACAAACAACAATTTGATTTCCAGGAGAAAAATCATTTTCCAGGAAAATTCTAGAACAATGAGGAAAAATAGTCAGGAATCCTGATGTGTATTATTCTTTGCATCTCTGCAAGTGTTCAACTCTCAAAATGTTCATGTAAATTAACTGTCTCTTAAAAATTAGGTATACAGTAAGATCCACTTATTTGCATTTCAGCATTCACTGCTTCACACATTCATGGATTTTTCTTTAGAACATATGTATTTATTCGCGGAAACACCAAATATTCACGTTTTTCTGAAGAACATATGTACAAATTATTTGCTGAGAATTCCCTCAATTCACGTATCTTTTTGATAGAACATATTTAAAATATTCTTTATTATTTTCTTGTTAAGTGACTTAAAACAACAGTACATTTTTATGGTAAAAATTTGCAGAGTTATACATCTTCATTGTAAAAAAAAAATAAATGAAAAATCATGCATAGTGCTTGGGCTTTGTTCTTTGTTACAGGCTATGGCTGGGGTCTTAAAAGTGGCTTATGCCAAGTCTGGGGGCATCATCACAGTTCTGCTTTTAGAAAATGTTTTAAACTTCATATTTTATTTCTTGTTACACATATTTTATACAGTATTTTCAATGGTTGTCTATCTATGCGTAATTAAAAACGGTTATTGTAAGTATGAAAGAAAATTTACGCTAAGTGTGTGGTCACCAATACTATTTTTCAGAAATGTTTTAAAAAGGGTCTGAAATGTTTCCTAAGTGTTTAGGATGAAAGTTTAAGGCATATGAGGTTTTAACAATCAAAATAGGTACTTATAAGCACTTTTAGGGGGGGTTGAAAGTATTTGCTGATGGTTCTGGTCCATAACCCCCACAAATACAGGGGACTCACTGTATTAGTGTATAATAAATGACTAATGTCTGAAGTGAATGTCAGAAACTAGGTTACATTTGCAGTCAATGTAATCTAGTCTTACATATTCACTTCCAACATTAGTCATAATTTATATAATTAAAATATATTAATATATACAATTTTTAATATCCACTCAAAAATGTTTTTTTTAAAGACTTTAGAATATTTTCATTTTCAATTAACTGCCTTGGGATGTGATTACATCAAGTTAAATATCTCAAGCATTAAAAGGCAACGCTACACACGCAAACACAACTGCAATGAACCATATATATGTCAACACAAAAAAAACAGCATAGAATTTAAAAATGCCAACATTTCTGATGATGCTAAATAAACAAAACCTTTTAAATTCATAAAGATTTTCCTACACATTTGTTATTTAAACATTTTGTACTGAGTAAAAACCTGATACACGATTGCCATATTTTTTAAGTTAGAAATTTTATATTTTTAGCCTGCAAATAACTGGCCAATTCAACATGAAAAATGTGACACTTTAAAAGCAGACGACAATTCTTACCTCTGTCACTGTCATCAGAAGCTACAGAAGATGATGATGCAGTTACAGCTACCATAGCAACATTAGCATTGCTGGGAGGTCCTGGACTGGGAGGCTGACTACAATAGTCAGATCCACCTGGTGAACTATCAGCATTGTTTGGTGGTCCTGGTGTCGCTGCTGTAGGTTGTGAGTAACAACAAAGACCTGTTGACATGTTCCCTAGAGGTAAAGACGAAGGTGCTATCCCAGAATGTGATGGAGGACCTTGCTGTTGCTGCCCAGCAGCTGCTGCTGCTGCCGCCACATTTGCAAAATAATGAGGCTTCAATGCAGCTGGGACTGAATGTTGCTGCCAAGTTAAGCCATGTAGGATACTCACACTAGCCGGGTTACCAATCATACTATAATCAATCATTCCATTTGGAGGACGTTTGTCCCTGAAAGAACAACAAAAGTTTTTTTTACCCTAACATTTGCAACAGAAACAATTTTATTATATACTAGCAGTATAACCAGTCTTCGACAGGGTCTTTCATTACTGGGAATTTTTACTGTTCAGTTGGAGCAGTTTAAGTTTAACATCAGCCCACCCAAAAATCAATATTAGTAACAACAATTGGGTGCAACTGAGGCACATCCCCAAATGGGGGAGGGGGAGGTTATCTATCTGAATGAGGGGAGGCCCTGAAAAGGGCAGTTTTTGCATTCTCAATCTTGTTTCAGCCTTACACACAGCAGCATTTGAAGAGACATTTCTCCTCAGCTGTTGAGTTCTTTGATCAGCAGTTTTAGCCTCGCATGAAGAAGCGTTCAGGTATGCTCTTCTGGAAAGCTGATAGCTACGTTGAACTTTGGACTCAGTGGCTTGATTGAAGCATTTTGAGAGGCATTTTGAGACAGGCAAATTGAACGTTCTAAAGACGGTTTCATTATCTTATTTGCATGGCAGACCTAGTGGCAGTGGTTTTGCAATCTAGGCAAGTTCTTTTCTTTGGTGGCATGTCTTAGGCAAGTATGTATTGTCAAATAGAATGTGTGGGCAAATACCAGAAGAGAACGCTGTAAAGCTACAGGGATCACTAAGCTCGAATAACTTTAGGAAATGTTGGGGAAAGAGAAGGGGAATGTGTAATTTAGACCCAAAACCGGCACTGAAGAATTATCCATCAAACAAAAAAAAAAAAAAAAAAATATTTATGACTCAACCGAATACTTATTCCATTTCCCTTTTGGTCAAGTGGGTGGCTGCTTTGAAGATCAGATGTCTGGGCAGAAAACAACTTTCTGATAGATGACAACAGAAATACCTTCAATTCTAACTGACTATTTATATAAGTCAGTTCCTGAATTTGGTTTGTCTATTTAAAGTTGCTTCCCTGTGCCTTTTCTATAAATACTTTCATGGTAATTGTTCAGATGAGCTCTTCACAATGGTATCTACATATTATGAATTTAAGTGCAGTACAAGACTGGCAAAAAGATCTCATCCTACAGGTAAGTTGGCTAGATGTAACCATAAGCTCTATACTAACAATTTCTTTTCTCACACTTCCCACTTGTGACACTATTCCAGCTCCATGCTTTCCAGTCAGCTTTAATCTTTGAAAATTTAAATGCAATGTCTACAGTCTTCCTGATTACTAAGGAGCAAGAACAATAGAAGAGTAATGTTTTTTGTTTTTTTTTTATAATTCTACACCCAGTAACCCCTTGTGTCTTAGTAGCTTTACTGCCTTGTTTGGAGTGAATTTAAAAAAAAAAAAATAAAATAAATAAATAAATAAATTCCCTTTTGGTCAAGTAGGTGACTGAAGATCTTATTTCACAGATTTTACTGCTGGCCATAAAGAAACACAACTAACAAAATCAAGGTATGGTGAAATTTATTGTGGCATGATAGAAGCTGGCATTTTGAAGAGACTTTGTAAAATCAGATACAATAATAGTAACGCTTTCGAACAGTACTCGGTCAAACGCCACTAATTCCCATATATATATATATATATATATATTTATTTTTCCTTTACCTGTCACATGATCTAATTATTTCTAGATGAGGTTGACTGTGCTTGCTCTCTGGCAATCAGTGTTCAAACCCAGGTGTCAGCAGCAACACTTTATTCCTATATGACATCTCCCCTTTGAAATGACTTCCTCTGGAGTCTATGTTTTCTTCAGCTTTAGTTCAATATTTAGAAATTCTGTTGCTATTATTTTTCTCTTAACATAAAACCTTTGCTCAAAAATTTCTGATGGCATGGGTACGTCAAATGTGTCAAACAAAAAAAAAAAAAAAAAAAAAAAAAAAAAAAAGAAAAAGAAAAATTTCCATAGGACTTCCCACCTTTGTCCCTGTATGTCATTTTGCCAATCCGATTTTTTTGTAATGCCACCTTCACAGAATTCTTTTTCCACATTGATTGATACATTTTAAAAAACACCTTATCTTCAGGTTTGAAGTATTTACTTACATTGTCATCACTTGATGCTCTCGCCTTACATTTTGGTAATAATTTATTAAAAACCAACTTAATCTTCCTGGCGGAAATCAACTCTACAGGCAACATTCCAGACATGGTGTTTGGGTTTGGTGTTATTCTGTAAACACTCAGAAATTGTTGTAGGATTACTTCATCTAACTCCTCTCAGGACTTTTTTAATGTCCTTTTAAGCATATCGACAAACCGTTCCACTTGACCATTTGATCTTGGGTGATAAGGGGGTGTTGTAATATGTTCTATTGCTAATGATTTACAAAAATAAACTTAAATTCACTAGACATGAATTGTGTCCCATTGTCTGAAAATACAGTCAGGAACACTGAACCTTGCAAAAACCTTGTGTAGGAAATTTAACGCAGTAGTCGGTCTTCTACATTTTAATATTTGTGGCCAGTTAGTGTAACTATCGACTACCACTAGATAGTATGTTCAGTTTAACAGTCCTAAGAAGTCTATATGTATTCTGGACCATGGCATATCGATTTCCAGCCAAGGTCGAATTTTGATAAACAGTAACGTCACTGCCAGAGCACAACCACAGCATGATTTCACTAAATTTTCAATACCTTGATCTGTTTTTGGCCAATAAGTTTAACACCTCATTAAGGATTTAATTCTAGAAATTTCTAGATGCCCTATATGAAGTTCTTTTATCTTTTAGCATACATTTTTGCAATGATGCTGGTATCACAATTCTCTTTGTCTACACAAGTACATTATTACATAATGAAAATGCATTATTTCCAGTAATATTTTTTCCTTTAAATCTTAATGGCATCTTCATTTTGATTATAAAGTCGTCTTTTTCCAACTTAATTCTTATTTCCTCCAAAGTTATGGGCAGTTCTCTTATAGTATTGTATAATAGATTATTAATTTCATTTTCGGCCCTTATCGCCATACTTCATCTGCAAGTGGTTTGCAGAATATTGGTATTAGTGTCGATAATCTTGTCTGCATGACTTAATTTTTTTTGGATGGTAGAAACTCCATTTAATAATTATAGTTCAATAGGATAGTTCCTCAGCGCTTGCAGTCTATTTGCTTTATGTGTAGGAACACCTTTTTTGATCCATATATAAACAATAATGGATGATGGTCTGTCTGTAGTATGAATTCTCTACCATGTATCAATTTATGAAACTTTTTCATAGCAAAATATGATTGCCAATGCATTCCTTTTCAATCTAGCTGTAGCTTTTTTCAGCTGCAATCAATGATCTTGAAGCATGGTTTAGTTTGTCCGTCCTCATATTTGTGTAGTATCACCACTCCAATACCTGAATCACTTGCATCTGATGTAATCACACTCTTTAATTTAGGGTCAAAATGACCTAGTGACAAATCCGACGTTAAGACTTTCTTGATCCCTTCGAAAGTACTTTGAGATTTATCTGTCCAATTCCATTTCACATCTTTCTTTAGAAAGCTATTCAAGGGTGCTCTTCATTCATGCAGGTTTGGTATATATATGTGATAGTAATTAGCAAACCCTAAAAATGTAACTGTTACATTTGTTGGAGCAAGCATGTCTTTTATTGTACTCGCCATTGAAGGATTCAGTCGTCTACCATTTTCATCAATAATTTGTCCTAGAAATTTAAGTCTGGTCATAAACAATTCGCATTTTCCTTCACTGATCTTAAAATCATATTCTTGAATTCTCTCAAATACTTTTGGGTCTTACTTTTAATAAGTACATCATCTAAATATGCTTATGTACAATCCAAACCAGCAAGCATGGGATCCATAATCTGTTGGAACATGCTGCTGCTACCTTTATACCAAAAGGAAGTTGGTTAAATTTGCATAATCATTTCTGAGTGTTAACTGTTAATAGTTTTGAGCACTCTTCATCTACTAGTACTTGTATGTAAGCATCTGACAGGTCCAATTTAGAAAAAAATTTACCACCATTTAGTTTGGCAAAAATTTCCTTTGGACTTGGTAATGGGTAGTTATGTTTTAAACTTTTATTTAACCCTGTTGAAAAATCAGTACACATGCAGGATTTTATTATTTCTTTTTTTAACGTAAACTGTTGGTGATGCAATTTTAGAATAGTCTATTTTTGAGATCACACCTAATTTTTCTAGTCTGTCTAATTCCTGGTTCTAAAACTGCAAAAGATACAATTCCTTTTTGGCTTAAATGTCAGTGTTACATTCTCTTTTAATTCAAATTTAGCTTTAGTTTTTGTGCATGGCCCGAGACCTGAAAAAAAAACTTCTGGAAAACTTCCAATTCATTCTTTAATTTTTCATTGCCGTATTAGCACTTGAGATAACAATATTTGTTTTGTTGCAAAAAGAGTTAATTGGAAGGTCCCAAAGATCAAATAATGCAATACAGTCCGTTTCAAATAAATTAGCAGTATTCTTTAATACAAACGCCACTGATTTCTTGGTTTTTCCAACAAAAGAATATGTTACAGGTGAATTCACCCAAAAAGTTCAACCTTTCCTGAAACTCCATGTGCAACTTTCTTAGAAGTCAATAAACTGGGTTTACCTATTTTTCTCCATGTCTGTTCATTTATGATAGTGAGATCAGATCCTGTATCCAGTTGTAATTTTATTTTTACATCATTAATTTCTACAAAACAAAATTTCCTCTTTTGAGATGTTTCTGACTTAGTTAAGACATATTTGGTTAATTTTCCTTTTATGCTTCTTATCTTTTCTCCATGTATTCATCATGTTCACACACATTTTATTTTTCCTCCATTTTTTTTGTATCTGCAACATGTACTTTTGTGTTCTACTCTTCCACATTCATAGCATGTTTTGTTCTTGGAAAAAAAAAAAAAAAATACTTTTGCTTACCTCCACAACTGTGGCAAGTATTAGGTATCAAGGGGGAGGTATCATTTTTTTTTTTACTGTTCTGTTGAAAAATGTTGAGTTTTCTTTTAGATGGCCAGACACTATGTACTTGTGAAATGTCTTTTTCCTCAATCCTTGCAGTGTAGAGTTTCAGATTTACAATATGTTGACACTCTTTTGCTATTTTCTGGAGAGTTAATTTGGGATCCATTTCCAATTTAGCAAGTATCCTGGATCTTATTTCCACATCCTTATTAGAAGTTAAACCCTGTACAAATATCAGGTATTTAAATAAATCCGGAGTTAATTCATTTAACTTGAACTTCTCACATTCGTTTCTTTGGTGAAGTGGTAAAATATTACTGAATATCCTATTACGACGTGTAGGATAAGCATATTTTTTCCTTGTGCAAGCTCAATGAATGCTCATCACTACTTTTGTAATGCCCATTTGTAGGAGAGACTTTGTAAATCACAGAAAGAATAATAGTAATGCCTTCAAACAATACTTGGTCAGACGCCCACTAATTCCCTTATATATGCATTTTTCCTTTACCTATCACGTGATCTAATTATTTCAAGATGAGGTTGACTGTGTTTGCTCTCTGGCGATCTGTGTTCAAATCAAAGTGTAGGCAGTAACACATTATTCTTATATGAGTTTCAATCTTAATTATTTCCATTGCTGTTTAATTTCAATGTAGAAAGTTTGCACTTCTAATATATTAGTGGTTTTATTATCTTAGAACAAAATGAAAAAAAAAAAAAAAAAAAAAAAATTGTATATACAGAGTGCAGCAGAAATACCTCCCACATAGTGGTAAGACATTAGTGGCAATGGGGTCTTCATCTAGCTAATGTCTTACCATTATGTGGGAGTTATTCCTGCCGCACCCTGTGTAATGTAGGTTAGGATCCATTTACTTATTCTCATATGGAGGGAGGATAGTGAACACAAACTTACCGCCCATTCTTGTTATCTGGCACATGAATCTTTTCCTCGTCTACCTTCAGCTGAAAGAAGAAAAAAACAAAAGAATTACAGCAATAAAAAAAAATAAAACAATTATTACTGACTGGATGGTGAGAATAAAAATGAACATACCAAGTGGTCCAACTCGGTAGATTTTAGTTTATTGTTAGTTATGTAATTGCTATCAACACTGCCAGGTGATGCTGACCGGCTATTGGACTGCTGGAGTGGTGATGTATGTGATGAGGGTGCAGCTTGTGGAGGTGGTGATGAAGTTGGAGAGTAAATAGGAGAACTCTGGTTCATCTGGGGAGTGACCACTGATCTGTTGCTGCAAGTGCTGGAATGCAAACCATTTTGTTGAAAATAAATCATGACTGCAAAAACTAGTTTTAAAAAAAAAAAAAAAAAAAAAAAAAGCTAAAATTTAAGTTTTTAATCTTCATAATAAAATTATTTTGAAGAGGAGGAGAAACCCAACATCGGGAAGAAAGCTCAGTGGACTTCTCACTGCATTGTTGAATTTTAGTTAATGACCCTGATAAATTATTTTTTTACTTTATATTACATGGAAAGTAGTCAAACAAGATGTTTACTAAATATTTCTAAAACTAGTCAAGGAAAAGTTCAAAACCAACTTTAAGTTGGTTTCTGATAAACTGGTCCAGTCATAAAAAAGAAAGAAAAAAGAAGACATTCAATTGAATAGACCTTCCCAAGACCACAGAAGCAAAACATTGATTTAGAGGATGTGTTCTCTTTATAATATCAATAGTGTGACAGAGTTATTGGCCTTACAAAAAGATTTCTTAAACGGATATATATTCTTTTAATTAAAGAATAAAAATGTACAATAAAATTATGTATTCATTTATTCTTCATTTAAAATAAATAGTTATGAACCACAAATGTATGTTCATGCACACTTGGTGAGAACGTCAAGAAAATAAAATGTTAAAAAAAAAAAAAAAAAAAAAAAAAAAAAAAAAAAAAATCAATGATGTTAACACATTTTTTAAACTTACTTAACCTAAGGCCAATAACTCTGTAAAAGGAAATAATTTGACACTGTTTCAATATCATAAACAGGACCCAGCCCCATCTAATTTGATAAATCAATTTTTTTTATTACTCCGACAAGTGTCATGGCCCAAGAAAAGTCTAAAGAATGCTAAATCTACAAAACTAATTTCCCGAAGTTTTCTCTACTTTATATGAGTGGACAAGTCTAAGTAGTGCCGAGATGCCTATTGAATTCATTAGGCAGATGTTGCATAAGGAATGCTAGTCAGGTTCAAAACAAATGTCAAACTTGCTCTATGGTAAACATTATCATGTGACAACAATTAGTGTATCCAAAAAAAACAAAAAAAAAAAAAAAAAAAAAAACTTGTCCTTATCTTGACTATTCTTGCTGTTCTGTTTTTGTATTGAAAAACTTGCTTTACACGCATCAAATTTCAGTGATTTATGGGTTTTTTTTGTTTTTTTTTCTGCATAATAGATTTGCTGTTACTTTTTTTTTTTTTTAACAGACACATTGAGTTATTCTCAAAGTGAAAGATGGCTGGCATTTGCCATGACAAAGTCATTACAGGTTTTGACTTTAAAATGTCAAGAGTAAATTAGACAAAATAATTTAAATTTTGGAAAATTTTTATCAAAGTTTATGATGGTTAATATTAATAGAGATGGCATATTAGTAATCTAATAACAGAAACATAACTACTTACATAACATCTATACAAAAAGACAATAAAAAGAAAAAACCTTACTTGTGACTATTCGATGATAACTGTGAATAATGTGCGGTCAAGTAAATTGGTGATTGATAGGACTGTCGATTGTTGATGTCACCTGAAAGAAAACAATTTAAGAGTAGAGAAACAACAAACACTACCTAAATATACACAAAATTTTGAATGCCATTGAAGTAGCTCTTTTGTATTTTACTTTCAGCCAGTCGTGATGTATTACAGAAAGTAATATTGCTTATGCTGGGATTTAATTTAAGTTTACATCTGAATTTTGAGAGAAGTTGAAATTCTAATTCACAATCAGAAGAAAAGAGGCCCAAGGTAAATAGACATGAAAACATATCTCAGAAGTTCCAGCCAACATCTTTTTGAAATTTCAACTCACAAACTTAATACAGTTCAGCCATAACAGAGCACAAATTAAAAAAAAAAAAAAAAAAAAAAAAAAAATAATTTGTCTACTTTCATAACATTATGGAAAGAAAGTAATTATTCTTTGTGCATCTTGATATGGTTGATAGACTAAAACTTTACTAGAGTGTGTGTGTGGTGCAAGTAAACATTATGAGTCTAAACAACATAACAAAACTCACATTTTTCCCCAAGATTCAGTAGTGTGTGCGTGGGGGGGGGGGGAGAGAGAGAGAGAGAGAAGCTACCCTCTGGCAAATTCAGTATAATCAGAAAATAGATATTATTTTAAAATCTACATTAAAATAACTTTGATGAAATGTTAAGACCAGGTCATAGAGGTGTACTAAATCAACTAGAACGTGAGAAAAAAAACATTATATAGGAAAACTGATATAATAAAGAGATTGGAATTTTTATTAAAATATTTTAAAAAAATAAAAAAATAAAATTTAAAAAAAATAAAGTACTTTACAATAATTAGTCCCAGTTAAATTTTGTGATTTCTATATTTTGATGAAATGAAAGTTGACATTTTGTTCCAATCAGTACAGACAAGACAATTCCCCAGACAAACAATATTTCTCACTGACCTTGATGAAACCAGTTTGTAAGGGGGAAGTTTACTTGAATATACAATAAAAACATAATGAGAGTAAAAGTTTCTTTCATTACTAATAGGAACAGGCAATTGAGACTGTGCATAAAACAGAAGCCAACTACAGTAAAATGATAGAGAAAGCAACTTGGGGAAATTCTTGTAAAGACCATTCTGATTAATTAAATTGTGATTCTTAAAGACACCACAAACAAAAATAAAAATGAAGCTCAAGAATTGCAGGATTCAAACAAATAAATTTTATATATTTAACAAAATATTAAAAATGTCAAATCATCTACGAAATTAATGAGATTTTTTAAAGGAAAACAAAGCTTCTAAATAGAAGTCCTCTTCAATAGCAAAGAAAAATAAATTCACCAGATATAAGTGCATTTATTTATTCTTTAAATTTACAAAAGTTTCCATCATTAGTTTATTAAACTAATGATGGAAACTTTTGTAAATTTAAAGTCAGTTGTAAGAATTAAATTGTCAAAAATCTTCTTTATTTAAGTGAAACAACTGAATTCAATTTTAGTTCTCACCTGAGGGTGATGCAGTGTTGAAAGACTTTTGATAGCATTGAGATATCACAGTTTGTTCATTGTCTATAAAGAAAATATTAAATGACTTTTAAAGAAGTTTAAATGAATGATGAAATTCAGAAAAAAAAAAAAATTAAAAAAATAACTCCAACTTATAAAAGTCATAATTTTAAGTAGACAACAATGAGAGACTAGTCAACAGTTAAATAACTCCCACAAATTTTGCTTTAAATTGAATTTATTCAAGTCTCACAATAGATTTTGGTGTTGACCATATCAACCTAATTTTTTCCCTTTATTAATTTTGTTCAAATTTATACAAAGGCAAAGTACAATTATTTAATATAGCATTATTATATTTCTAGAATACAGAATGAATTGCTAGATTGCACTGACAAACAAATGCTACTTATGAAAGAAAAACTAAATTAAATAAAACTAAAAGTTTTTTGAAATTTAGTACATTTTCAAAATTATAATCTTTCAGATATTTAGTGACAGAATTTTTTTTAGTTTTAAAAAACATCTGATTTGCCAATTTTCTCATGGATTTGGTATTCTGTAAACACACATGCATACAAACACACAAAATGTAAAGATTATTGTTTAATGCAGATTCATGATAATCTTTACTATTTGTAAAGTTGAATTAACAAAAAGTGGGGGTGGGGAGTTACTTACTTGGGGTAAAATTTGTTGACCGGGAAGGAGAAGAACGACTGGACTCTGGTGCAGTGAAAAAATTTACTAAATGATCACATTCTAAAAGCCTTTGAGGAAGTTTTTCCAATTGCCTGAGAAAAAAAAAAAAAAAAAAAAAAAAAAAAAACATGAAACAAAGAGAGCAAGTTTAAAAATAAATAAATAAACAAGATAAACACATGCTAATTTTAAATGCTTCTGTAAGCCATTTCGATAATTAAAGATTTTGAAATTAAATCATTCCAATATTTTTGAGAGGTAACAGAGAGGAAAACAAAACTTTACAAACAGGCAAACAATACAAATGGTATTTCAAAAACTAACAGAAAATTTGCAACCTTCTGAAATGGCAGTAAATTCGGACAATTTCTTCTCTCAGATGAACAGGGAACTTGAGGCAACAGAGATGAGGTTCTACAGACGAATGCTGCGCATATTGTGGACAAAACATATGAGCAACAAAGAAGTTTTCAAAGAAGACACATACTTAGAATCAGAAAGGGGGCACTTGAAATTTATGTGTGGAGAGTGAGTGGCTATGGTTAAATGTAAATAAATGGCAGAACTGCCCAACAAACAGAACTGACAAAATTTGCAATAAAAAAATATATGCAAGGTAAATTAACAGTGATAAGGCAAAGCAACAGCATTATGGCAAAAGTCTACAAACTAAGAATTGGGGTTGATACACAAGAGCAAATTTGGATAAACAAATGACATGTTCTGAATTTAAGACAAGACAGATTGGGACAGAGTCATATGAAACCAAGAACTGGCCTTTTTTATTGACTAGGAAGAAATCCCAGCATACATTTGTGTGGTTCTACCTATAAATTGGAAAGGGGGTGTTTTGCAGTCATTCCTAGCCATTACTGGAACCATCAATGGGAGAAAAAGGGCTTTGAGAATTTGACATTCAGGACATATTGAAGTGACAAAAAGGAAACAGTGAGTAACCTACCTAACAAGATTGAATGAATCTGTGTCAGAACAGGGAATGGAAGGGATAATAAATAGACAAACACTGCTAAGAGCGACAAAGGATAGGAAGTCATGAAGAGCCATGATTGCCCTTATCTTGAAGGGACATAGATTTGGCTTCTTCAGTGGGCTGTCACATTGCAAGCAAGATTTTACACGTGTTATGATGGTAAAAATAAACATTGTAAAAACTGCTTTTTCATCTCGATTTAAATACCATTAAGTTACTAATGATCTAAAGTGATTCATGAAAAAAATCTCTTCAATGACTGATGCAATGTATATTTATTAAAAAAAAAAAGAAAAAAAAAAAAAGTGTCATTTCAAATTAATCCAATAACATTACTGATTATTAGTTCATTAAAAAAATTAAACTCTGCAGGGACATTAAAAACATACTTACCCAGTATAATGGCAAATATTCTGGAAACTGACATCCTCTAAAATTTCTTCTCGGTACTGACCTGTAAATGTAGAAGAATAATGAAAACATTAAAATGAAAACCACAATTGTTAAGATGACAATACTCTTAATATCGAGGTTTTAAAACAAGGAGTTTTGAATCATAACATTCAAGTTAGTGATATTTGAATCTGACAATTTTTTTTTTTACCTAATTTAACAATTGTATAAAAAGTTAAACTTTATGATTTGGTGTTAATATAAAATTCATGAATTTAGTTTGCACATTTCTCATAATGAAGAAATATATAAATTAGTAATATTTTGCACAAAGATAATCTTGTAAATAAAAAAAAATGAAATAAAAATTAAGGATTTTTCTTTTAACCAATTGTAGAGTTAAAAATGTAATTATTTGGGCAAAAGTCTTCAAGGAAAATATTGGCATAAAATATAAGTAACTAGCTTCCTTTTGAAAGTTCAAAAAAAAAAAATAAAAATAAAAATAAAAAAATGAACAGTTTAAGGAACTTTCAAGAACCAAAAATATATTTCAAAATGAAAATTTATCACAACAAATTTTTAATCAGAAAGGGGCAGTTGAAATTTATGAGTGGGGAGTGAGAATAATTTGAAGAAAAAAAAAAAAAAAAAAAAAAAATTCCCTTTTTTATAAAAAAAACATTAAGAACTATTTCACATTCTGTTCTATAGACAGGTAAAACATGAATTTTTCACAGACTATCAAGAGTAACATCACCATTTTGAACCCACAAATACGTCTTAGAAAAATGTCACTTTTTAGTATTCTTTTTAAGAATAGTTTGTTTCATTTATAAAATGTGTTAAAAGCTATATATTTTATGCATAGCTAAATAAATTTTTATGAATCTTTAAAGGAGAAAAAAAAAAACAAAAAAAACTGTTTTTGATTTGTCATCTTTGTGGTTTATTAAAAGACAAAACATTTTAGATTGTAATATTTTTTTTCTTTTGAGTGAATATTACATTAACGTTTAAGAAAAATTTTCCAGATACAAGACCTATTTAATCTATAGCTGGGGGGGGGGGGGAATTGATTCATACCTTTCCCAAAGTTATTTGCATGTAAGTGAATGTAACAAACTAGTATTTTCAATTTCTCATCCTGAACCACTACCCATTTCACAACTTGCATATTGCAAAAGAAAAAAAAAAAAAAAAAAAAAGTCTCCTTCCATGACACTTTATTTTATGGGGGGGGGGATAATGGAGTAAACTATAATGCAATGCAATTTTAAATTTTCATAACATTTTATTATTTTTATTGGTTCCTCAATCCTTAAAGCCAGAAGATCCTTAAATTTATGACAATATATTTTGTTAAATTTCATTAGGGAGTGATTTTTGGGTACAAAATTTAAGGAATAAAAGTTGTTTTTGTAAGATCTCATTCAAATTTAATGTATTTGCTTTAGTTTTCTTCCTGGACAAGAGACTGTCAAGGAAAATAATTTTCAATTAGTTAAGAAACTCAACTTACCTTGTAGGGATGGGATTTTTCTTTCCGATTTGTGCATATCGTCAAACATTCTGACAAACTAAGGAAGAGAGCAAATAAAATCAATTTCTGGAAACAGCAAAATATTCAGGGAAGCAATTTACAATTTTTTTTTTTTTTTTTTATTTTGAAACTGGCTACTCGAGTCCAAAAATTAAAGAGTTGAATTTTTCAAAGCTGAAATATATTTTTTTTTGTTTTGTTTTTAAATAAAGATGAATATCCAGTTTTATCTTTAGTTTATTTAGTATCAAGCAAAAAGAAAGAATTTAATGAAACAAGAACCAGACTAAAAATAACTATCTGAATTTTTCAAGTTAAATATTAGAAACTAAAATTATTCTGTAACAATCTGGTTGTATCAATACACGCTGCGATGGATAAATTGTCGTCTAGATTGTGTGCAAAAATAAAAATAACATTAACATTTCATTTTAACGGATATATTTACCAAAATGACAAAAATATCTTGATATACTATAAAGTAAATTTATTCAATAAAATGGCCATTGGCTTCAACCACAGCCTCCAGACAACTTTGGAATTTGCTACAACTCTTCTGCACATTCTCCTTGTTTAAGTTGGTGAATGCTGCCATAATCCTTGCCTTTAATTCATTTTTGGTGTTACAAGTTGTCAGTCTCTCACTCAACTGCGTACCACACATAATAATCAAGGGAGTTGCAGTCTGGGGAGTTAGGTGGTCAGATGTAAGGATTGATGTGGTCATAGAAATTGTCTGACAGCCATGACTGGGTTCTGCATGTGTGCAAAGCCCTGTTGCCAGACAGAGTCTTCCAGCAGTCACCCTCCTGACCCACTACCTCCTCAAGGTACTTGATGTAGGCCTCCGTGTGTAGTCTGAGGACCTGTGGGAATATGAATGGAGGCATAATGTCACCATCACAAGTGATCATCCCAAACACCTTAATGACCATTAGACTCATCCAACTCTTTCCAAATCCTCTGCATTCTCCTCAGATTGACACAAAAACACTATGAAATGTCCGTATTGGAGCTTCCAGCACAAATGCCAAGCAGTCCAGCATGCCGCTTCCAAACAATGCGCATGCATGAAATAATACAAAATTGCGACAATTTACCCATCGCACCCTGTAAGTAAATCAAGTCAGTGAAATCAATTACAGTTCTAGGAAAGTGACAGTGACTCACTCACAGATTATAAACATTTGTCAATTATTATCATTTGTTATTATTTTAACTATCTTCTCAGCAAGTGTCTTTCCAAATATTTATACAATTAACAAGTTGTTCAAGAGTGCACAGAGAATGTCTGTGACAAGAGTGTAAAACGACTAGGGTCATCCTTTCATAGGAATTAACATCGTCAAGCATTTTTGTTGTCTAGATAATGTAGGAATTGAGCACTTTTAGTGAGCAGAAGTGTTTAGGTTTTTTTGTTTTTTTTTTACTTAAACTGTCCTTGTTCGAGATTTTATCTTGTTTAAGGGTATTTAGGTCTTTGGGCAAGTTGACCATTGACTCCACCAATGATTTTGATTTATATACATACATATAACGGTCTTTGCACATAAGTGAATGTAATGAACGCGACTAGAATTAAAACTCTGCTCTCCAATTTCTCAATCTGAGCCACTATTCGTTACTCCAAACATTCAAAATAAATAATTAAATACAAGGACAGATTGGGGCCTACAGCCTTGGTTGGTAACCAGTCTAGGAGGAGAAGTTTGAATTCAAGACCTGAGGAGGGTCATTTGGAGATGTGACAATGTGCACCAGTTCTCTGTATTTGGTTCTTCAGAGTGTGGTTTGTTCTGCATAAGCCTTCACCACTATAATCAAATCATATGTGCCGGAAGTCTGGCTGTAGTCTTATCCATTGGGAACGACGAGAGACTCAAGTATATATCTCAAGAATTTATCAATAACATGCTCGCAAGAAATAAGTTATGACTGTTACAAGTTACTACTACCAAGATTGGTCTATATGACTTCAGTGCTTTCCATCAAAACATATGTTCCTTTTCAGGATACAAGCAAGAAAAAAATTCAGAAAAAAATAAAATGAAAAAAATACAAACAGCTGTCATTTTTCACACTGCAAACTTGAGAGATGGTGTTTTTGAGATGTTTAAGGATTTCAAGAACACCTTGTTTCTTATTTTAATAATACCACCTTTAAAATAAAACTTTTCACTCATTGTATTAAATAGTGTTTTAATAAAACATTTTCAGATTGTAAAAAGGAAAAATATAAAATATTTAGATTATTAAAATGGTCAACATGAAATGATTGTGCTTAAAAGTCGACATGATTTTCAGGAAATGCTTTTGAAATACTGGGTTACCCCCAAAAAGTTTGTTTTTATTCTTAGATGGCATAAGGAGTGTTTAGTTTTAAACTACATGGGATTATGACAGCTGTCATGTCTGTATGCACATATAACACACAAACAAAAGCAACATTTTTAACATTTTGTTTTTTCAAGAAAGACATGCTACTCAAACAAGGGAAAATATTTTTGCAGTTTGTGAAGATCTTGTAAATGATCAAAACATGTTCAAAGTTTTATACTGGAAATTTTTAACTGTTGTTCCATGGTTGGGTAAATCAGCTGAGGTTCATAAATATATTTACTTAATGTTATAAAATAACCAAATCAAGTATTTTTAAATCATTTATACAAGCTTGGTTATTATATACCTGTCACTTCAATGTGTGGATTTCATATCAATTAAACAAAAACCTACAAGTTCCTATATATATATATATATATATATATATATATAAAAAGGCAAGACTGCAGGCTTCATTAATGACCAGCCAAAAATTGTTACAGCTTTGCAGAGAAGTTTTCCCTTGTCTATTTTAATTATCAGATATTTAACCTCTAGATAATATTTTATTTTAGTCCTTATAGAATTTGCTTCATGAAAAACTAAAGGAAAAAAAGAAGGGCGAGAAGTCATGTTAACTTTATTATGTTCAGCAACATGAAAGTGATCCCTTTTAGTATCACATGTGATGGTGGATAATCTTGTATAATACATAATCTAATGCACAAAGGCTGCATGCATACAAGATAGAACATCAATGAAAGCCACTATCTTCCCTAGAAAGGATAAAGGGGATTTTAGTGGAACCCACCTTTTTGTGGGTTATTTAAAGCCAAGGTGTATTTCAAATTGTAATTTCTTTTTTTCTTTTTTTTTTTTGTCCCCTCCAAGAGAAAATTGCATTAATACTTTTTTTTCTTTTGAGAATAACAATGATTTTACCAGATACAAGTCATACTATTTAATACATAGCTGGGGGGATGGATTCATACCATCCAAGGGTATTTGCATATTGGTGAATGTTACAAACCAGATTGAAATTCAAACTTGGCTCTTTGATTTGAAATGAGAAATCATTGTGTAATCACAGCACCTACATGTCCACTCTGGTGGAACACGAGTGGTCAAACAATGCCCACTGGTTTGGTCAATAGGAAGTCAGTCACTTGGCTGCATGATAATGCTCAGTGACATGTTACAAAAACAACATTACTAAAGATGAATATGTTGATTGCAACCCTTTCGAGTCATGTTACCTCATAACCATTTACGTACAAACAGTAAGTTTTCTGAATAGAATCAAATTGAAATATTCATTGAATTGGTTCCTCAAATTAAATTATTTTTATGAAGAGAATTTACAGCTTACTGCCAATGTGTAGAAGTAGGAGAGATTTTTTTCTGACACCCTCCTCTCCTACAATTTGCTGATTAATTGGCAATTTCATATTGAAAAGAAACAAGGGTTAGTCTTGATAATTTTGTATGACAATGGTGTGTGCCAAGATTTCTGACATGAGCCAATATCCACTTCTAACAATTGCCATTCTTTTGTTGCTTGAAGAGAAATTCTATTAAAATTATCCAAATTAACAAGCATTATTAAATGCTAAGAGCATATATATTTTTAATCCAACATTTTTACTACTTCAAATATTACTTTTAGTGGATATGTGTGTTTCTCCATTGCACAGGCTGATAGACAATATATAATCAAAATAAAAAATGGGGCACCTACTTCAAACATGAGTATCCACTAAAAATAACACACACATCTCAATACAGCTTAAGCTTGGGGAAAAAAAAAAAAATTGTCTAGTATTATATAAATAAAAATTTTAAAAATTAAAAATGATTATATTCAAATATAAATTTTTATATTTCAAGTATTCAAATCTAGCTCTTCAGGAAAATATTACAACATTTATATTTGCAAAAGGAAATTAATCCTCTAAATATTAAGATTTATTTCTAATCTAAAAATACGACCAGCACAAATAAAATGGTGAACATTTTATAGATAAATATTCTCTCAATTTAAATTAAGTCAAAAGCAGATAGCAATATTGTTTTTGCATGTAAAATGTTCTGTAATGATGCAAATACATAAATGACAAGAATGAGAAGCAAATTGAAACTGCTATTTGACAGAACAATTCTATGAAAATTTACATATTTAAACATTGCTTCATTTTGCATTAAATTTTATAACCATATTGCTAAAAATCAAACTGAACAAGGCATAATCATAATTAAACTACAAGTTTATAGCTCACGAATGTTTTAGAAATGCAATAAACTTATTTTAGATATTTGTGAGAAAGTTTTCACAGCACATTTTCCTAAAGAAAAATATATTACCTTGCTGGAGAACTCCTGTACTTCCTGGAAGGTTTTGTACACTTCAGTAACTTCCCCATTTGACCAAGTCACCTACAATGGATACAACCAATTAGACTCTGCACTAATATCTCATACAAGTTGACCAATTTAACTGATGTAATCATTTTAAAAAGGATTCAGTGGCTAAGAAGGAAAAAAAAAAAAAAAAAAAAAAAAAAAAAAAGTCCTCTTCCAGCCACTTTTAAAATACCAATACTAATCTGAATACATTATACTTATACAGTCATCTAGGAATGGTTGTCTGATAATGTTTACTTGTAAGTGAAGAGACTATCTTTGCCTTGACCGAAATATAATTTTGGAATACAGATTGATACAATTGTTCTCCTTGTTATTAATATGAACTGTAAATTAAAAGGTGTTTTTGTACATACTCTTAAATGTATCCAAGTGATAAGGATACTGGTAAGTTATCCTTAACACTAGTTTAAAGAAGGTGGGGGGGGGATAGAAATCTTTCATGAAACTTTTTATAGAATAGACATTTTCTAAGATATCAAATATTAAAAGTATTTTTGATATCACTAGATACAAAATAAAATCAATCACAAATGCTGGCAAAATAAAAACAAAAAAGATTTAAAAGGCTATCATTGAGTGGAAGCGGAGAAATACAAGTCAAACACCAAAGTCGCTCAAAAAGTACCAAATATACGAGAATTTTAGTATAGCATAATGCAGGTATGACTTTTGAACATCTATAATTACATTTAATGACCATAGATTTCATAATAATCTTAAAATATTTTCATTGTATAAATTCGAAGATATTAATACATTTCAAGAGCTATTAACTGTTGCTTGAAATTTTGTTGAAACAAAAAGATTTTAAAATTAAAATTATCTTCCAAGAAATTAAGTGTAATGTGTAATGTTTTTTTAAATATTTCAAACATGTATAGCTGATGAAGAAAAAAATTAGGGGATATTGTTTACACAAGGAAAATATACTTACTTGCAGAATAAATTCCCTTGGCTTATCCACCAATCTACGAGTGCCTTTTACATTAATTTTGGTAACATGAGCTAAAGAAGAAATAATAAAAAAGTTTGCATATTTCTGTAATCTTAAAATACATTAAAATGTTACTAATGTAATCATTTTAAAAAAAAAAAATTTAAACCTTATTGCCACAACTATCAATTTCATGTTAATTTTAATCAATACATTGTCAAACATTTTGCATTAAATAACTTAGCTAACATAAAATCATATGCAAATTAACCTTGTCAATAGAATCCAATTTACTAATTATCTAGAATTTCTAAAACTCTGAATTAAGAGAATGAAAGAATTGATATTCAGTATTTACTTTAAAATGCAAATTAAAGTACATAAAAAGTGTCATGCTCCAAGTGAATACAATTTCAGTAAACATAACGATGTTAAGGAAACAGAGTTGTTTAGTTGTTAAACATCAAGATATTACATGATCCTCCAACATTAATTTAGCTACACATGAAAAAGAAAATTCAGTAGCACAAAATAATAACAAAAGTAAGACAGACAATATTACAAAAATTTAGTGCAATAACATGGACTTGCTGAAATAGAAAATATTTTTTTTTACATTTTCTTTATAAAATGATTGCTTTAAAAGTTAATTCAAATTGTATTATCCTGTTTACGAAAAATGTAATCAATGTATCAATTACTTAAATGTAGCAGTTCAATATGTATTGTTCTGATTGTATGAGATTACTTTATAATCATTTAAAAGAAAATGGAATATTTGAAGGAAGATGTGGCTGTTTTTTTTCTTAAGTCTTATGAAGATTCTTTGCTATAAAAGGTTAGCATTAAGTTATTCATTTTATGGGGATTTCAAAAGCAATTGCATTGAAACAAGCAGCAGCATGCTCAATGATAGAATGGAATATCTAGTCAATGATTTAATAGATACACAGTTCTTTGTTAAAGAGATTTGTATAGCTGAAACTTCAATGGAGTTATGTGATGAAAACAAAATATCTAAAAATGTAATTCTGTTAAATGAATTCTTAATCTAAATAAAATAATACTGTATAT
The DNA here is from genome assembly GCA_963932145.1 of Acanthosepion lycidas. Lineage (NCBI taxonomy): Eukaryota > Metazoa > Mollusca > Cephalopoda > Sepiida > Sepiidae > Acanthosepion > Acanthosepion lycidas. Next base: position 9,953,073 of record OZ010606.1, read on the forward strand.
TTCTTTCAAAAATGATAATTTGGATGTTTTATGTATATACCAATTCTTTTTGATGGATTAAAAGAAATGATGTGTCAAGTGTGTTAAACAGCAGAGAAAACAATACTATGTACATTTCATGGCTGTAGATCTTAATAGGGATTGAAATTTTCAGTACCTCTTTGTGTGTGTGTGGGGGGGATATGACATTTGGTTCACACACACACACACACAGATTGCTTCCTGCACCTCAAGGAATCAAATTCAAACAAGAGACAGTAACAATCTAAATCAACAAGATTGCTTCAGAAATTGAAAAAAAGAGTTCTCAAGTTGGACATGCAAAATTTCCAATTTTTAAGATTTTGTCTAATTGGAACCAAAAGACAACCATTTACAAGCAATGCTTAACTATAAGCAAAGAAATACTTTTACAATTGTTTATCAAAAGAATTTTCTATTAACTCAATGTTTGGTTCTGTGGTAAATTACTGAAGATAAAAATTTCTATCCCTAGCATCAGATTGATGAGAATTATCACCAAATTGACATAAAACAGCTGATTTCAACCCAAGAAAATCTAAAAAGAATAAATTGTCTTAATTTGTGAAAGAACATAAATTCAAGAAGATGTATTTACAATGTAGGAATAACTAAAAATTTGTATCTTGCAAATAAAATCTTAAAATATACTCTTAATCTAATTTGAAAGAGAATGAGGAACCAAATAAACTAGTGCTAAGAGTTATACAAATTAATTTTTTAAACATTTGATTGATATTTTTATGTCCAAAAGTTAAGCAAAGAGTTTGGGGGATCTATCAATATTTAAATGTTGAGAAAACTTGTATATACGATTTTTCTTTTTTTTAACTGCCAGTTTTACAAACTTCTCTCATATATATATATATATATATATATATATATATACACACACACAGTGTAAAAGCATGTGGGATACCCCGTCCTCATTAGCCAACAATCAGGGTAGGTAACAAAGTTTGTTTCTAAGGTGGTACTGCCACCAGACAGGGTATTGCTTTTTCTTTTTATTTATTCATTTATGTAGACATGACAGTCGCTGTGATTTTTTTTTTTTTTTTTTTTTTATGTAACTGCAAGTCAGATTTACAACTTTGCTTTTGTTAACCAATACACAATGTGCTCATAGCAACCATTATCAATGATGTACAATGGAAGGTGAACAGAAGTGTTTGATGTTGGAAGTAGCATTGTGTTGCAAGCATGGTTTTAATTAACTTTATTTTGAATCATGACCAGATCCAACTCGATGCCTGTTGAGCTGTTGGCTGGAGACAATGTGTAGCATGCTTCAGGCACCAGCCAGTTATGCCCACCTTCAAAAAGGAGGGAGAGATGACCGACCATCCAAGGAATTCACAGCACCTGACATGTCCACCAGTTTTTCTTTCGCCTGTGTGCTTCCTCCTCCTCCCATGGAACCTGTTAATTCCATTTGGAGGACACACTTCTTTGAATCAGGCTCCACTACAATGTCAGGGTGTGCGTCTGTCTGAATGATGTGTATCAGTAATTGCAGAGGTGTTCTAAGATCAACTAACACCATCCTATCACAGGCTCTACTCAGTAGAGTAATATTCAGAGTTATTTGGGCCTTTCACAAAGGGCGTTTACCTTCCTTGTGAAAACAGATCTTAGGTTCTCTAGCTGTTATAGGCTGTTTATTGGCTGCTTCACATTGTGCACTGACTAAATCCATGACCACTTCCAACACTTTATGATACAATATGTACATTTGCAGCAATTGCATGCATGCAGAGAGCACATGATGTAAAGTGCATCGATCACTTTGACATAATGCACATCCATTGGTGTCAGTGTACCCATCCCCACCAGCTTGAGGTTGGTTGCATTTGGTAGATCATAAGTAGATTGCAGGAGTAATGATATTGCCAATGGGTCCAATGCAATGAGGGTATTCCATGATAGCTTCATCAGACCAATATCACTCCATATAGTCCAAGTGAGAAACAGTAGTAGCTGTACACTGCTCTTCCTTGAAATTCCAGATTTCTTCAATGACCTTGTCTTCCCCACCCCCAAACTGTTTGGAGAAAAACTGGTTCCTCATGCTGCGCAGGCCAGCTCAATTGGTTCAACTCACCCGCATAATCTCCTAGGTTTGCAGACTGGATTCTGTTTGCATGTTTTTTTTTTTTTTTACTGCTGACCATTCGGTGACAGTTTTGATATCTGGCTGTAACCTGCTGAGTCATCATGTGACCTTGAACTCTTCCACTGAGGGGTATGGAAAGTTGCCAGTTTCCAGCATTGGTATAGAGTCCTACTATGGAGAAGCAGGGGGGGGGGGATTCATGCCACTTGCGTGGGTACTTGTTGATACACTGTTGCGTTCTGCTGAATGCGAGAGAGTAATATCATACACCTGCAATGGCCACAGAAGCTGGGGTAGCAAACCATGTTGGTAGCACCAAGCTTTCAGTTTGCTGGGGAGATGGGTTCTGTTGATTAATTTAAATCCATCTAGTGCCACTTTCTACACCTCTTTACCTCGGTGCTGATCAGTCAGCAGAATTCCATGCAGCTTCTCTAACCGTTGGGATCATGTTACCCCCACCAATGCAGAAGTGAATCTCCCTGACAGAGCCTCTGAGTAACCATAAGCTCTGGTTTTTCTTGGGTTTAGCCCTCATTCTTGCCCGGATGAAAAGCTTATGGTAGCACTGCCAACCTTAGATGGGACCAGAATGGTGATGTAATTCATGAATGCTCTAGAAAGAGGAAGGGCTATTTGTTTCTTAGTCATCACTCCTCTTGCTGTGTCCACTGCACCCTGTAATATGAGTTCCATAGACATAATGAAAAGAAGTGGTGAAATCACACACCCCATCATGATGCCAACCTTGAGGGCCTGCCACTTGGTTGTGTGGTTACCAATGATGAATTGCATAAACATTGCTCCAAATTATTTCATTATAAATTCACCAACCTTACTAGGGAAACTGAAAAATTTGATAGAAATTTGAATTAGATCATAAGGAACCGATTCATATGCATTTGCGAGATCAAGCCAAATTACATGTAGCTCAGTTTTATTTTGTTTGGCTGATAGGACAGAGTTCCAAATCATCTGTGAATGCTCCAGACAGCCAGAGAAACCATCTGGACAGCTGTGTTTATAATAATTCCTAGCAGGAATGGACAAGGACCCCTAAAAATATTTTCCCCCCTCCACATTAAAGAGGGATATGGGGTGGAAATTTGTACTGCCTTTTGCATTCTTTTCCTTATGTATCCAAATGCAACCTGCCACACACCATTCTTGTGGTTCAATATCTTGTTTCCATGCCCACTGAAGGAGGATGATGAGTTGCTTCAGGACGTTTAGACAATTCTTATATAGCTTGTAAAATATTCCATTTATTCCAGGTGCACTACCGGCATGGGATTTGTGGACAAATTCCTGAATTTCCCCTCAACTGTCAGTTGTCATTAAACATGATCTCTGGATCTTGGAGCTTAGGAAGGTCATTCATAGGAAGGACTGGAACATCTTTTCAAGCATCAGAATAAGTCATCCTCTGGTGGTTCTAGAGTTACTCCTGCAGTATGTCAAGTTTGCTGCTCTTAGTCTTCTTGAACAGCTTTTTAGCAAAAGCATAAGAATTATTGTAAAATGATCCTTAAGACTGTCACTTTTTTCTTTTGATGTTTTCTTTGGTTCTCAGCTCTAGAGATCACCAAGATAGCAATCACACGTAACTGATGTCAAGTCCATTATATATATATATATATATATATATATATATTATATAAAGGCAATTTTAAATCGTTGCTAATTTTTCTAAAAATGCCTAGAAAATCTGTCAATAAATTGTTTGTCAGTCAAGGACTAACTGATGAAGAAATCTTAAATGAAATGTGAACTCTAAGCAGTTTAAATTGGCAAAGTTGGTGAATTGTTTTCTTTAGAATGTTTGGCAATCCATTTGAACTTTATAAAATGATAAATAGTAAAATATTATTATAGTTGTTTCACATATTTATTTCTTTATAAAGTAGTAAACATTGCATCAATTGCTTCACAGTTTTAGAATATTGTAAATATAAAATTATTCTTGTAAATAAACAATCTTATAGTGTTTAATACTTTTGTTGTAAATTCCCAAGAACAAAGAAACTGTATATATTCACTTTTGGGTTTTATTAAAATTCTGATCACTTTAAAAAATATTGCCAAGAGAGTGAAAGTAGTATGAAATAGCAGCATCAAGGAGAAAAAAAAATCCTCCTGACATCATATTTTTATGGGCATAAAGGTTAAACTTTGCCAAAATTTAATTATGAAATATTTTAATCTTTCCTCTTTAAAATAATCAATACAAAGCATTTACAACTGGGTTATTTTTAAACCCATCTTTCTATTCCTTACAACATCCAAGGAATTGTTCATTGGTAATTAGAATAAATATATATATATATATATATATATATATATATATATATATATAAGTGTGTATGTGTGTGTGGTAAAGATTCTCAAACTGTTAAAAGAAGTGATAAATCTCTTGCATATTACACATAAAAGTCACTTACCTTTATCCTTGTGTGTTGGAGAGGTGTTTGATACACACCTGCTACAACAGTAAGGTCCAGTACCTGGTTTGGGAGGTGATGGACTTGAAGTACAGTTATGACAACACAGGCACTTATCCTGTAAAAAAAGAAATTAGAGCCATTAAATGCTAAGTATATTAATATAAATTATTCACATACGCAAACATACTATAAATGTCAAATTAAATTCAATCAAGTATTTGGCATTCCAACAAATGGAAAGACATTTATAAATCTGATAAAAGTGATGTTTATAATGGTAATAATTATGTTAGATTTGAAAAGGATTGTTTTTCAAAAGGTTTCCAAATAGAACCTACCACTTGTTATGACAATCTTACAGATTCCAAAAAAATAAAATTTATTCAAAGAACTTAGTTAAAACTTTTAGTTTATAATCAATATGCATTTAATTTTAATTTCATGACCTAACCTGATTAGATAGAGTTTAACAATAAATTAATGTCAGAGTTCTTTAGATAATTTTACCAAGTAGAACAAGAGAAAATTGAAAGCAGTGGGGGGGGGGGGAGAATAACCAAAATGAATAGTCCAAATGTAAAGGCATAAAAAAGAAATTCCTTTTCTTTAATAAACTACTTCTAAAGTTATGTAGAGTGAATCTTTATCAAAATTGAGTAAATTTTACAAACTCAGCAAGAATATAATCATTAGGAATTCCAGCTAGTTGCTAATTGCCAGTTCACTGGGGTCCTGGCAATCAATGCAGACATCCCCTGGGGGGTTACTTCTTGGACCAACCCTCTTTTTACTTTAAATAAATGATCTGCATTTGTGAATATCTATGACAATGATACAATATATGGTTGCACTTCCAAAATTTGTGATGACCAGAGATTGGCACCTGATCTCTCATCCGATCTAATTCCAACATCTCAGAGGGGAAGAGTTGCATTCATTCATTCATTCATTAATGATCAGGCGCCGAACTACCACTAGTCATGATGAACGGATGTCCCATCATAGAGGCACCATGCCTTCAGCAACTACCCTTAGACCTCAAGCAGAACTCATACATACAATCCATCAAAACAAATTGAGGAAAAATGGTCAGTTTCCTGTACCGACCCAGTAAATATCAGACTCCTCATGCTATCCTCTACAAGAGCTAAAAATGGAGTACTGCAGTCATATTTGGGTGGGAGTTGCCCAGACCTCACTTTTCCTCGACAGGGTCCAAGAGTGTGTCTGCATCCTTGTGGGCAACATTTTCCACACTGCAACTCCTATCACAGACAGGATGTGGCAAGCCTTTCAATGCTCTATTGCTACTTCCATGGAAAATGCTCAGATGGATTACATTCCTTAGTTCCACCAGTTATGACTTTCACGGCTAGGACCTGCCCTGCCACTCAACATTGTAGCAAGCCACCCTCATTCTCTCCATATTCCATTAGTGAGAAGTTCCACTCAAGCAGCTTCTTCTCGTGAACCACTTCTTTAAAAAATTACTTCACTGCTTTAGAATAAATTCCAAGTTATGCTATTCTATTAGCTGGTGTTCCCAAGAGGAACCTCAACTAAGTTGAAATCAGACTCAACACTGTTTAATGTTTAACTTTGATGATTGAACAAAAACCAGTATTATCAGCAAGATTCAATTATAGACAGAGTACATTTTTAATCATTGTTAGTGAATTTAAAAGAAAAAAAAAAAAAAAAAAAAAAAAAAAAAAAAAACACTAAATAAAAATACACTAAAAATCCTCATTACCACAAAGATCACACTCCCTTGCTTGAAAATGGCAAAGTATTAGCTGAAAGCTTACAGAACAATTTGCACTATAGATAATTTCTCCACATAGCCCTATTAAAAAAAAAAAAAAAAAAAAAAAAAAAAAAATTCGTAAGAAAAGTTATTTAAAGTTATTGTTTTTAAATTTACAAAATATTCCTTGTCTTGTATTTAACTAAATTCATTATAATATAACAAATTCATTAGTAAATACGGATCTTATCCAAATTACCAGAAGCAAATTTACAGTAGTGCGTGTATATAAACTAAATTGTTAATTACTGATGAAGCGGATTATAATTTATGTCACAATAGGAGAAAGTGAAAACAACTTGGAGTTTTGTCTGATTGATCTCCATTGCAAAAGATAAAGTGGCAAATTAAATGTTTTCATAAGAAAGAAAAAAAAAAAAATCAAATGTTTATTATAATTATGTCTAACTTCTTATAAAAGCCAAATGAAAATAAACCCATAAAATAGTGATAATGAAAATTCTTCCTAAATAATTTCTAGATTCTGATGTCATAATCAAGTCATCCATAAAAGCTTACATTGAAGTAAATAACCAAAAGAAATGGATTGAAAATTTCAACAGGAAATCAAGACAAAAAAAAATTTAAAGAGCAATGCCTTTAAAAAAAAAAAAAAAAAAGGCCTTAGCTTTAAACAGTAATTTAATACTAAAAAGTTATTTTTCAGTTTTTGTCATTAAAGTCACAATGACTAAATTGCAGACATCTTTTATTAAAGCAAAATTAACCCAAATTCCCAGCATCAATGTAAAAAAAAAAAAAAAAAAAAAAAAAAAAAAAAAAAAGTGCCATCTTATAATTGTCATCATTTTTGTTGGGTTATATAAAGCAGTTGTGGTTTAAAAAATATCCTACCATTGTTTGCAGTAATGCTGCTTGTATTAAACCATAGTACTTGTTTTAATAACAAAATTGCAAGGTCCTGTGAATACTTCATTTTATGAGTGTCTCCCAGCCCAAGGACAAATCTGTTAGAAGTGAAGGAGTTTATTGGTTTATGGCAGTTCTCATGTCTGAAGAGAAAATGGTCAGGAGGGAGTTGATGACAAAGTTAAGCAGTGTTGAAATAATTGTGTGTGTGTGTGTGCGTGATTAATGTAGATTTGGGCAGCAACCTTTTATTATTATTATTATTATTTAGTTTTTACAGCGTTCTTGCATTTTCCATTTGGTGGGAGTGAGCAAGTACAAAAACTGCCTAAACTGTCGATTGCCCCCAAGACTTTCAGCCACTTTTGCCATTTTCAAGGGGGTTGTTTTTGGTGACGTTAGTTTATTTTCATGTTTTGACTGTGAGATGTTGTTCATGAATTATAGTAGGAGCATGGTTGGAATTTGAGTGGGTGACTTTTGTATTACATGTTGATAAATGTTTTTTTTTTTTTATGGTGCTTTGCTCCGATAAGTAACATGTCAGGTGTCTACTCAAGGAGGTGGCCGTATGGCCTATATATATATATATATATATATATATATATATATATATATATATAATTTAAAACATGACAAAATCATTTGCTGTGGTATTTTTATTAATTGTAAAACTCTTCAGTTCCAAGTGGCAGGAGCTTATTGTGGTTCCCTAAATCTGTGAGGAGAAAGCTTATTGTTGGCTTGAGCTCAAGTCTGTCTCTAAACAGCAGTGAAATAAGACAAAGAAAAAAAATAAATAAAAATAATCAAAGGATTGACATGCTGAAGTATATAAAAGCACAACGAAATCAATACTTTGTCTTGTATAATATCTAACTCAAGTATATTGCTATTCTCAGGTTTGTGAAATCAAAGCAAATACCATTTCATTGACAATGTGACAAAAAAGATTTTAAGACTCTGGATCATAGTGAAAAAGGTAGCAAGGATTGCACAAGAACAACTCTGGAAAAGCAACAGTGTCTGATATAGAGAAAGGGGGGTGGAGAAAAAAAAAAAGAAAAGAGAAACAAGACCAACAATTGAGAAATTAATCACAACTACAGCAACATTTTTCCAAGTATTAAAAAAAAATCCATGAAGTCAGTGAAAGATGAGCAAGATATTCCTGTGATTTTCTTAACAGCATGAAAACTGAATTCTCATCTGGCCTGACATTGTAAGAAAAAGCTACCAGTTTCCATGAACAAATTCAGAACAGTGAAGCATAACTAGATTCTTTGAAACAATTTAAGTGCCAAGCTGGTTAAATTGTTGTTTCAAAAGTTGTCACAGCCTTAGGAAACTGTTCCTGAAGAAAGTTTATGTATATCATTATAGAAAAATTCAAACTACAATCATCAATAAAGAAAATTGTGCAATGTTGACTAAATAAAATGCCTGCCGGAAGAAAAGCCAGCATTGGGACAAAGTGCAGAAGGATCACACGTTCCTCACCCTTGCATTAATGCCACTAGAACTCAAATTACTACTTGTCTGCATTGTATATTATGCTAATCCAGGTTTCAAGAATTGGTGGGTGGGCATTTAATCAAAGTGGGCAAGGTGTTGGTCTTGTAAAATACAAATCACAAAAAGCATGGATGACATATCCACATTTTACATTTTGTTCTTTTGGAAGATTTCTATCTGCTGCCAGATTACCCTGAGCAAGTATTGGACTCAAAAACAATATGTCCTACTGCTTATTGACAATGCAGTGTCACACAGTATGAAAAAACAATTAGAATAACCAGACAGGACTATCAAGCATCCTTCCCTCCCCTACACAACATCAGTGCTATAGCAGCCTGATCAGGGAACCATTGCAACAAACAAATATTATCATCATATGTTGCATGCCATCACCAGTGAAGTCACTGACAAAGGACCATTGTAAATTACTAAGTCAGTCACAGCAAAGAAAGCTTTGTTCACTATGGCCAATTCTTGGGACAGCAACAAGCCACTGACAGTCACAAACTACTGGTACAATAGTGTGCATGACAGCAAAATAGACACTTGTCCAGATCAAAAGTGTGACCATTGAAAAATCAGAGAATTGTCAACAAAAAGGTTGTGATCAATGTTTGGGAAAACAGTGATAACATTGGTATAGACATTCGGCAATGATCAGATTATCAAGAATGAGGAACAATTAAAAGATACCACAGATAAGAGAAATAAACACTGTTGATGCATCTGTCAAAGATGCTGACAAAGACAAAAGGAACACTTGAACCTCAAGCAACTTTATATTTTCATCACAAAAGATTTGATGCATCACCTCAACAAATTCAACAAGGACTTGATGCACTTCCTGTGCATAAAAGGAAATGTACTTTCTTATAAATCATGACTAAATTTTCAACTCCATTTTGCTAAATGGAATAACATTGTACAAATCAAAAACTTAAGCAACATTTTTTTTTTCTTACACATTTTATCAGTTGAATGAAAGCAAACTTTAAATCTCTTTTGTGCATGTTCAATATAGCTTCTAAGATCAGATCAATTATTCTAATAAAATACAAGCTGTCTTATTCAAATAATCAACTTGCCACTATTTGCTACCCTGCCACAAAAAAAAAAAAAAAAAAAATTTACAAAGAGTGAAGACACAATGACACTTGTTTTGTTACTGCTTTCCTTGATTTTTTTTTTTTTGAGAGTTGTATGTCCATTGAGACAATTCAATATAAATAAGGATCATTTTGGCTCACACATTTTTTGGCTTAATTACACTTGCATAGAAACATTTTATTATGATCTGATTTTTAAACTTATCTCCCATATTGTAATAGTCTATTTGTTTTGGCTCACAAACACTTAAAACCATAGTTGGGCCATAAAATATTACCCTACCATTTTATTTCTTTTGTTGATTTTAAACATTCCAAAAAAAAAAAAAAAAAAAAAAAAAAAAAAAAAAAAATCAAATGGGTAAAATGCCTTATCTCTAAGAGTAGGGCAATATAATAGTTTATAATAAAATTGTCATATTTCCCTGGCTTCAAGGATATGATTTCCACCATCACCCACTACTGTGGAAAATCATCCTCAATATCTTGCAAGAAGACAAAAGTTACTTTGACTTAATTCTATGGCTATTTTGTTTTTTACACCCCAAATTTTGAAAATCAAAACATTATGTTTAATTGTAAATAAGACTTAAGTACTTTATCTTTAATATTCATTACACGATCATTGATTTTTCTTAAAATATTCATATAGATACATAAAATTTAATATTTCTAGTAGAAAAACTCAAAAAGTGCCCATATAATTCAAAACAAATACATGCCATTTTGGAAAATCTTTATAATCTAAAAAAAAAAAAAAAAAAAAACTCAAGAATTTGAAAGTTTACAAAGCAAAATTAAAACTGGAATGTATGCATTTTTTTTTTTTTTTAATAGATGTGCATATTACTAAAACAGTGAAAAATCAGTAATTTACAAAGCAAAAAAAAAAAAAGCAAAAAAAAAAAAAAAAAAAATCACCTTGACAGCAAGCAATCTAGAACATTAACTTTTTCTGCAAGAAAATGAAAATCATTATCCACAGAAAGTAAACATTTTTCAATTCTTATCAGCATAAAAAAAATTCCAAGTAACTGCATTGATGGCATTTTCAAATTACTAATGGCAACTGATTTGTATTAATGACAGGGGTCAAAAGATATTTGTAATCTAAGAACAACTTCAAGTGTTCAGATGCATGCAAAGAAAACTTAGGCTACAGAAAAGAAATAAAGTAGGCACTTTTTACAGGTGCAACATGAACCTGAAATTAAAAAGCAAGTTTCAAGTATCTATTCCAATTCTAAGAGGCCTGGTTGTTGCAAATCCTTCAAAGTTTTCAAAAGGCTGCCCAAGTTTAAGATGAAAGATAGAGTAATTGAGCAGTAAATTACTGTCTATTTCTGAGATGCGGTATTATGTACATTATTTACATACTTCGGAATGGGATCATACATATATTGACAGGATGAGGACTTAGCAATGGGCTCGCCATTATCACCAGCAATGGCAAATATATACATGGAATACTTTGAGGAAATGGTATTAGAATCTATATTTCTAAAACCAACTCTATGGTTAAAGTATGTGGATGACACCTTCATACTCTGGCCACACCAGGAAGATGTTCAGTTTCTACTGGACCATGTGAACTCAATAAGACCTTTGATACAGTTCATGATGGAGAAAGAGAGTAACAGCACACTCCCATTCCTGGATGTTCTAATATCTCGAACAGAGCATAAGATCAAGACATCTGTATACCGTAAACCAACATTCACCGGACAGTACCTCAATTTCAACTCTGCTGCTTACAACACCAAGCAAAAGTTATAAGTGGCGACCCAGAGACATTAGATAAAGAATTGGACAGTATAAATAATACCCTACAACGTAACAACTATCCTGGGTACACGGCAGCAGCCTAAATAAACTGGGATAGGCGGGTACAAGCAGAGGACAACAACACTCGGAAAATAGTCTGCCTGCCTTGTGAAGGCGTTATCAGAGAAAATACAAAGGATATGTGGTCCATATAACATCAGGACAACCTTTAAAAGCTGGACAACAATTCACAGATCTCTCTCCTAAGTAAGAACCCCGCCAGAGGAGAACATGACTAAAGACTGTGTACGCCATCCCATGCAGCTGCAGAAAGAAATATAAAGGGGGAGACAGGCCACCCCCTTAAGGTAAGGGCTTCAAGAACCCCAGAAAGCTGTAACACGAGGTAGAAGTGGAAAAATCAGGCATGGCTGACCACATATGGAGAGGAAAGGGAGATCACCGCCCTCTGTGAGATCAAGTTGAAATCATAGACAAAGAACATCATTGGAAAATTCATAAACTTAATCAATCAGCACATATACTAGGCCACAAAATCTGAGTCGACCAAGCATAGAAATGAATACAATATGGGAACCAGTAATAAGGAGTACTAGAGAAAAGCAGTAATAACAATGAGAATTGCAATATGAGCACTGGTAAAATTGGTTGCTGAAAAATTAGGTTTATAATACCCAGAAATTCATACACAAATGTCCTGAAGGATACATGGAACAGTGGATAAAGGTGTTATTTATATCCAGTAAAAGGACCCAAATAGTGCAAGTTCAATACCTGGTTAAGGCAGTGGAGAACTTTTCAGAGGGGAATAACAGGAGATAACTGGAACTAGGACAGTCTACCCCAGCAAGCAAAATAAAGGATTCAGTTCGACATTCCAACCACATGAAGAAGGCCAGAGTGTAGAACAGCCGAAAATGGCAACAAAAATGTAAATAGCGCTCAATTGCAGCTTACATAAACCAAGACTATTGTACATTTTTTAGTGCCTCCAGTGGGAATCCATTTCTTTCAGTCTTTGCAATTGAAGTGGATCAAAATATACAGTATATTACAAGTTCACAATTGCTAGAAAACTATTCAGCAAGACTTGTCATAATTCCTTGATAAAGACTTCCTCCTTATGGCAATCCATTGAATCGTCAATTTTTTTTTTTTTTTTTTTTTTTTTTTATTTCATTTCTCTGGGAGTTTACCTGGCCTTCATTTCTTCAATGTTCTCATCTTAAATTCTCCTATTGCAAGATCTGTTTTCTCACCATACTCAAACATTTGTTTCAATACTTCAATGAGGTATCTTGCAGATTTCATGAGGTCAGATGTTTTGAAACCGCTTTTACTTTTTCTACCATATTCCAGACACTAAGACAATTTCGGTCTTCAGCTCACAGATATCCCAAAATACCATATGCTGGTAATAAAAGACTTGTTAAACAACTATCAGAAATCAAGAAGGGAAGTGACATCAAAAGTAATTTCCATTTGAGATTAAGATATTCAACACTCCAAAACAAAACGGCAATTAAAAAGGTGTAACAACTTTGGTTGTTAAAAATATACTTATTTTCAATATAGCAGCAAAGGGCAGAAAATATTTAGAAGAAAGATCTTTGAGCAGACTTCCATCTTGAACAGTTCCTGACAATATGGCACCAGAACGAAGGAGTTTAAATATTTTTTTTTTTTTTTAGACTTGTTTTACAGAATATTGAAAAATTTACATAAAGTTGAAACTGAAGATTGACACAAGGTGAATGCTGAGCAGAGAGACAACAAAGTAATAACAGTAATAAAGCCTATGGTTAAAACAATTTTTTTTTTTTTTGAAATTCTTTAAAAAAAATAATTTCAGCTAATTTCTCTTCAAAATGAGATTAAGAAAAAAAAAAGAAAAAAAAAAAAAAAAAGTTATTGTATGAACTACTGAAAAACTATACTGCTGCTGACCTAGTCATATGGCTATTCTAGATTATATTTTCTGTCTAAATTTCTGGGACAAGTTATTTACAGTCAGACTAATGTCTTCATCTTTGTTATTATCACAACATTTCAGCCAGTACATTTGCCAGACTTCAGGTGCCTGCCAATCTGAGTAACCTCAGGAAATTTCCCTGAAGAATATCCAGAGAGCACAACAGATGATTTTATAAAGATGAAGGCATTAGTTCAATGCATGTAAAAGTTATTGGTACAGTTTGTATCATTTTTATTTAGTAAGACCATTATTGAAAGCGGTCCTTTACTTGCCTAAACAAAAGGGCAAATTTCACACAAAGTAATGTAGGCTAGAATTATTTGGCATTTGATTGAACACATTAGCTATGGCTTACTGAGTTTTTTAACCATTACATTATGTAAGTCACCTTATTACTGACTTATGCTTAACAATTTTCTCAGTCTTATTAGCTTGAAAGGGTGAAAAAGATTTTGCAATAAATTTGTTTTTCATAAGAGAGCTCAACTTGTTTAATGAAGGATCTATGGCATTTTAAATTTTAAAGATGTGCCATTTTTACCATTAACAATTCTACAGAGATACTTTACATCAAAAAATTAAATTGGGAAAATTACAGAAAACTTAATTTTGCAGCTATTAAAAAAGTTAATTTTTTTTTTTTTTCAGAGACTTGTGATTTTATTTTTCTTAAAATTCCTGATCTATTATCAACTTTTTTTTTTTTCAAGAATTCATTATGATGTTATTTTAATCTTTGATCAGAATGTCAGGAAAATGATTTTGAATTGTTCTGGGCATCTTATATACTAATGAATGGTTGCTTACCCACTGCAACACATATTTCAAGGAAGTCACCATAGTTTGTTTTTTTTTTTTAACCCAAGTACTTTTTATCTTTTCTAAGGTCATCTTCAGGGGGTAAATTACAAAGACAAACATTGTAACCGAGATAAAAATCTACATTCCATTTGGATGGTGATTTTTAAAAACACATGTGAATGCACTGTTATAGTAGTTTTAGAATTTTAAATTCATCCATTGCAGTTATGGAATATTTTGGGGCAAAACAAGCATTTCACTATAAGGGAAGTGACTGGAAATTAGTAGAAATGTAAAATGACATTAAATGTTATATGCACTTTAATATGTTGTTGCTACATTTGTAATAAATTTTGTTGAGTGTTGGCTGGATGATTTTGATAGAGAGGGCCTTCCAGAATTTGAAGTTTTTGTTTGTTTTCATGATGTAGTATATAAGTAGATGCATATTATTCAATGAAACATATTTGAATGAAGATATGCTGCATATATCATACACACACAGGAGAAAGAGACCACTAAGAATATTTCTGGTGGTCTACTATTCAGCCATTGCAAATGCTAAAGATGTATTTATTAAACAGCTTAAATTTTCATAACCAAATTACTTCCTCCCCTCCCTTAAAGTAAAGGTTGTTTTGAAACCCACTCTGGTATTTTCAAAGATGGTAAATCATTTTTCCCTACAGTTTTCATACCAAACATAATAAAGTTAAAAGAATATAAAAAAAAATATGTAAATCTATTTAAAAATTATTTGCCTATATCAAACACTAGTCTCCTCTTAACAAAAATTAGAAATATTACTATTATTAAAAGTTGATAAGTTAGAAAAATCAAGAAAAAGAAAAAGTAAACTAGTTTGATAAAAATCTAACACACACCATTATTGCTTTCAGTAAATTAAACAAAAAGTATTTTTCATAAGAAATACACGAAGGCCAGATATAAATAACAGGTTTTTATTGAAATCTAAAGATAGCTGCTATTGCTGTATCAATAGTTCAGAGTTATTAGAGTTCAACTACACTAGCACTTAGTAGGCATTAAATAGTCACATGGAAAACAGGCTCAAAAAAAAAAAAAAAAAAAAAAAAAAACAGATTTGATCTTTGAGTAATTAAAATGGAAAGAAAAATTTATTTAAAAAAATAACTTTGCAACTAATTTTAATCCAAAAAGTTAGACAAAAAAGAAAGCAAAATAAACTCATTTCATACATATAAATGTATATTTGCACACCAACCTTTCTTTTCAACATCTTTCATTAAATATAGCAGACAAGGAAGATTTAATTTTTTTTTAGTTTTTCTGTTTTGTAGGATTAAGTGAGTAGAAAGATTTTCCATAATTTTCATTGTCCCATGTGCTTTCGGCCACTTTAGCCATTTTCAAGAGTGTTATTAGTTTTTCCACATGTTTTGACCATTAAGTTATAGTCATGTGTAGTTTTGACCATTAAGTTATAGTCATGTGTAGTTTTGACCATTAAGTTATAGTCATGTGTAGTTTTGACCATTAAGTTATAGTCATGTGTAGTTTTGACCATTAAGTTATAGTCATGTGTAGTTTTGACCATTAAGTTATAGTCATGTGTAGTTTTGACCATTAAGTTATAGTCATGTGTAGTTTTGACCATTAAGTTATAGTCATGTGTAGTTTTGACCATTAAGTTATAGTCATGTGTAGTTTTGACCATTAAGTTATAGTCATGTGTAGTTTTGAATAGGAACATTTACTCCAAGCCTTCACTTGTTGAGTGCAGCTGAAATTTGTGTGAGCATCTATTTTTTTTTTTTTTTTTTTTTTTTTAAATAGAAAACTTCATTTCCACTGTTAAATAAGGTGAAGATGATAGAAGAGAGAGATGTTTGATATATAGGATCAATATAATAATTCTAATTCTTGAAAATGACTAAAGAGCTTGGAACAATGAAAACTATAGAAAATTTCTGTACTACCTTACTACCACAAAATAGGAAAACTAAAATCAAAATCTTCCTTGTCTGCCATATTTAATTTTTTATATATATATATATATATATATATATATATATATATATATATATATATATATATATATACACACACACACACACACACACACGTGTGTGTGTGTACGTATGTTTTCTCATGCCTTGTTCTTGGACTAACAACGGTACCATTTCCATTTTGAATGACGATAAGCTTCATATATTTTCAATTTACATACAACACAAAAAGGATTACGGAAAGGAGAAATCGAAAAAAAAAAAAAAAAAAAAAAAAAGCAGAGGTTGGGGAAGAAAAAATTACTTTACACAAAAGAGCAGAAAAGTTGGGGATTGAACAATAGCAGAAATTTAATTGTCTTTGTCAAAAAATTAATGAAAAAAGAGCATTTTGGGAAAACTGGACAGGATAGAAACATTATGGTTAAAATGGTTACATTAAATATTAAGGAAAAAATGAGAATTATCAAATTAGCTTTTATATTTAAAAAATAAAAAAGCCAAGAGTATTTTCTATGGTTTTCTACATTTTTTTTCTTTTTTTTTTTTTTACTGCAAGTTAATCTGTTGCTCTTGAGGGAAGAGAAAAAGTGTGAGTGGGGGAGGGTATTGTGCTGCTTTGCACTCAATATGAAACTGTAGCAGTAACAGAAGAGTTGTGTAAAAACTTGTCACACAATCCATTTTTACCACTGTACTATTGGTGAATATTTATAGGGTGCTGCATACCCCTGAATATTCGTTACAAGAAGATTGCAGTTCTCAAGAGAAAGGGTGACATCATTAAGCTACTAACTTAACAGATAAAAACAAAACATACATATATATGTAAATATTTTTCTTTCAAGTAACATAAAATTACTAGTTTTTAAGTTCATAATAGGAGAAAATTTAATAAAGTTTTACAGAATTTTAAAGAGCTGCACTAAAAATTTTATAACATTTTTTTTTTCTTTTCTTTGTAAAAATCATGTTCATATATGTCCAGACACAGACGAGTATAATTCTCCATAGATTTTTCTTTATTATCTGTGAGTTCCCATGCAATCTTGTAAAAGAAAGTGGATTGTTTTGCCCACCGTTTGCTTTCTCCAAAGTTTGTAATTCTCTCTGACTGGTTGCCACCCAAGGTTAGAGAGCAGTTACAACTTATTTAACCTATAGCTGGGAGAAAGAAAAGAGTCATGTCTTTCCCAAGGACATTTTATATGTTAGACTCCATTTTAAAAATAAAAAATAGAGAACAAAAAAAAGTAGCAATATTGTATAAGTTTAAGAACGCTGTGTCATTTAGGACAGTATTTAATTGAATCCAATGACAATTACATTATATTCAAAATAAGTATATATTCTATTTGTATTTTTGACAATTTAAAATTATTTAGACAATATATAAGTTATAAGAAAGAGTTAGCATATTCACTAATAGTAATTATTATAGAAATAAAAATTCTACCAAGGAAAGACAGAAACAAAACAGAATCTTGAATTAAAAAGCAAAGAAAAAAAAAAAAAAAAAAAAAAAAAAAAAAGACTGTGTGCGTGTATATATATATATATATATATATATAAATAAATAAAAAAAGCTACACATCTTGTAATGTCCAAATTCAATAGGTTATATCTCCATATATAAAAAAAAAAAAAAAAAAAAAAAAAAAAAAAAAGGAAAAAGATTGCTTTTAAGTTACATGTGTAATAACAGTGTTTACTTTTAGAAATAGTACCAAAATTGCTGTATTTTAACAAAGTCATGTTTTCTACATATATTTTCATTAAAAATGCAGCACAAATATAACAATTTTTATGTGCAGTTTATAGAGAAGGTACAGTGATTGTGTCAAATCTAATCTGCAAATTTTCATGCTGGAAATTTTACTGAACAATATTCAAATAGAAACATTGGGCTTAATAGCAACAAAAATAAAGACATTATTTGAGAATAAACTAATATATAATGTAGGAGAGCCACAATATATTCAAAATATCCAAATGAAGTGATGAAAATCATTTGAATCGGTTTGTTTATGCTAATTTTTGGACTGTTTAGTTGTCACTAATGAAAATGAGGATTCATCACATGGGATCATAAACCAAGGCAAGTGAACCACAAGTAAAAATATGTGGATGTATATATGGTGGGGAGCAGTCCCTAGAGAATTAAACAATTTATTCAAACAAATACTTCTTCCAATTAAACCAATTGTAGGCAGCAATCAGAATTTGTTTAGATGAAGGACACAATACTGCAGCAGGGTAACATTAGACTTGTTTCTTTGCTGACTAGTCAAAAATTGTTACAGTTCAACTGGAAAGTTTTCCCTCATCTGCTCTATCCAGCAGAAATTGCACTTTTAGATTACCATTTACTTTAATCTTTACAGAATTTTCTTAAATTGGGGGTGAGGAGAATTCAGTTCCTTAGAAGATGGAAAAAAACAAAAACATTCCCAGAGAACTGAATTATGAACTTGCCCAAAAGAGGAAATAGTAAACATGTTGGAAAAAAAAAAAAAAAAAAAAAAAAAAAAAAGAGGGGAGGGGACAAAGAAAAAATTAACAGATTAAATCTTTTACATCACTCAATATATAACACACAAACTTACAGTTCAATAGTTTATCAGTTAAATTTCACAACTTAAAATGTCTAATTCAAATTATTCTGGAAGTTTACTAGCTATGAAGATGTAAATCCACATTCTGTATTCCAATAAACATTTACATTGTATATTGTAAATTTTACAATATATGAAAATAAACCCATATGAACAAAGATTTCTGATGGAATGTTTCGGTAAAAAAATTTAGCCTATTTTGCATAAAAATTAAAATTTTCTTAAAAAAAAAAAAAAAAAAAAAAAAACGGGAAAAAATAAAGCAAGCGATAGTGAAAAATAAATTCAGATATCACTTAGAAAATTAAAAGTACTCAGTTTGGCAGAAGTAAATAAGTTGCATTTGAAAACTGATGAAAATAGACTGACATGCAGCATTGTTTTCTCACCACACAGGAAGGTGTGGATAACAAATTGGAGATGCAGTCATCAGGAAAATAAAAATAGAATATCAACAGATGACTGGAGAATGTGTTTGATGAAATACAAAGAAATTCTCCAGATAAAGACATTATCTGATCGTTTTCTGAAGATAATTGAATAAGAGCAAAAAAGTCATTTTTTTTTTCTCAACTATTCTAGCATTGAAAAGTTTGCACTGAAATATCAAATGTTTGTTTTTAATGATTGCCCCAAAAAATAAATTTCAAATAATTCGCAAAGAAAGATCAAATGATTTTTTTTTAATATAAAAATTATTTCCTTTTAATCGTTTTTAGAACCGCGGAAATTTTTATGAAAATTTTTATTTCATGACGTCAATGCAGGACCATAAATTTGTACAGGAAATTTGAACATTTGCAAAAAAAAAAAAAAAAAAAAAAAAAAAAAAAAAAAAATTGTTTTGCAAGTTCTTGTAAGAAAAATAAAATTAGATAATTCTCAGATTTTAATGAAACTTTTTAGGACTTATTCAGAAATTAAATTATTACTGAAACTTTTTTCTTTTTCAAAAAGTAAATCTTCATAAAATCTTCCCCCGCCCCATCTGTTACCGCCCACCTATTTAATTTTTATGAAATTTCAAGTTATTTTTTGTACCACTAAGTTAATAATGGTTATATTTGTTTTACTTTTGTTATAAGGACAAGTCCTCAGAGAATTTAATTCAATTTTTGGGGGTCAAACAGGACCCCCAGCTGTAGAAAATCTACCCTGAATTGTAAAATAAAACTAAAGTAAAACCAAGACTTGTTTGTTTTTGTTTTTTTAAGGAAAGCTTTTAATTTCTTTTAATAAAATAAAAAAATATATTGCAGACACTATTGTCCTAAGAAAAAAAAAAAAAAAAAAAGGAATTTTTTTTTTTTATGAATAATGAAATTTTATAAGCAATGTTTTCATTTTTTTTTTTTTTTTAATTTAATACACTTTAAAGTCTTAAATCTTTAAGTCGTAGCAGTGAAGTGATAATTCAATGACCCCCAGTTAGCATTTAAAAATAATTATAATTTTTTGCGTGTGCATAAATGTGGAAATTTTGTAAATAATGACAATGTCCATACACAACAACATTAACATTAGAAAATAAAAGTGGTTGGTACCTATGATAGAAAAGTTAATTTTCTAACATTCTCTCAACAAGTATCTTCGTAGGTGAGGCTAAAAGTCAAAATACCCAAGTCAATGAAATATTTAGTACCGTAGTTTGCTTAAAAAAAAAAAAAAAAAAAAAAAAAAAATTCAAATTTTAAGATTACTAAGTAGTTAAAGGGAAAAAAAAAAAAAAGACAAGACAAGAAGACATATTCCTCAAGAAATTTCTTTCATTTCTGTCCCTCTTAAATTTCCCAAACATGTCAACAAATCACAGAATACTTCAGAAAAACACATGTATGAAAAATGCTTTTCTGTAACATTTTTGTTCTAGTTTAAAAATCTTTCTTTATTAGTTAATTTCTCTCAAATAAAATTTCAGAATATTTGAATAATAGTATTTTATTTTTTAACATTTTTTTTTCTTCAAAAGATTTTTGTGATTATTACCAATCTGTAAATATGGACGAATTTATTTTTTCTGATAACTAGATCAACAAAAAAAAAAAAAAATATACACAGATGAGGTTTTTAAATTGAGGGCGCAATAGTAAGTTTTTTCGTTCAGTTATCACAAATTATAAATGAAAATCAATTGTTTGGTTTTGCAAATAAGACCTGTTTAATATTAAAATTAATATAAACAGAAGAAAATCAGTTATTTTAAAAAATCATATAGAAATGGTTCAAAACAAGATTCTCAAAGTCTAAACTTAGGACGAGAAAAGCCTGACACCTTTCTTTTCTTTAAATGATGTAAAAAAGAAAAACAATAAGTCTGTAGCGAGCCTGACAATCACATGCTGGATTATGGTACCAGATTTTTACAGTTCGATCGATGTAAATAATATCCACTAGTGAATTAAATGCAGTAAGACTAGATAGTCACTATAAAAAATAATTTCAAACGAGATATTTTGTAGGTTTATTTTTTTTTTTTTTTTTATAAACTATCCAAATTCCGGACCATTTTTAACACAGATGAACACACTGACAATTTTTTTCTTAGCCAGATTTCCAATAAAAATATATTTCAGTACCGCTAACAATTACAATATATACCAGTATTAGTACTGGTTTTGTTTTTTATATTTGTTACTAACAGCCAGATTTTTCTAGGCGACCTTCAATCTCATTCAGAAAAAAAGTGTTTGCCACTGTTTACCATCGTTAAATAAAAGTCACTTGCACCCATGCAAGTCAAATGTTTTTTTAAATCAAATAAATCTACACAAATTTATTTTTTAATACAATGTGTACACATTTTCTTGAAATAAAGAAAAAAATGTTATGCCCACTGTTTAAATTTTAAAAATTCATCAGAATGTCTAAAAAAATATAAGATTGATTAAATGCCTCAATGAATCCCCCAAAAAGAAAAGCTAAAGAGTTGTTTGGCCAGTAGATTTATGAGAGAGAGAGAGTTTTAGAGAGGTGCTCATTTTTATGCTCATCAGGACCACCTGAATATTTTTTAAATAAGAATGCCATCAAAATATCTAGTCAATTTATTTCTCAAGTGAAATTTAAAAACTTAGAAAATTGAAGAAACTAGAAATCAAAGTTCAAAGACTAGAGTTTAACACTAAACGTTTGGTGAAATATTTCAAAAATGGAAATAATTTAAAATTGTGGCAAAAGAACAAGTTTAGGGATGATGTCCCACTTGTGTTATAAACCCGGATGATTGAATCGAAAGAAGAAATGAATGAATTAATATGAATACTAGCATTCACCTCCGCCACCCAGTCTCCTAGAGTCAAGATAAAGAATTCAATTGCAAATTTATAAATATCACAATTCAAAAATTCACTGATAACGAGATCATAAAAAACATGCTCGATGTATGTTAAATTAGAATAGATTGAAATTGCCTTTAACAAAATAAATTGTGCAATATTGTTGAGTGGTAGAGGTGAGGAATGTGCCGGTCTTGAAGCCATATGTTGGGTAAGAAGCCGATCAGTACGAAAAGGGTTTTTTTTAGTTTTTTTTTATTAAGTTAGATTTTTAAAGAAAAGTTCCTAAAAAGTCATAAACAAGAATATAATAATAATTACAACAATAATAAAGATACATTCATTTAGCATTAAAAACGAAAATTTTTAATTAATTGAAACTAAAGGGTGGAAAAAAAGAAAAAAGGGGGAGGAATGTGACAAACGAAGGAAATAGCAAATTTAAACAGAAAAAGGTGGGGGCTGTTGAACGAACAGATATCAGAGTTCGTTTTAAAGACCGCTGTAATTAATAAGTTAGACTAGGTAAACAGCAAACTAAAGCCAGTTTTATTATTATTATTATTATTATTATCTAGCATTATTCAGTCTAGCTTTTCCTCACGAGAAGCTGCAATGCCGCCGCCATATTGGACTGTGGTGCCTGCTACTAATTCTCACGCGCTTGCGCATCCATACAACAAATGGAAGGCAACAGTGTGCGATTCACATTATTATTTGCTTACGTACGATTACTGGTGAGAATGACAGGGTTGTTTTTTTGTGTAAGTTAACGAACGTCTACAGGACTTCCTACATGTTGTCATCCCACCTCATTTTTGCAACTAAACAGTTTTGTTTTGAAGAAGACAACAAAGCTGCTTTCGTAAGAAGAGGAGACTGAGTGGATATTAGATATCTTAAACTTCGTGTTATTTTTATTCAATTGTGATACATTTCTTTTTTTGCATGCAAGAAATAAAATGGTTTCATAATAAAAATGGGCACAAACTACAAGTATTTTTTTTTTTTTTTTTTTACAACCTGATGCATTTTTTGCTTTAAAAAAAAAAGAAAAGAAAAAAAAAGGTGCAAATCATTTCTCTCTTGGTACAAAAAAAAAAAAAAAAAAAAAAAAAAAAACCTCATTTAGGGGCTTCCGACCAACATAAATTATTTGGGAATATAAAACAAATGCAAAAGAAAATAAAGCGCATTATTCGGTGTAAGAAAGTGTAGGAAAATCCAATGTAAAGAGATTGAGACATTAAGAGATTTTTTTTTTTTAGTTAACAAAAAAATAAAGTAAAAACGTAAATAGAACACCCCCGCAATAATGTCAGCTGGTATTTGTTTGACATTTCAGCTATAACAGCAATAAATTTAATTAATAAGACAATAAGAACATTGTTTTGTTAGGGCTGTTGTTGGTAATCTGCCATGTTTCTTGCACATTGAAATTATCGGGTATTATTATTTGTAATAATCAATTAAAAATTGTTAAAAAAAATAAATAAATAAATAAAAAATGAAAATAAATTTCCGAAAAACAAGATTTTAAAAAATGCTGAGGAGACAAAAAAAAATTAATTTTATTTTTACATCTCTGCAGCTAAAGATTTTTCTTTTTTAATTCTAATGAAGTTGAAAAATCGATTAAGCAATCTGATGAAGATAAAGACATAAAAACCAAAACAGGAGTAGAATGGATGGAAAGATAAAAGTAAAATAATGAGCAATATTTTGAAAGAAATATTTGATTTGAGTGAGGATTAAAAATTTATTGTATTTCATAAGATGAAACTGAAATCTCATCAAATCAACAAGCACCCGGCATTACTAGAATATTTTTTTTTTAATTTTTAATCAAGTTACTTTGCTAAAAATAAACACAAAATAATGTGCGTATCAAACAATTTCAAATAAAGCAATTTAAAAGAGGTGAAAAAACTCAAAGATAATTTTACTATGAGAAAAAAAAAAGTCTCTGCAATGAAAGGTAAGACAATATAAGTGATTTTTTAGTTTATATAAAAGAATTCTGACTAATTTTCACTAACAGACAAATTTCCAAAAAAGCGCATACCAAATTCAGCAGCAACACGTTTGTTTACATTCAATATAAACAATCGATAAGAAGGATGGCGAACTCGACAAGAAGGTATCATTGTTTAGACAGGTAAGCACACCTGGTTAGAGGTGACGATTAATAATAGTTTAAAAAATAAAGTTTATCATTTTAACCCAAGACAAAATAAAATCGCCCAAGTCTCATATCAGTAGAATGAACTCAAAAAAGAAATCCAGGGTGTTACTTGAAAAACAATCATAATTAAAAAAAAAAAAAAAATAAAAAATAAATCTATCGTTACAAAGAAAATAAAAAAAAAAAAAAAAAAAAAAAGGACCGTGCGTAACAAATCAAATATTTAATGGATAATATTCGTTTCTGTCTTTCAAGAATTAAAAAAATATATACAAGAACTTTTTTTTTTTTTTTTTTTTTTACAAATTTTCATTTAAATAAAAATTACTTCAAGCAAGACTCAAGTCAAGAGTAACACTCATTAACATTAAGAAACAGGTGTTCATTTCTGGTGAAATCAAATAAAACAAAAAGTCTAATAAAATATAAAAAGAAATCATTTAATTAAACATTAGATTTATAATGATTTTAAATAACTAAGAAGGGTTCTTAAAATCCTTAAATCGTCCACAAATTAAGTACTGGCCTATTTTATTTTATTGACTCATGAGCTGAGGATATGCAATAGATCAAATTCCTTTAAAAATCCATACATACAATGATACATTCTTAATGCCAAATGATTTATTTAGATAACTATATAATAATTTACGACTTCATAGACTCTCCAAATGAATTTTTTTTTGGGGGGGGGGGAGATTGGTACAATATTATAAAGTGCATTTATCATCGCATCAATTCGGTCTGTGATTCCAGTTCTTGGCCTTGACCTTATAATTTCAACTTTATTGGCTGGTACTTTTTTATGCATTTTTTTCTCAGCAACAGGGTTTTTTTATGAGTAAAAATTCTTTCAATTTAATGGAAGGAAAAAAAAAGGTCGGGGACAGACAAGTGTTATTTTCAGGTCTAAGAACAGATCGATATAATTAATGTCAGATTTTTTTTGTTTAGTCGTAAGAATGGCAGATCGCTCAACGAACACACATCGAACAAGACAGGGAAGAAGAAAAATGAACACTAAGATACTTTCACGTGATTAAAATGAAGTCTTCTTAAATGCCTCGAGAATAAAAAAATATATAATTAAAAAGAAATTATAGTACGCTTTGTTGGTTTGCATTGTACTTATTTTTTTACTGGTTGATACCAGTTTAAGCACGAGTCATATTGTCGGTATTGTAAAAAGCTGTTATTGTATTTTTTTTTTTTTTACAAAATGTTACATTTTAAAGGTAAAACATTAAAGAAAAAATATATCCAAAAAAAAAAAAAAAAAAAAAAAAAAAAAAATGATTAATTTATTTTTATATCTGTGCATCACAAGTCGGCTACTTACAAATTAAATCGTTAGATAAAAAGTAGCTGTTTAAAACAAGAAATACAAACCTTACTTACCTACACCTTGGTAGAGGAGGATTCTATTTAATAATTGATTGAAAGCGTTAGTTTTCTTTGCCATACTTCATATCGTAAATCTGCCTCATTTTAAAACTTAACAGCTGATCCAAGACAGAAAAAAATGACATAGTAGAAAAAAAAAAAAAAAGGGGGTGGGATTTTTTATTTATGATGCTTGTCAACAGTAAGTTTTACAAAAAGATGGTCACGTGACCAAAACCGTCTCATGTCTGTTACTTAAATCATAAATGTAGAATTTGATGTCGTACTACAAGTGATCTTTTCATGTTCATCTATTCTTTTCGTAGCTTTTGTCACCCCCTTCCCAAAAAGACATCCTGTGTTTTTAAATGCAAAGACTAAGATTATATATGTTTTTTTTAAAGTCATGTTTGCAATATGAAAGCATACAAAATCCTGTTGAGACGATTAAAATGAATGAGGGTGTGGTGATGGAGGTGAAGATTAAAAATGAATGCTATCAAAAGTTTTAAATAAAGGTATGTTCGCAATATGAGAAATAGGAAAGTAAAAAAAAAAAGATAACGCTTTCTTTAAGGGAAATGTTTGACAACGATTGAAAGATGATTGTCAAGATGGATTGATTTTTTTTCTTTTTTAATGAAAGTGAAGACTTTTTCTTACCTTAGGGATGAGTCCCTCGGCGGACTTCTCCGCCGATTTATACAA
Source organism: Acanthosepion lycidas (assembly GCA_963932145.1). Taxonomy (NCBI): domain Eukaryota; kingdom Metazoa; phylum Mollusca; class Cephalopoda; order Sepiida; family Sepiidae; genus Acanthosepion; species Acanthosepion lycidas. The sequence goes on from OZ010606.1 coordinate 9,979,673, forward strand.
CTTTGCCATGATGAGCCGCTGAGAAAAGGTGAAGGCCGGGTGGTTGGCTGCCATCACAAGAATTGTGAGGATTTCGTATATAGTCACCACAGCCATAGAAGGCATCACCTGCAGGGCCCGAGACACATTGGCTTCAAGCAATTTGAAAAGAATATTAGAACACTGCTGGTTGGTCGAGTAGAGGAGGGCCAACGACAGGGACAGTTTGTTACGGAGACTTTCTTCACTCATGATGTTCGAAGATGAAGATGAATTGCAAGAACCAGCAGCACCAGTGGCAGTCGAAGAACCTGAGGACGTGGAACTGTCATTCGACGTCGTGTTGTTGATGGAAGCGTTGGTGTTTTTGGCGAGATCGATGTGATTGTTGGCTTTGATCTCGGCATCCCTTAATTTGTGGTAGTCCTTCTTGCCCAGGTTCTCGAGGAACGTTCCGAGAAATCGTAGCTCGGGCGGTACGCACATATGGAGCAGGCCACACATGATGTCGATCCTTGTGTGAGGATTCAATTTCTTGAACCACTCACACACAACTTCCGTGCACACCATTCTAATAAAAAAAATAGAGAGTAGGTGGTAGTGAAGAAGACACAGGATGCTGGTGGCGACCCTCTAGGGTCGTCTCCTGTCGTTAATTTTTCACTTCTATTCTACTGTTTCTTTTTTAACAGTGTTACCTCCTCTGATTGACCCTCCTCCGTAGTGGCGACCGCCTCCTACTCGGCGTCGTGGTCAACGTCTTTACGTCCTGTTCCGAGACGTCGTGCAGTTTCTGGTAATGAAGTTGGTTACAATCGTTATTGTAGTTGGGCCAACAACAGAAATGGGGACTGCTAGAAATTCGGTCCATGAAGCGTCGTGGTCGCCATGTCAAAGTCTTGCTAGAAATAAGCTTCATCCGGGTCCTTTACTGTTAGCCAATCACTGCTCTGCTTTGGCATGCTAACGTCTGTTTTGTTAGTAAATACGGATACGCATTAGCGCTATGAGAATAAACAAGTACGCAAGCATAAAAACGTTATTTATGGTTCTTATGCAACGACAATTACATAATATTAATTAATAAACATTTATTTCTGATTTATTAATGTTTTTTTAAAGACGAAAATTATGTGACGAATTCAACAGGATTCAATTTTCATATATTCTGGGCCCCCATATTTGTAATTGAGCAAGCGTCTAATACTGACCGTTAAAAGAGTGAAATATTTTGACAACGTTCAACTTGTGGAGCTTTAGGTTCGAAAAGTGTGAAATGTAATTAGACGTACTTTGTAATCCAAACAGATTTGGCACTTTGCTCGTTAGATTTTAAACTCAATGAATGGAATGTTTTCATCAAGAGACCATAATACACGAAAACAACATTTTTACAAATTTTGCTGACACGTTTTACATGTTAATTGTATTTTTTTTCCTTTTAAGTTTTAGTTTTGTCCCACATATACACATTATTACGCTTTATGGAGGGACATGTGGGTGTGTCTCTTTAAGTTAGTTGAAATACCTAAAATTTTATAGACCCTAAAAAACGAAAGACACACTACACTACAGATGGAGATGACAATTTTTGTATTTGTAAATAAATTCTATTTTTCTCTTTAAACAAATTAAGAAAATATGTATTTGACACAAGTTAAACCTGCACATTTTTCCCATTTTTTTTTTTTTTAGATTAAGAAAAATATTTAGAAATAACGCCATAACTGTCTATAAAATAAAAATAATTATTTAAAAAATTGAAATGATTATAATTATAACTAACTGAAAAAATAGATTATCTTGAAAATAGACTAGTCACTAGAGAGAGGGCTTATGTCCAAAAATCGTATTAACTTCGCGTGAATGAAGTTAAAATTTAAAATACTTTGCAATTTGCATGGTTGAAACGAAAGTCTCTCTAGGAGGAATGTTTTAAAAACAAAATTGCACTAAATTACAATGTTCATATTCACTTAAAAATTATATTTTACGTAGATGGTTTCTTCGTTGTTATTTTACAGTTCTTAATTGCGGCCCCCAAATAAAATAATCTATCAATTATGAAATAAATAAAATATTGCATATGATCCAATTTTGGTATTCATTTTTCAAGTAAACCAAAGAAAAAGGAAAAAAAAAAAAAAAAAAGGTTCGTTCGTTGTTCAATACCAGTTGCAAACACTTGTTCGAGTAAAATTGCAACGACCGTCTTTACACAATGTAGCAATTCAATGATATCAATAAGAATGAGATCCCAATGTTTATTTTTATATGATAAAAAGAAAGCATCTGAGAGGGGGAAAATAGCTTATATTTGCTGAAAAATAACTTCTTTTTTTTTAACACTAGAATTATATCGTCCAGTTACCTCCCCTGTTTAATAACATTTCGGGATGGATAGAGAATCTTGACAACTAATTTTTTATTTTTTTAGGTTAAAATAAAAACAAAATATTCTTTTTATTTCTCAATTTTTACTGTTAATTTCTTCTTTATCTTTCATTGTACATTTTCATTTTTATTTGGATGGTCAAGACCATTTATTTATTTTTTTCAAAATTTTCATTCTTTATTTTTATTCTTTCATTAACTATATTTTTACTTTATTTTAAATTTATTTTTTGTACAAATTGGCACCCAAAAAGTAGGTTTACACCTTAAAAAGCATAGATGCTTTATTGAGAAGAAAGATTTCTTTTACATATTAAAAAAATAAATTTAATAAAACTGATTAATTTAACTACACATTTTTTGGATTGTTTCCCACTACAGCTCACACGTTAACACATTAAGTGATCTTCAACTCTGACAGAAATTGCAAGCCTCTCTAGCATCAATAAAATATAGTTCTAGATTGAAAAGAATAAACCATTTTATTCTTTCATAAGATATTTAAAAGGAAATATAAAATTTCTTTCGTAATAGACTGATTGAGAGGTTTTGAGGAGCATTTCTTAATTGCTGCTGTTCACAGATCCACACTGACTCTGACTGGTAGCAGCTAGGTTCCCAGCTATGAGCAAATAGTTAACCTCCAAACTGGGGTGAAAACACTATGAAAGTGTAAATATAGGTTTAAATACCAGCAATATATTTCTTAAAAAAAAAAATTATTACCAGCAATACATTTTTGAAGAAAAATATTGTCAGCAATAAAAAATCTTGTTGGCATTAAATAACCCATTGAGATTGTTATGCCATAAGACAAACCAAACCAAACTAAACCATTTTTATCAAAATATTCAATAAAATCTTTTAATTATTTGGGGGTTTTTTTAAGTTTAAAAAATTAATTGTTTTTGATTTTTGATTCTTTTGGTCTCTAACTTTATTATTTTATGGCTCAGCCCATGGTCTGGTTCTCCTGACTGAGTGGGAGGGCAATGTATAATTTCAATATCTTATTTCAAAAATTGTATGTGTATGCATGTGTGCTTATATATACATTCACACATAAGTCACTCACACACAACACAAGCATATGTATATAGAGCTTATATTGCAATTTTCATTGTTATTATTGCTTTTTCTTTGGCACTCCTTATTACTGGTTCCCATATTATATTCATTTCTATGCTTGGTTGGCTCAGGAGATTTTTGTGGCCTAGCATATGTGCTGATTCCTTGTTTACAAATTTTCCAATGATATTCTTTGTCTATGATTTCAACCTGATCCCAAAGAGGGTGGTAATCTCCCTTTTCTCTCCATATGTGATCAGCCACGCCTGATTTTTCCACTTCTCCTCGTGTTACAGATTTCTAGTGTTCTTGAAGCCTTACCTTAAGAGTGCAGCCTGTCTACCCTTTATATTTCTTTCTGCAGCTGCACAGGATGGCATACACACAGTGTTTAGTCATGTTCTCCACTATGGGGGGGGGGTCTTCCTCAGGAGAGATATCTGCGAAATGGCATCCAGCTTTTGAAGGTTGTCCTAATGTTATATGGACCACAGATCCTTTGTATTTTCTCTGATAACTCCTTTATATAAGGCAGGCAGACTAAATAAATAAAGGGTTCAGTTCGACATTCCAACTACCTGAAGAAGGCTGGAGCATACAATGGCTGAAATGTTGTGATAAATATGGCAACAAAGATGAGAACAATAGTCTGAATAATGTAAATTGAGAAATCTTATTAAAGAAAAATATGTGCTCTCAGGCAGGATTGAAACCTGTGGTGTCCCCCTTAGCAGGATAAACCATTGTTAGATCTGACATGTTTTACACAATCTCAGCCATGAATGTCAATGATCAAGCAAAATTGAATAGTGCCTTATAAACACAAATCTTTCCTAGACTTTTGAAACATTTATATCTGCTCAGTTTTGTATCCTAATGTAAACAAAGCAATTTCTAAAGAAGTGATGGATTCTTTTTATTTTATTTATTTATTAATCCAACATGAGAGAACATATTTTTCTGTAATTTCTCAAATATTCTGATTGGTAGATGAAAATAAATAAATATACTGTTTAATAAATAAATGGAGCATCTACTCAAATATGGGTATCCACTAAAAATAACCTTAGATAATAAAATAGTAATAAATAGTATTGTAAATTCATATATAGACAGTGTGTGATGGACAGAGAATCAACCTTTCTTTTATGATATAGATTCATAAAAGCTTATTTTTTTCTACATTTTTCTAGTTTTTTTCAGTCTGAATTTTTCCCTATTTTCTTAGCTAAGATTTTTCATATCTTTTTCTTAATGAATGAACTGCAATAGACATTTCTATAATTCACAGTTGATCTATAGAGCAGCAATGCCAAAAAATTACGATCATATGAAATTCATAGGTGAATTCATTTTATTCTTGACTATATTTTGTAAAATTATGGTGACATCATGATCATGAATCTTGTAACTCATTAAGGTTATTGGAGCACAACATATACTGTAGCCATAGAAGCAGTGGGTATATCTAGGACAAAGTAGACTGACAATACTTGCTCCTCTGCAGACTGAGCTTAAATTCAAATTTTTCCTTTTCATAGAACACCTCATGATCACAAATCCCATAACTCATTGGAGTCGTTGGGGCACAATCTGTAGTTGCAGTAGAATTGGTGTGTCTTGAGTAGGGTAGCCTGACAGAGCCCAATCCTCTCCAGGCTGGTTTGAATTCAGAATTTTCCTTCTCCTAGACCAGGGCTATAATGAACCCAACAGGAATTGGAACTTAGCTCTCCAATTAACAATTCTGATCCATTATCCATTACATCACCTGCACATCCAAGCTTACAGTATCTGATATTCCCAAGTAGTCACCCAACTAGGTACTGACCAGGATCAATGTTGCTTAACTTTGGTGACTGTATGGGAACCAATGTTTCAGAATGATGTGGCTCTAAGCCAGAAGAGACATAGATGTGGTTCTATGAATGAAGGTTAAGAATATGTTGGGCAGAATATGTGAGTGACAAGGAAGAAACTAAGCAAAGTATTAAGAGAAAGGAAAATATAGTTAGAAACAAAGAAATGTCTGTTGAAGTGCTATGTGATATTCAATCTCCTACTTGGTAGTGAATGTTGGAAAATCTCCTCAAAGAGCAACGGCTAATGAATGCTATGAATACCACGGACAGAACAAGTTTTGAGGAAAATAGAAACAAGTAATCTTATGCTTACAATCAGAAAGAAGCATCTGAAATTTCTAGTAGATATAATGAGGAAAGAAGACCTAGAGAATTTAATAGTCACAGGGCATAGACAAGGCAAGAGAAGAAATAGCAAGTAACCTACTTAAGTGTTTGGCTGGATGGCAGAAAAGAGATGGTAAAGAGCCAAAAGTTACTTTGAGCAACATAAGATAAGAAGTTGTGGAGAGCTATGATCACCCACATCCAGAAAGGTTTTACTGATTGACTCATTTTCTATGACTTCTCAACCCTTTGCAGGTTATTTAAAGCCAGAAAATATTTTTAGATTGTAAGAATTTTTTGGAAGATAATTGTTTATTAATTAACCCATAGCTGGGGGAAGAAGATTTGGCTTCATATCTTTTCCAAGAGTATTAGCACATAAGTGAATATAACAAACACAATGGAAATTGAAACTTGGCCTTCCAATTAAAAATTATGAGCCATTATCCACTACACTAGCCACATAGCACCTGGTATACCCAAGAAGTCACCCATCTAGGTACTGACTAAAATCGACATTGCTTAACTTCAGTGATCATACAAGAACCAGGAGACCAGTTTTTCAATGTGTTTCAACTTTGGGCAACATAAGACAGGAAGTTGTGGAGAGATATGATCACCCATATTCTGAAAGGATGTGGCACATAAAAGAAGAAAAATAAAAGGTTAATATTTTCTGGGTCAGATTGATTTATATTTAGTAAGTTTAAACAAATATATCATACATTCAGTCATTTGTTGGTGAAAAGATTTAACTCAAGCGTGTCCTTTTCGATAACACATGTTTTGAGCAAAGGTTTTGACATAATTTACTAAAATTAGTGTCATTTTCTGTTTACTGAAGCGCAGCTGCCTTTTTTCCACATAAGTGAATTCCCCAGTCAGAAGATAATGATCCCAGCAAAATTATTATTTTGAAAAATTACACATTTAAGCCTAATTTCAGTATAACTGACACAGTTCCAGGTGGGACTTGGGCAAGCCTCACTTTGTTAAGTTACTAAATTTTAAATGGTTTATCAACTGGTAGATTATAAAACAAATCTTTTTTTATAAAATAGAATGTCCCCTCAAGACCTAAACAAACGTGTTTCTTCACAGATTCCTTTTCTTTATTATCTCTGAATTGCCATGACTTCTTGGGAAAGATAGGGGAATGGTTTCCCATTGCCTTCTCCATGGTTTGGAATTCAGAGTTGACCTTCTCAAAGATTCCTTTTCTTCATAATCTGTGAATTGCCATGACTTCTTCGGAAAGATAGGGGAATGGTTTCCCATTGCCTTCTCCACAATTTGGAATTCAGAGTTGTCCTTCTCAAAGATTCCTTTTCTTCATAATCTGTGAATTGCCATGACTTCTTCGGAAAGATAGGGGAATGGTTTCCCATTGCCTTCTCCACAATTTGGAATTCAGGGTTGTCCTTCTCAAAGATTCTTTTTCTTTATTATCTCTGAAATGCCATGACTTCTTGGGAAAGATAGGGGAGTGGTTTCCCATTGCCTTCTCCACAGTTTGGAATTCAGGGTTGTCCTTCTCAAAGATTCCTTTTCTTTATTATCTCTGAATTGCCATGACTTCTTGGGAAAGATAGGGGAATGGTTTCCCATTGCCTTCTCCTCGGTTTGGAATTCAGAGTTGTCCTTCTCAAAGATTCCTTTTCTTTATTATCTGTGAATTGCCATGACTTCTTGGAAAAGATAAGTTTCCCATCACCTTCTTGATGCTTTTGTACTTTAGCTTTTCCCATCCAATGCTAGAGAGCTCAGTCTACCCTACTATTTAGCCCATAGTAGGGGGGGAAACAAAATGCAATCATGTCTTTCCCAGGGGCATCTGTGCCAAAGTGAATGCAGAAGTCTAGGCTGGAATTTAAACCCAGCTCATCAATTACACTTTCCATGTTGATAGCTGTTAAATTACCTGTTTTTTTAAATAAAACATGGCTCTCCACAGTTTCCTTATCATTATTATCTGTGAAATATCATGACTTCTTGGGAAAGATAGGGAAGTTGTTTCGTATTGCCTTCTCTACAATTTGGAATTCAGAATTTTCTATTATACTGGATGTCACTCAAGGCTACAGAGACCAGTATACCTTGCTTTTTAATGCTTAATGCTTGCTAATGTTCAATAAAAATGTTTCCATTAGTACAAGGACAAGAACTACAACATATTTTTTGTGCCATATCCAATCAGAATACAGGTAATCATTGCTCTCCAAACCTTCCTCTTCTTCGTTACCTGTCAATTACCATGCCTTCTTAGTAAAGATTGTCAAATGGTTGGTCATTCCCTTCTCTATGGTTTGGAATTCAGGGATTTTATTCTATTAGACTGATTGCAACACAATGCTAGAGCATCCAGTTTACCTTACTATTTAACATATTATGATTAGGGCATTTTCACAAAAGTGAAAATAACAGGCTAACCCCGAATTATAATTCTACTCAACAATTTCAGATTCCATGCTGACAGACCTTACACAGGGCCGGTTCAAGAGTCTTGTAGCCCACCCTGAATCTATGATAAGCCCCCTTCCAATTGATGATGTGCCCCCTCACACACATTCTACTGCATCCAAATTTTTATAAGGTTGTATTCATATAAAGTACAACTTTTATTGTAACCTAAATATGTACAATAATGGATCATATGCAGTATAGAAGAACAATGCAAATAGATAAATTGAAAAAGATAGTGTATCTAAATACAAATTAGCAGAGACATGTCATAATAGATCATTCCATCTTAAATAAATCAACAACTTGAGGCAATTTTTAACATCAACTTGAGATTTTTCTTTTTAAAAAGTTGAATAATTTCAACACATTTAACATTATAGATAAAAAATAGTGAATCTTATATAGTATTTTTCAAGAGTTAACATGAGCAAAACAAATTCACAGATTTGGATGAAAAAAAGAAGCCAGAATGACGTCAAAATACGCAAAAAATTTTCATCCTTTAATAGTCAGCCGTACTTAGTTTAATTTGTAACGTATATAAATGTCGGTAGAAAATAGCAAATGTTGATAAGATAGTGAGGGTCACAAAACACTGCCTGGGGCCTCCAATCAGGGTTGGACCCCTCCTGATTGGGGTGGGGTTGGGGGTAGTATGCACCGGCCTGGCCCTTACATTATCTGCATATCACATTCTTCAAATTCTATGATTACTGGAGAAGTGTACAAATAATTAATTGCTTGATAGAATATTAAGATCTGTTAGGTTATTATGTTTCAAACACACAGCACCCTATTTTTTCTTGTTAAAAACCACTGAATGTTTTATTCTTCTGTGAGACTATCTTATTTGGCTACATAATCATATGTTTTTCTTTTTACCCATTTCACCTAATGCAAGGCAATATAGCCACTAAGACACAAGGGATTATTGAGCATGAGAAAATATGAAAATAAAAAGCATTATTAAGGGGAGAGAACAATAAAAGAACAGAAATTAAGAAGCAGAAGACAATGACTGACATTGCATTTAAATTTTTGAAGATCAAAGGCAATAAAGCCACTAAGACACAAGGGATTACTGAGTGTTTGAGAATATGAGAAAAACTGCTATTAAGGTGAGATGATAAGAAAATAACAAGAATTAAAAAAAAGAAGGTAATGATTGACATTGCATTGAAATTTTTGAAGATCCAAAGGGAATAAAGCCACTAAGACACAAGGGGTTACTGAGTGTTAGAGAATATGAGAAAAACTACTATTAAGGAAAAAGGACAATAAAAGAACAAGAATTAAGAAGACAGAAGATAACAATTGACATTGCATTTAAATTTTTTGAAGATCAAAGTTCACTGGGGAGTAAGAAACTGGAAGAGATGTCCTCAAGTGAGAAGTGCAAGAGAAGAAACTGTTAGTATAGAACTTACGGTTACATCTAGCTAAGTCAACTCTTACTTTCCTTTCAACTGTGTACACATTAATGTAATTTCTTTTGTTGTGCATTAATTGTTTGCTTGAATCCCATGTTTCTTTTTTCCCTATTTTTGCCTGAAATCACCAAATATTGATTACAGAACAAATGTCCCACGAGTCATCAAATATTTACTGAAAAACATCAACACCTTGCAACAAAAGTGACGAGGCCCACAACATACTCATCTCTTAAATTTTTGAAGATCAAAGTTGACTGGGAAACAAGAAGCTGGAAGAGATTTCCACACGTGAGATGTTCAAGAGAAGAAAATGTTAGCATAGCACTTAGTTACATCTTCCAATTTCAATTCTAAAATGATGAGACTTTGCTGCCAATCTAGTACTTTGGTTGGTTGTTGGTTGGTTGTTGGATTTAATGGCATGTCAACTACTATTTGGGTCAATTTATGCCGAAGCCTTATTAATTTATGAATTTAAGATGGTTATTTTGTATAAAAGGTTGAAAGGCTGTTGGGTTTCATAATCTTCTGTGTTTTTTGGGATTGCTTTTTCTTGTGACTGTTTCTGATTGTGTATTTTAATTTCTTCCTTGGCAGGCTTTTGATTTTCTAGAATGATTGGGTAATGATCACTGCAACATGTGTCGCTATGTGTTTTCCATGTATAATCCATACAAATTTCTGGATCGCATATACTTAAGTCTATTGACGATTCTGTTCCATTGGAGGGATTAAGGTAGGTTGAGGATTTATGATTTAATAGACATAAGTTATGGGTGTTAATTATTTCTTCCATTATTTTACCTTTAGTATCTATTTTTTTGCTATTCCATATAGGATTATGACTGTTAAAGTCTCCTAGTAAGATTCTGGGTTTAGGGAGTTGCTCCATCAAGTTGTTTATTTCTGTTGTATTTATTGGTTCCTGTGGGGGTATATAGATGGAAAGAATTGTGATGGTTTTATCTAGTGTCACTTGTGTTGCTATTGCTTGTAATTTAGTTTTAATGTGTACTTTACTTTGCGGTATGTCATTTCTAATCAATATTGACACTCCTCCATTAGCTCTATGTCCTGTATTGTGGTTATAGTGGTATTGTTTATAATTTTTAATTTTTAAGTTGGCATTTTCTTGTAAAAAAGTTTCCTGTAAGCAGATGACGGCTGGATACAGTAGTGACATAAGTATGAGTAGGTCATTGTAATTAGATTTTATTCCACGACAGTTCCATTGCAGGATCTTATGTGCCATGATTATACTTTCATTTTTTGGGGGTAAAGTTACCTGCTAGGTTTATATCATTTGTCCTCTCTAGTTTTTTTCCATCTCTTGAGTTTTTAGAAGCTTTGTCTTCAACTGCTTGTGGTATCCTTCGGTCAGATTTTTGGTTTTGTTTTGAATTTTGTTTGTTTTCTTTCTCTTCTATTTCCATATATTTCATAGGCTCAAATTTATTTTCATTTGATATATTGATTCTTGATTTTGAATTAGATCTTGATCGGGTGCTTTCTTGCTCTGTTGTCATTTTTTTTTCTTTTTGTTTATTTTTCATTTTCTTATTTTGGGTTTGGGAAGAAGAGGGTTCGCTGAAGTTTTGTTCTATGTTTTCTTTCCAAAGTTTTTTCCCTTCTGGGTTTATTCCATTTGATCTGGATTGTTGATTTTTATTTTGATCCGATTTAAGTTCAATTAAAAATGTTTTTAATTCTTCAAGGAAAGCTTTTAATTCTTTGCATAAATTTGTTATTTCAATTGAACCTTTTATTTTATCTTCATTATTTATTTTATTTGCTTTTTGTGCCATGGAAGCATAGGTGTTTTCTTTTATATTATTTTTAACTTCCTTTCGTGCTTCTATGAAAGATATATTTTTTTTGTATTTTATTCTAATTATTTCTTTCTCCTGTTTATATATACTGCATTGTTTTGAAAGAGCAGAGTGGTTTCCCAAACAGCTTGAGCATAGGCTCTCATTTGGGCAGTTCTCTTCTTTATGTTCAGGTTCTTTTTCATTACATTTTCCACATATTCTTTTATTTCTACAGGAATCTCTGTGATGCCCAAATTTGTGGCATCTATAGCATTGAAGAGGGTTTGGTACGTATTGTTCTACTTTTATACTTTCATATCCAATTTTAATTGTTGTTGGAATTTGGGGGGAGTTGAAAGTTATAATGTAGGTGTTAGTTTGTATCTCTACTTCATTTTTCTTTATTGTTATTCTTTTGACATTTGTAACTCCTTAAGTTTGGAGTTCTGTTTTTATCTCCTCTAGAGTGCACAGGGAGAGCTCCTTGCTTTTTACTACTCCCTTTGAGAAATTTAGGGTTTGGTGTGGGTAGGCTTTTATTTCTATTTCTTGTAGTTTTTTTTGTCTTATTAATATGTCCGCATATATCTTTTTTTCTACTTCTACTAGTAGTGTTCCATTTTGTAATTTTTTTACATTTTTTGGTATAATGATATTTGATATTGCTTTTTGTATTTTAAATGGTGAAATTTCTGTTAATGCTTTTTTGCTTATTGCTTCAAGTACAATAAATCGTGGAAAGTTTTCGCTGTCATTTTCTGTTTCCGAGTCGTTATCCACATGTGGTCTCTTGGAAGATTTCTTTTTTTCCATTGATTGTTTTTATTTTTTTTCATCATTCTCGCTCCCTACCCACCGCGGAGTCCAGTATTGGGACATGACAAGGGGGAAACCCATTCGCCTTGCCATGTCGGGGCTATGTGAATGATATACTCTCTTTGGGAGGAGTCTATGAGCACGCGTGTTCCTTTGTTTCCGTTTTCCAAGTATTACGGCTGTGAAGGTTCAGCAAGTGTGTCAGATCCTTTTTTTCTCCCAAATTGATTGACCCTCAGCCACCGCCTTCCATCACATATTTAGGGTTAAGTGTTAGTTTTGGTTGGGAAGAGGAGTGTCAGTTATAGGTTTGGGATGGATTATATATGATGGGGCTTGACATGACCAGCCGATTGATCGGATCGGGCCCCTCTGACCTCCCGTCTAGCCCAGGTAAGGGCCAAAGTGGTGTGTTACAGGATTGTGACCGCTTTACACCTGGGTTACAACCTGCTCAACCACCAGGATCCCGTCCCCAGACATTACGGGTCGCCACCCACGGCCAACAGGTGGCCCCATTGAGGGACTTTTACCCTCTGCAGGGGGGCAGTCGGCGTATTCTGATGCCCCACCAACTGGGCCGTCTAGTACTTTGCTTAAATCCATAAAGTCTAGGTACCATAGAGGAAATTTCCTTAGAACAATTACTATGGAAGTATTTATAGAAATAGGGCACAAGGAAGCTATGTTATGGCAGTGGGAAAGAGACTAAAGCTGAGATGTCAGGTCAGGACCAATAACATTGCAGATTCTTCTTTGTATTTTTATTAAGAATCTCTAAATATTAGTTTGCAAACATGAAATGATGCACTTTATAGGAAATTAATAAAATGCTTCTGAAATGTTAAATAATTAATTTATTTAGTTGAAATAGGCACCATATTGATGAATGATACCTCTAAATTATTGATCTCATCATCTTTTCATGTGATAAACTGTTCAAATGCTTTGATTACTGCTTCCTTATTGGAAAATGTTTTACCGTGTATGAGAAGCTCAAAATGCTTAAATAAGTAATAATCAGTAGGAGAGATATCGGGTGAATACACCGTTATGCAAATTAATTGAAACAAAACAAATGATTCTGTTATTATTTACTCTTTCATATTTTTCCAATGAAACATTACCCAATGCACATATTAGTACTTTGTATGTCTGCCTTTATATTTTAGAAGCACTTTGATGCAATTTAGCATGGAATCCACTAATTTGGAGCAGTCCTCATTGATCTTGGGGGTTACGGTACTACACATCTATAATGGGCATCACAAGCTTCTCTTTTGTCATACAATCTGCGATCTCTTTGTAAGGCTTGCCAGTGTGTTTGTGCAGCATTACAATTTTCGTACGCTTCCTTGGAGTAACGTCCATCACAGACAATGGCTGTAGGACAACTAATCGACTCAATTATGCTCATACAACACCACAGGACAACCCTCTACACTGAGTGGTTCTTGGGCCTTGTATTCAATTTAAATACAGAAGGAATCATTTCAGCTTATACTCTTTTCCTGTTATCCAGGGGTTATTGCCAGACAAAAAAGAAAATTAGTCTTCTCAACAGAGATTTTCATTTCAATTTCATTCAAATTGTATGTATGTCTGCAAGTGTGCATGTTTATTTTAATTCACCAACAGACCTAAAACATTTCTATAAAATTAAAATTTTTCTAAAAATAATTCCATTTATTACCAAATAATTTCTGAAAAGTTCAATAAAATCTTATCTCCAAGTGATTTTTTTAGGGTTTAAAAAATTCTTAATTTTTTTTTCTTGTCTTCAACTTTATGATTTTATTGCTCAGTCTTGGATAGGGGCTGTCCAAACTCAGTGTGAAGGGTGTGTATTATTCTAATGTATGTCACTTTCATACAACACAGACATGCATATATTCATTATATACGTGCATGTAAAGTCACACTCTTCTTTTATAACAGCAAAAGTAATGATAATAATTAGCTGCAAGTTCATTGAGAAACATTTTATATAGGAATAAAGTGTTGCTGCTGACACTTGAGTTTGAACATAGATTGCCAGTGAGCAAACACAGCTGATTCCATTATTGAATTAAGTGGATCACATGACCATTAGGGAAACACATAAGTAGAAAGTAGCATGATGTCTAAACGATCACCATTTCTATTCTATCCTCTATTACTATACAGACCGCTATTCTCTACTCTATTCACTATACTATTTCTCTATTCAGATCACTATATGGTGGTTACTTTTTGAGTGAGTATTATCGAGCAAGTACTATTAGTACGAGTGATATTTGAAGTTGTCTGACACCAGTATTGTTCAATGGTGTACTATAGTTGTATCTGCGATTATAAAGTCTCTACTACAAAGAGCATTACAAAAGTGGCAACAAGTAATTATTTGCATCACCATAGTGGCAATGAGTGTTCATTAACATCACAAAATATGTGCAAATTATTGGTTACACCAAATTATTGGAGGAACACATATCAAATGTTGAAATTCATCTAAAATTGAGTCCAGTTCTAATTTAAATCTTCTTTGCAAGTTGACATTTTTTTCATTTATGTCAACAATGTCTTCCTTTAGGGAGTTTTTTTTCTGGATAATTTTTCTAGAATTGCTCTCCATGGTTTCCAAATTGTTTGCCTGCAATTTTGGACAGGCAAAGCAATAGCTATGTTGTTTTGTTGTTTGATGCAAAAGTGGTAGCTTCTGAGAAGAATTTTCCTTATTTTGGGTATCAAGTCTTCGAATTTTTGCATGAAACTCTGATATAATTTTGCCATGTTCATTGCTCGAAAGAGTTGGCTTTTTTTCATTCCAAATCCTATCTAAATTATTAATATATGGACCACATTGACTGAGGCTTTCATTTAGTCTCTCTTTAGCCTCTTGTAGACGTAGTTTGTCCTTGGAGCTAATGCTAAGCCACAAACTTGTCGAATTGGTCACCTTATCATCCTCAGAAGCATTTTGACCATCAGAAAGAACTTTGTCTGAATTAGCCACTTTCAACACAACAACACTTTCCATCCATTTCCAAAACACATTTTCAGACTCTTTCCACTTTAAAAGATCTTCAATTTTGGAATTGATGTCTTCTAGCTGGAATGTCTGATTCTCTTCATTTGTCCGCAAGAGTTGGGCTTCTGCTGGTGCCAAGTGATTTAATCCCGGTTGCAATGACATTCCTTGAGTAGAGATATGCAACTTGTGGGCCAATCTATTTTGTTCTCTTTGCAAAGCATTCAAATGCTGGCACGTTAACCTCAATTTACCATGAATCAAAACTTAACTTCGGTGATGGTATAGGAACCGATGTTTCAACATAATATGGCCATAAGCCTTGTACAACATAGATATACATATATACATTACATACATGCATATAAAGAAATATTCTTCATTTATAACACCAACAATAACGTTAATAATTACCAGTGAGTTTATTAAAAAAATTCATGTACAAATTATTGATTATTTCAAGACAGGAACACATATCAAATGCTAAAATTCATCCAAAATTGAGTCTAGTTCCATTTCAAATTTTCTTTATAAGTTGACATTTTTTTCATTTATGTGAGAAATATTGTCTTTGAATAAGTTTTTCTTCTTTTTTTTTTTTTTTTTTTTCTTCTTTTTAAAAAAAAAAAAAAAAAAAAAAAAATCAGTATCACTCCAAGCAGGGCAGTACAGCCCCCAACATGCAAGGGATTATAAAGTGTAGAGGAATTAGGGATAGAAACATTAGTAATGAGTAGAAACAGAAAAGAGTAATTAGGAGGACAATAGATAGCGATTTACATTGCATTTAAATTTTTGCAGATTAAAGTTAGCTGGAAAGCATGGAGCCAGAAGGGAGTTCCACAAGTGAAATTTGTGAGAAAAGAAACTGTCAGCATAAAATTTACAGTTACATCTAGCTAGCTCAACTGTAAATTGATGAGATCTTGCCACCAGTCTAGTATTGTGCTTAAATTCATAAAGTCTAGATACCATAGTCCGAACAATTGTTATAAAAGTATTTTTTAAAAAAGTCACAGAAAGGCAACCTTATGGTAGTGGGAAAATGATAAAAGCCAAGCTGCCAGATCAGGACCAATAATATTGCTGATTCTTCTTTGGATTTTATCAGGGAGCACTAAATGAATAGCAGGAGCACCAGACCATATGTGGGAGCAATATTCTAAGCATGAATGAATTGTAGACTTATAGATATGTAATATACATTCTGGAGAGACAAATTGACTCACTCGACACAGAGAACTGATATTCTTAGCAGCTGACCTATTAATGGATTCAACATAGTCTTTCCACTTCATGTCAGCTGATAGCTTCTCAATAATATTAGGTTGTTCAGAAAATAATGTCCTATTTTAGAATCAACTTTTGGCAAATATGGACAAACATACCTGCAATAAGATAAAGTGAGAAAAGGTTTGTTTTTTTTCCCATGACATCGCTTTTTTTTTTAACTACCTTCACTCTTTGGCAAATATTTATTTTTTTAAATTAGTTCAAAGGAGCCTCATTAAATTTGAAAATAAACAAATCTTCTCTCTCCTTATTTCTTTCTTTATTTTTTTCAATTTCATCAGAGGCCTAAGAATAGGCTGCAGCCCATACTATCCTATATATAAATCTTGCTCTCTCTCTCTCTCTATATATATATATATATATATATATATGCCATCCACAGACAGACTGTTTCACTGTATCACACCTCATCAGTGTGGTTAGGGTTAGATATGCAATTGCTTTAAGCCGGGATCGAAACATGACCGATTTGACATCAGTCAGAATTTCTCACCCTTAGGCACGCAGTGGAGAAGGGGAATTTTAATGCATTATATACAAGATATAAGCATTCCCGGCTACCAGAGTGCTCAATTCATAGTGAAGAGCTTTTAGCATTAATCATCAGCAGCTGACAAATTCCCTTTCTTCTAAAGTGTTCAACCTATGAGAGGGGGTGTATATGTGTATGTATGTATGTATATATATATATATATATATATACATACACACACAAATGTAATGAGAACGAAAATAATACATAAATTCTAATGTTCACAGTATTGATTCTAAATAGGGCTTAAAACCGATATTTATTATAATTTTTTCATATAGACAAAACAATTTACTCACGACAAAGGTGCATCTTTGTCATGAGTAAATTGTTTTTGTCTATATGAAAAAATTATAATAAATAAATAAACATATATATCACCATATTGAGTTGACCATGATTTTGATTTAAAAAATACTAATTTAATTAAATGCAAATGAAATTTACTAAGAAGAAAGTGTATAGAAAGTGCTTTAATTACTAGATCATCCACAGTAAATTTGTATCTGGGTTCTAACAACATTTCTCCTTTCTTGGCATATCTTCTATTATCACAATGTGGGATACTTAATGACAAAAGTGGTAAAAACATAAAGAAAAAGAAAAAGAAACTTAATTGGAATTGGCTAGACTATAGACCCAGACACATATGAAAAATAAATAAATAAAAATTTAAATTTAAAAGTTAAAAATTTTCAGTATTCCTTCCATTTCAATTTCATGTGTAGTTACATCAACAGAAACATCACTTTTATCTAATTAAAATTTTCCCCACTTTTTCACTTATTTTCCTCTCATTGGTATATAAAAATTTATCCTCATTTTCTCCCAGATCCTTAAATGTATTTTAATAGCAGCATCTGTTTTTAACGAAAATTAGAATTAGAATTAGAATTTATAATTATTATTTTAAATGTAAGTTTGAGCCTAAATTCAAATTCAGGATTAGATTATGGCGCAATTAATTATTTAACAACACTAATAATTCATCCAAACAACAGAATATCTTGCGAGACCCAGAAATAGTAATCAAACGGTTTTAATCAAATGGTGTAAATTCAAATTAGTACCTGAACAGATTGTATAGAGCATGAAACTCCAAGTTGTACTCTCGGCACGGGGTATTATCTATATTTATTAATATATACTTAATAGCTCTGTTATTTAGCATTGAGCACTGTTTTTCTTACACTAAAGGATATATATATATATATATATATATATATGAAGAAATATAGTCTTAAGGTGTGCTATATTTATGGGATAAAGTGCTCAATATCAGAGATAGAGTGTGTGTAAAAGTGAACATTGAAGTCAACACTTAGAGGCAATAGTTTCATGCTAGACGCAATCGTCAGGGCTGGCGATTGCATCTGAGTGACTTGTGTGCTTATGAAAAAATAAATACACAAAAATTCGCCCTTCTCTTTGCTGGGTGTTGATGGTCTAGGGATTAGAATCTCTGAGTGATATCAAATTGATTGGGTTCCAGTCCCGGCCTGAAGTGATCAGATGTCTAGCCACACCACTGATGAGCTGTGATAGAGTGAAACAGTCTGTGGAAGACTATATATATATATATATATATATATATATATATATATATATATAATCACATGCAAAGGGAATTAAAATTACCTCATTGTTATGATCATTTCACCTTACAGACTAAATGAAATTAGAATTTTCATTTAGTTTTATCTTACTACCTTGATCAGTTTAAAAATTCTTATAGGTAATCACAATCTGTAAGGTGAAACGATCATAATAATGAGGTAATCTTAATAAGTTTCGTATGTAATTTATATGTGCTGTTGAGCTCTCTTTGCGGATCAGTTTTAATATTCTATATTACTAGGATTCACTTGGATTATATACCAATGGATATATATAATTAATATATATATATATATATATAATTAATATATATATATATATATATATATATAATTAATATATATATATATATATATAATTAATATATATATATTATATATAGGACTGAACCAAATACCGAGGACATAACACCAACAGAACCAATAAACACTGAATTTTGGCTATCCGTATGAATAGAGCAACCAACAAATTAGCCAGATATAAATCACACCAGGAGCTAAGGATGTAAAATCCTACATCAGAGACACAACAGATCTACTGAACAAAATTAATCACATACAAACAGTTCCAGAAAATGCTATTCTAGTGACTATGGACATTAGGTCACTCTATTCAAACATTAAACACATCGAAGGGCTAACCGCCCCTTCAGAAAGCACTTACTAAAAAAAGAAAACAAGACCTCCCCACAGAAGTCATCATAAAACTCATGGAGCATGTCCTTACATTGAATACTTTTAACTTTAATGGAGCACACTACCTTCAAATAAGAGGTTGTGTCATGGGCACCATTGCAGCTCTATCATATGCTACAATATATATCCCATATCTATCCAATCATTAAGAACCAAATAACACACACACACAAACACTAAACAGAGACACATCCCCTCTCCAGGACCAATAAAACTGTCAAACTGAACAAGGGAATTCAGAGAAGCATAGATCCATCCAGCTCTTATCTCAAATAACAACTTAAAAGAGACTGTTTGACCAACACAAGGAATGTTAAAAAATTCATGTTAAAAACATAAAAAAACAAAAAAAAAAACAAATGAAAACTACAAACAAAAGTTCATATTCTCCATCAAGACATTCATTTCTGTAGTTTACTGCTACCAGCAAGCAGAAATATTTCTTCTTCCGATGATGGCCATTTTGGCCGAAACTAGTCGAGGAATCTAAATGAAATAATAATAAAAAAAAAACGAAAGAATTATTAATTTACATTACAACCCAGTGTGTCTGAAGATTTTAATTTTTTAATATTTTTTTATTGTTCAAAATATATATATATATATATATATATATATATAATTCGATATATTTTTTTAATTCAGATTGATTTTTTATTAATTTAATTTATTTACAATGGTAAATATAATGTTCCGATGAAAGCAAATATCATATTTGACGTTTTCAACGTGGAATTTATTTTTGTCGGAGAAGAGGTTAATTTCTCACCGTTTCGCACGCGGTCCGAAAATTGTTTAAAAAAGATAATAAAAAAAAACGTGGTTCTGACTTTAGTTAACTTTTTTGATATTATAATATTTGTGCCTAAAGATGGGAAAGAAGAACAAAAAAGATAACAAAGGAAAAGGCAAAGAAAAAACCGCTGCCAAGACAGAAAAGAAGGCGGAAAAACGTTTGAAAAAAGAACTTGAAGCTAAAGGAGAAGTAAGAAGTTTTACTTGCAAGTTTTCATTCCTTTTTCCTTGAACAAGTTATTTTTAATAATCACTGTTTGAAGCAGAGATAAAAAAAAATTTGAATCAATTTCATAATTTGTTTAGGCAATAACAACACATAAATCAAAGAATTAATTAAAATTCGTGTGAGTGAATTAAACAAACCAAAAAAAAAAACTTTACCGTTACAACTTGGAACTGTTTTCTTTTTAACTCCCCCAAAAATCAAATGATCATCATTGTGCAAGATTATTTACGACTTTTTCCACTGACCTGAAAAATTCTGGTGATCTTAATATTAAGTAATTGAAGTATAACAAAAAGGTCTGCGTTGGAAATTTAACAAATTAACAAACAAGTATCTGTCTTTTTTTAATCAATGATGAGATTTCATGTGCAGATGCTTGTCTCAAAAAATGACATGGACACGAAGTTTAGAATCATTTTTTGTCTATTTTCAATAACAATGAATAACGTTGAACAATTTCTTAACCGTTTAAAAAATAAATATAGTTTGAAGCGAAGATACTATTGCTGTCAAAAAAAAAAAATGATGATATAATTCCTCTTAGGAGGTCAGCTTTTTTCATCAAAGAGGATCATTGATAAATTTTTTAAAATGTTAAAAAGCAGAATTATTTAAAATGAGGTAAAAACCGTAAAAAATAGTTTAAAACTTAAAAATTTTAAAATTATGTTTTATGGTTTAAAAAACATATTTTTAAAATAGGTACCTCCACTGGTTCGCTAGTGAAAAATACATTGATTTGGAAATTCTTGCAAAAATCAAATAATTGTCGGATTTTAAATGAAACTTTCAGGATTTATTTACAAATGAATGAAATTATTTTAGATATGTCTTTCTTTATTTATTTTATTTTTTTTTAAATCTTGGTAATTTTTTTTTTTTTACACTTAATTTTATGAAATGTTTTTACTTAAAAAGCAGAACTTCTTGGAAAATATAAAAATATTCAATTCAACCAGAAACACTTACTTACCAAAAATCCGTCCTGAATCTTAAAATGAAAAAATGCAATGAAACTAAGACATTATTTAATAAAAGCTTTTAATTGCTTTTATGAATAAGATTTAAAGAAACTGTAAACTTAAAAAAAAAAAAAAAATTGATCAATAATGAATTTTTACATTACAAGATTTGTTTTACATTTTTTTAGAATAATTTATAAACTTTTTAAAATCTTTTAAAATTCTGTTTCAATGGTGTCAAAGGTTAGGGGATATTTTATTAAGTAAAAACTATATTTACTAATCATAAATCAAAAAGCTTATACAATTTAAGGTCCCTCAGTATTAAAAAAAAAAAAATTTGTCCATTATTTTTTTTTTTGTGCATATGTACCAATTTTTATAGATACGGATTACAATACAATGTACATTATCAGAAATTAAAAGCAATAACTATATAGTAAATTTAAAGCCAAAGTATCTAAAATTCAATAAAACAGTAGATTATAGAGAATATTTTCCTAAAATTTTTAAGATTACCGAGTACTTAAAAATGATATAAAAAGGGCGCTCACGTTATATATTCTTCAATTTTTTTTACAATTATAGTCACTATAGGTAGAAAAACATTTAGAACCTCCATCTGTCACCATGCTGTCAACAGTTTTTTCACTGTGTTAAAAATGCATTTCTGCGATAAACCGAAAGTAATAATTGTTTCAAATCAGATTAATTGAACTTTAAATCAGCAAATATTCCTCAAATGAAGTTTCAGAAAACTTTATTTTATTTTTTGAAAGAGTTTTTAATAAAGAGAATTATATTTTGATGACGGATGGCTAAAAATGGTACTAAAATCAGCTATTTTAGTAATTTCAAAATTAAAACTCCTTCCAGTCAATTTAAATATTTATTAGAATACAGGAAAAGTATTTTGCTTATTAAAAATATTAAATTTAATTTATTCACTTGAAATTAAGACTAAAGTGAAAGCTTCAAGAAAGATTTTTAATTTTTAAAAATTAATTTTAAACCTTATCAACTTTTAAGGGGGTTTATCTGAAAGAGGAATTATACCACATTTTTTCTTTTGACTTAATTTGAACATGTCACTGCTTTTTCAAACTTAGTTTTTAAAGTGTTTATTTTAGAAGCTTTATAGATTTCCACATTGTATTCTGATTCTGTGTTTTATATTGTCTTTTTCCAATCTATTGTACTTTCTTGTGTCAGTTCATCTTCCAAGATCAGAGATATTTTTAGAAACAGTCTTTCACATGTAGGAAATTCAAACACCCATTTTTTTTTTTTTTTTTTATAGTAAACATCCAAATTCTCTATAAATGATGACCTCAAAAATGAAAATTAACCTCTTGATGCCTTTACACACATAGCCTTTAACCTTACCAGACACTGCCTTCATACAAATGCCCAACAACTTGATATTAGAACATTTCTGATACTACGATAACGTTAAAACAACAGTGGCCACAGAATTAATCACTGATTACACAGAAGCTGTTCTGACTATAAATTTGCCTGCATACAATACAACAAAACAAATGTACAAACTTGATTCTCCCAACTACAGGCAATTCTCAATGTTAAGCGGATCACGTCAAGGCCATCATTTGTAGGGAATTCGGATATTTGCATTTTTATTTACACTATTTATATTAGGCTTAATGTCCTCATCTTTGTTGTTTCTAAAAACAACAAACATGAGGACAATAGTCCAAATATAAATACTGTAAATTATGACAACTCCTCATCCAAGAAATTAAAAAAAAAAAAGTTTAGATTTTTAATATATAAAAAAAGTTTAGATTTAAAAAAAAAACAAAAAAAACATGGGCGACTGAATTTCCTGCACACATTTCATAAAACATTTGTAGCTCTAGATAAAAAAAAATTATTTCCACAAATTGACAGATTATTTTATAATTTTTTTTCTGCTTGTTTTTCTCTTATATTAGGAGGATATAGAGAAATTGATTGCAGAATTTCAAGAAAAAGATCGCTTAATGAACCAAGTTCTCGTAGAAAAATGTGAGCCCCCAAGCATCAGGTAAGTTAACATGTGATATTTCTGAGATGAGGTATTGTAATTATTTACACTATTTACCTTGTTTGGATTGTTGTCCTCATCTTTGTTGCCACATTCATGATGTTTCAGCCACTGGACACTCCGGCCTTCTTCTAGTGATTGGAATTTCAAACTAAACCCTTTATTTTGTCCTCCTTGATATCAATGACAGTCTGAATGTACTCTGCTAACAAGAGAAAATCTCTAGAGAAAGACAAGGCACAATAGAAAGTTGAACAGCTACCTGATTTTGGGGCCCTATTTGCTCTATTTCACTATATATACTGTAAATAATGGCTCAAAAAGAATCTCAAAAAATTATACTAATTTATGCCAGTGATTCCATAAGAAATTTTGGGTAATTTGCTTTTTAAGCCTCGTGCTAAATATCTAATAAAAATTTCCCAAATTATTTTTTGTTCTAAATTTACATGCCTAATTTGAAAATAACAAAGACATTTTTATAAAATCTACCGTTTTGGAGTTATCAACAATAAAAGTTTGGATTCATTTGTGTTGTTGTTGGCTATGACATGGCAGCCATTATTGGCATTGAATGCATGTGCAATAATCAAGACAAGTGAATGTCTATTCTGCAGCGAATATATGCAAACAACACTAGTAATCACTGAGGGTGGATTCAAGTACCTCAATATCGCAATTTCATGGGAAATTTATTCCTGGGAATTCTTGATTGTTACCTAATTACTACGCACTATTTAGATTTGTTTATTTATGAGAGATTCTTGATGTCTACTGTTGGACAGTCAAATTGAACATGATAAACCAGAGAAAAGTACTCCTATTTATACCCCATCTGTGGTATCTGATTGCAGTGATTAAATTCCTGTTAATTAGTGCGATATTATAGGAACTCTTTGATCACATGCAAAATAGAAATATAAAATAATCATGTGTAAATATTACCAATATTAGGTGTGAAATGGCCAAGGTGTTAAAATTTTGCAAAATTTCATCATTAAAATCAAGGTAAAATGTTTGGAAAAGGGATGTAATTATTAAAACAAATTAGGACCCATCTGATGATCACTGATTGTTCTGTCTATCATGAAGAAGATAACCCAGAAATTGATAAAATAGGGTGGAATTTCTAAAAAAAATGAGCAATATTGAGGGTACGAGAGCAAAATCTTGTGGCTCACTACCCACCTGTGGTGCTCCAGGTACCGTGTAAACTGGTTCACCTAATAGCAGTGAACTACTGCATCCATTTTCAATTAAAAACAGTTATAATAAAATCTAGATTAATTTGGTCTTCAAACATATAACGAGGACATGAAAAACCAAAATCTTTATCAGATTCATTTTTTGTCATTTAGGGAAAAATGACCTCATGAGCATTCAATCAAGTATGTAAATTTTAATGTCATACCAAATCACCTGTTGGCACCTTTACCAACCCTAAAGTCAAATTCACACATCTACACATTGTTATCATTGGCCCCTATTCATGTGTCAGGGATACCAGTACCTTTTACATTGTTGATAGATTTTCCCAATGAGCAACTGCTATAGCAATCAAATACAGTTCTCCAAGGTGTTTTTGGGTTGCAAATTTTGGAACCCCCGCATGTAATCACAACTGACCATGTAAAGCAATTCTTATAAGCCCTATTCCAGGAATTCATCAACTGGCTTGGTTCAAAACACATGTAGACCATCATTTATCACCCCTGTGCAAATGGCTTACTTCTATGATTCTGAAGGTTATTAAAATCTTTTCTGTCTACAAGACCCAACATCACAAGTTGGATTGACGAATTACCTCTAATTCCTCTAACCCTCAGGAACCTTGTCAAATAAGATTTAGACTGCACACCATTTGAACTCATTTTCAGCACACCTCTATCCCTGCCAGAACAATACTTTGAAAAGACAGCACTGTATTATTTTCCTTTTCTCAATTAAATCTTAATGCTGGGTGTAATTCATTTAGCAATCCATGAAAAACCTCAGCCAACTCATCACTATAAAACACACAAAATATGTCCTCATCATATTGGAAATAACACTCTGAGGATTTTCAATATGAGCAATATATGCTTGTAGAAACCAAAAAAAATGTTGGCTATTGTAGGACCCAATGGAAATCTTGTCTATTTGTCCGTAAATCCTATTGTTAAAATTTTTTTTTTAATCTTGGTTTTAAAAGCTGTAATAAATTTTCTTCTGATGTCCTCTGGCCATCATCTAAAAATTGTGAAAAAAATAGCCACAAAAATGAATAAGCAAGAATAACATTAAAAAAAACCTCAAGAAACTATGGTGAAGTTGATTTATCAAATTGAGCTTTTTCATCAGAAACAGAAATTACAAAATAGCCTGAGAAAGTGATGAATGCAAATATATATTGATTCCATTGGTAACTGACAATATATTGGTTGTTCTGTATCAAATCACTCTTATAGAGGCATGATGGGGTAATGGATTGTATAATTGGAGAGTTGAGTTTGAATTCCAATCAAGTTCATTATATTCACTTATGCACAAATACCCTTGGGAAAGGTAATGAATGCATCTCTTCTTCCCCAACCCCCAGCTAGGGGAAAATAGCAAGACAGACTGGGTTCTATAGCCTTGGATGGCAACTGGTCAAGAAGGAAAAACTCTGAATTCAAAACCTCCAACTATGGGTAAAATAGTAGAGCAGTATGGGCTCTGTAGCCATGGTTGGCAACCAGACTATGATAAGGACAACTCTAAATTAAAAATCATACCCAGAGTTCCTAAGACAGTTTGATGTCATGTTTCGTTCTGGCAACACCTTCAATGATGCTAGTGCCAAGTTGTATTGAGCTCTGCCTTTCCCTTGGACAACATCAGTGGCATGGAGAGATGAGACATGCTAACTGGGCAAAATTGCCGAACTTTCATAAAAGAAATCTCACCCAGGCCTGTGTCCTGGAGAGGACATAACTATGTGGGTGCAGATCTGTGGTTTCTTAAGTCTGATTGATGCCATACCATCAAATCGCCCAATTTTAGGGAAAATTTCCAGATCACTGTCTCAGATACTCCTGAAGAAAATCTCATGAGCTCTATCAAAGTAAAGGAAAAACCCCAAATATCTGTATCTAGTTTTTTTATGGTCAAATCATGCTGAAAGCTCTGGTTCTTGGTCATTCACCAATGTTAAGCAATGCCAAACCTGGTTGGTACTTAGATTGGGGACAGTTTGGAACACCAGATGCTATAGACATTAGGAGAGTAAACCCTAAAAAAAAAAAAAAGAAAAAGAACCTCTGGAATATTGGGAGATGGTAAAAGATGGTAGAGCATATAACAATAGACTTCTGTTGCAGGTGACATCTTACATCTGCTTGGTGGAAGAATGTCACTGGCAAGGAGACACTGTCTCTTAAAATGAAACCCTGCCCCCTTTAGTTTTAATTAGGAATTGTGACTGCTAATTCTACCAGGTTGTTTGGAATGTAAATGTAAAAAAAAAATTTGTTATTGAATCTAACCATTCAATATAATATTTCTTATTTACATTATTCGGACTGTTGTCCTCATCTTTATTGCCAAATTTGCAATGTTTCAGCTGTTGTACGCTCTGGCCATCTTCAGGTGATTGGAACTCAGGGACATATGGCCCAGTAGATAAAAGTGTTGGTTGGATCCAGTGACTTGACCCAGAAAGTTGTGAGTTCAACATCTGGCTACTGCAGTAGTGAATAAAACCTTGGAGAGTTGAGTTAAAGGGAGATAACAGAGACATCAGGAAGAGGTATGGCATGTGAAACTAGAACAATCTACCCCGGTGGGCGAAATAAAGGGTTCAGTTTGAAATTCCAGTCACCTGAAGAAGGCCAGAGTGTACAATGGCCAAAACGTTGTGAATATAGCAATGAAGATGGGGATAACAGTCTGAACAATTTAAATAATGTAAATAACAAATATTATGTTGAATGGTTAGATTAATAACAAATTTTTTTCCAAACAAGTTATAAGGTGTCTTCTAAAGTATAAGCATTGATTTGATGTAGACAAATGTTTGATCATAAATTTGATTTATAGTCTATTTTCATGTTCTTCAACTTTAATTTTTCGCTTTTTAAGATGCAATGCTTCTCTGAGCAGCCACCCAGAAAAGGAAGAGTTAATCCTGTTCGGTGGGGAGTATTTCAATGGTAAAGAGGTAAATCGCACAGTTTTCTCTCTTTTTGCTAAACTCTTGAAATGCAAATATAATTTTCTATTAACAACAATAAATTAGATAAAAGCATACCTAATACCTATTTGCAAACTCCGTAACATCCACTATCCAAAACAATCGATCCAATCAGAACATGAAAATAATTACAACCACATCCAAAACTATTATGGATACGATCAGAACCGAAATTACCTGTAATAATAATAATAATTCTGAAGCAGGTATACAGGGTGCGATGGATAAATTGTCATCTAAATTGTGCAAAAATGAAAATAACACTGACATCTCATAACAGATATATCTATCAAAATTACACAAAAATATCTTAAAATACTAAAGAGTAAATTTATTCAATTGGCTTCAACGACTGCCTCCAGTTCTCCTGCAACTCTTCCAGACTCTCTCCTTCTTTAAGTTGGTGAATGCTGCCATAATCCTTGCCTTCAGTTCATTTTTGGTGTTACAAGGAATATTGCGGGTCTCTTGCTCAACTGCGCTTCACACATAATAAAAGGAGTTGCAGTCTGGGGAGTTAGGTGGTCAGATGTAAAGGGTGCTGTAGTCACAAATTGTCTGACAGCCATGACTGGGTTCTCCTGCTTGTGTGGCATAGTGCAGAGTCCTGCTGCCAGACATATGTTCTTCCAGTCGCCACCCTCTTGACCCAGGGCAGCACTACCCCCTCAAGTCACTTGATGTAGGCCTCTGTTTTGAGTCTGGTGTCCTGTGAGAAGATGAATGGAGACATAACGTCGCCATCATTAGTGATTACTCCAAACCCCTTCATAATCACCATCAGACTCATCCAACTCTCTTCAAATCCTCTGCACTTTTCTTAGATTGACGCCCAAACACTCTGAAATGTTCGTATTGGAGCCTCTGGCACGAATGCCAAGCAGTATAGCAGGATGTTTAACTGACCCTACTATACTGTGCAGTCAACAAAATCAAAAACAAACAATGCACATGCACCAAATGAATAATATAAAATAGCAACAATTTACCCTTCGCACAATGTATGTGTATGTGTGTGTGTGTATATATATATATATATATATATATATATATATATATATAAGACGTCTTATTAAATTATTTAGAAAAGTTTTGTCTACTTATTTTTAATATGATCCTCTCATATTCACAAGCTTCTTAGTATCTTTATTAATGAAAGAAAGCAAGTTACTATATTAATGCATATTCATTTATTCTGAGTACTTTCGACATTAGCAAAATGTCATCTACAGGGTCTTGTTTTATCTAAGAAAAATTTGTTGTGTTTATCTGAAAATTAAATTTTTATTTGTAAAGTGAATAATGCTAAATTTTAAAATTTTATGATGTAAGTATACCCCTTACCACCAATCTAGTAGAGCACTTAAATTTGTAAAGGCGTGGTACCAAAGAACAATTACCATGAAAATATTTATAGAAAAAGTGGCAGGAACTACATTACAGTGATGGGAAAGTGAGTGAAACCATGATGCCAGATCAGGACCAATAACATTACAGATTCTTCTTTGGATTTTATTAAGAATGTATAGCTGGAGTACCAGACTAGATGTGGCAGCAATATTCAAAGCATGAAGGAATGTTAATCAAATATATTTCTCTGGCTTATATATTTTGGATTAATTTACTTATTTATAAATAAAATATTTATTTTGAACTTAATTTGTTTACAAAACACCCCAAAACAAATTATTGTCAATTTTATAAATAATAGATCTTATATATTGAAACTTACACATAATTCTTATCTGTACAGGGCATTCAATAATTAGCATTACAAAGTTTTTTTGTCTATCTTTATTAAACAAAACAATTTGTAAAAATTTTACAAAGCGGAAACAAAAACTAAATGTCCATAAACTTATTTGATACACTATCTATTCAAGATACCCTTTTTTTTTTTTGCATCAATAACTTATGAAAGATGCTTAGTTAATTGATTCACATGAGGCATGGATAACACTTTGGGGGATTTTGTCCTTGAAACTCCAAACTGTAGTTGGGGTGTAGCAGAAACCTTGTTTTCTAAGATACTCTATATGCTGTAGTGAAGAGAATTCAGGTATGGGGATGATGGCGGCCATTCTTCCTTTGAGATAAAGTGAGGAACATGGGTTGCTAGCTACTCTAGTGTTTTTTTTGGCCCCATGAGAGGGTTCTGAATCTAGTTGGAATAACCAACATTAGTTTTTGAAAGCCCAAACAGTGATGACTCAAGAATGTACTTCACATAATTTTCTTGGTTGGATTTAACCCATGGTCCTGCAGAAATCAAAAGACATTTTCCTGTCGCAGTCACAACAGTCCACACAATCACAGAGGCCACTCCTTGTCTTCATGTAACTGTCCGAGGCTTACTGTCTCCAGTTTTAGACCAAATCCAATTGCTTTGGCTGTTAAAATGCTGTTGAACATCAAAATTCTTCTCATCACTGAACACAAGGTTTGGGAGTGTATCTACCCAAATACACTCAAAGAGGACTTGGCATCTGACTTGTCGTATCTCCATTGAGCTTGCAGATAACAGCAGTTTCTTTTGTAAGAAGTCTTAAGGTTTTTATGGAGAATAGTTAACATGATTCTGATTCTTTGGATTTCTTCTCAACATCTTCCAGGTCAATTTCATAAGCTCAGGTATTCGAGCAGTCCGAGGACGATCTTGTCCTTGCTTTTTCTTTACATTCCCAGTCCCATTGAATCTTTTGATCTCGCTCCAAACCAAAATTGTGTTCACTTTTAATGATTTGGCAATATCCTTCAGAGAATTCATTGTCTTGTACTTTTCTAAAATGGCAGTTCTTTTAGTTAGATTTTTTAGCCATTTCCAAATGTAATGCCTGAAATGATAAAATATAGGTTTGTTCTGTTAAACAAATCATATAACATCCCAAAATATGATAAATTTTTTTTAAAGTTAAATTAAAATTAATCCAAGTGTAATGATAAATATTGAATCCGCTGTATGTCCTGAAAATTTTACCAAAATTATTTGGTTAATACAAATTTTAATTTGAAAACACAGACTTGGATAATAAAATCTAATGTTGTACTTCTGTGTATATTTATTGAGAAGTGACTGAAAACAGCACCACAAGTTGCCTTGTGAGTGAAATTGGACAGACAAAGCTGTTCAGAAGACGTTGATGGTTGTGCTCGTACAAAGTCGCTAGTCATCATGACTGGGGGTTTTGAGCATACTGGCCTTGTTCAACTGTTGATCACCCCAGATTATATGTTCTCTCCCAGAAACTATAACTAAGGTCTGCTCAGCATAATAACTGTCCACTTGTATATCTGTCTGGGTGGCTAATCAATCCCTCTTGCAGAGCTTGCTCAGATACATTTGCGTTTGTTCAACTGTGGTTTAAACTGAAACTATGCTGAGCAGACACTAGTTACAGTTTCATGGAGAGAGTGCATCATCTGGTGTGATAAACAGTTTGAATAATACTAGTAACAATCAGTCACGATGACTTCTGACTTCATGCCAGCACAATCATCGACAAACAATTCTTCAAACTGTGGTATGATTTTCATGCACTTGCCAACAGTGCTGCATGCTGGAATTGCCTCCCCAGGCTAGTAGTATCAAGAAGTCACCTTTCTGATAAATCAACTATAGTGAGAGTTGAAGCGGGGTCTCATGGTCAGAAAGCGAACATTCTAACCACTCGGCCATGTGTCTATTTGTGTTAGTATAAACCAGAGGTTAGCTCTGGCTGTTGAATAATTAAACCTGCAGCAGGTATTAGCTAGTCACTGTAGCTGATGTGTGTGCTATTTAAATAAAATGACTGGCAAAACCATCCAAAACTGAAACTAACACATCTGTCTTCATGGGAGAAATTCATAATATCTTACAAAAAATACACAAATTGTAAGTACATATATACTGATGGCTCCAAAAATATTGATAAAGTTGGATGTTCAGCTATACTCAACGAAAGAACATTTTAAAAGCACCTACTTGACAAATCCTCAATTTTGAATGCAGAAGCTTTGGCAATAGACTTAGCCATGGATATCATCAGAGATTGGGAGTCAGAGAGATTCATTATATTCTCAGACTACACCATTGAAGTATAAAAATCTGACTAATCCTCTAATAACCAAACAAAATCAATAGACTTTGTAATGAAAAACACATCATTATCTGCTGGATGCCTAGCATCCAAGGAAATGGAAATGCAGATATGGCAGCTAAAGAATCACTCTAAAAATGAATATATCAAAAATAAAAGTCCTTCACACAGATTTCAAAACAGCTCTTAAATATGTGGCAAGAGTTATGGCATACGCACCCAAATAATAAATTGTGTAAAATCAAACCTATACTTGGAATAAGACACCATAGCACCGGTCCTTCCCAAAAAGATGTAGTAATTCTAGCAAGAATTAGAATTGGTCATACCAACGTCATTCCTTCTAAAAGATGAAGATCCACCTAAATGCATTGTATGCTAGGAGACATACACCGTAAAACATTTTATGATGGACTGTGCTGAATTTGCCTCTACCCATAAATGCCTTTATCAGATGAATAGCCTTAAAGAACTTTTCAAAAATGTAAAATGTAAAAGCCGTTTTGACCTAATTGAGTAAAACTAAATAAGATACCAAACTTGAACCTATAAGCAAACTATACAACCAGTTTCAAACTATACTTGACGAATTATAAAACTTAAAAATTCCTAAAATAAAAATTTGACTTTCACCACAAGGGTTGATATGGCTGGTAAAACAACCAAACCAAACACATTTTATATATAATTTTTGTATTGCATTAGTTACACTAGTTCTCATCTTATAGATTTTGATTTATTTATTTATTTATTTATTTATTTATTTTTTTTTTTTTTTTTTTTTTTAGATGTTTATGTACAATGATTTGTACTTTTATAACACCAAAAAGAATGAATGGCACAAGGTCACTGCTCCAGGTGCTCCTCCTCCAAGAAGTTCTCATCAGGTAATTGTTCTGTTTGATAAATATAATTTGGAAGTTAATTTTTTAATGCTGCTATTTATAAAAATTAGAAGAAAGGAAATATGTCTTCTGTCCCATAATAGTTGGTACATTTGTCTATTTTGATTATTGGTTCAAAAACCTTAAGAACTATAGTCAAAACCAGGTGCTAATTCCAGAGCTGTAGTCAAGCAAAAAACCTAATTCATTTGAAAAAGCATTAGCCAGTCTCTGAATCCCAAACCATGGAGAAGGCAATAGGAAACAACTTCTCTATTTTCCTAAGAATAAATGGCAATTCACTAATAATAAAGAAAAATCAAAATGTTTAACTTTCATGCCTGCCAAAAAATTGATGTGTCAAAAGTACAATTTTTCTGTTTACATTGCTTTTACTTTAAACTACTGAGACTCCCTTGGCAATGTTTATTTACAAGATTATAAAAATAGGGGAACCAGGTACAATGTTATATCGATTATTTACTATTTTGTAAAGATTTATTATTTAACAACTTACAAAGAAATAAATTTGAAAAGAAATCTTTTTATTCAAAACTTTGTAAAAAGCTATAAAATTTTCAATGAATTATGTTCTCTGGGATGGTTGACAAAACATCAACAAATTGCCAGTACATTTGAACTTTATAAAAGGGTAATAAAGGTTTTATTATAGTTGGTTCACATATTTTTATGAGTTTGTAAATTTTTATAAATTTATGAATAAAAATATTGTTTTCATATTATTTCTTTCTTAATTAGTAAATGATAAATATTGCATTTTATTAGTTGGTTTGCATTTTTAGAATGTTTAAAATATAAAATTGTTCTTGTAAATAAACAATCTAATAAATAATGTTTAATATTTTTGTTGTAAATAAAAGAACAAAGAAAATGTATAAATTCACTTTCATGTTTGAGTTTAATTAAAATTCTAATTACTTTTTAAAGCAATAAACATTGCCAAGGTATTGAAGATAGTACAGAATAATAGCTATTTCAAAGGAAAAAAAAAAAACATCATTTTGTCACACCTGTTTTATTTTGTGCACAAAGGTTAAACTTTGCTGAAAAATCTATAGAAAGATGTAATTGCTTACATCCTGAAGGGACATGGCATTGTTTTTATCTTTGAAAAAATATCAAATTGCTACAGATGAATTGATATTGACTACCACAACATCCAATTTATTAGTGATATTTAACCCTTCAAGGCTGGAAGCATCTAAATATGACTGCAAGTTTCTCATGTTTGTGTCTATTTGTGCTTGAACATGCTCACAATGAGGTAACACTTTTTTCAATACACAATGTTAACGCTCATCATGGGATCGACTAGAGCTTTTTTGGAAATCTGCAAGATTTTGCAAAGTTGCAGATTTCTAAAACCATATCTCATATAACCTGTAACACCAACGAGGCTAAATTTAGTATCGGTTCAAAGAAAAATCAGTTTACTTTAAATATAAAATCAGCTTGTTATTCTTGATTTTCTACAGATTTTATTTTAATTTTTTTTACAATGATATCCTGTACAAGTCTCAAGAGCTACTCAAGGTAGAGGGGTTACAGAGTAAGAGGCACAGTTTATGAGGATATGTAGAAAAATATAATGGTTGACCCTAGACATGAGCAGGTTAAGCTTTTAGCAATTGGGAAGCACCCACTTGGGAGTCGGTTCCACAAAGCAGCAGATCATATAATTATATCAATTTAATTGCACTAACATCAGTTATTCAGATTTTTCAAAAATTCATTCAGAACTCCAGGGATTTAACAACTGAAATCTCTTAAGTGCTGATAGTTTTAAAAAAAAATCCAAAGGAAATTGAAACTTTTTTTATATACATACTAAATACATCAATCTTCTACAGATGCATTGATGTTAATACAAAACAATCTCTGTTTATTAGTGATATTTAACCATTTAAAGCCTTAATGTGGATAGCGCTATATCTCAATACACAGTATTAACACCCATCAACTAGAGGTGCTGGAAATTTACAACTTTGTAAAAGATTTCCAAAACCATCTCGCATAACCAGTAACAGCAAAGAGGCTAAATTTTGTCTCATTTCAAAGAGGAATTAATTTTCTCTTATAATATAAAACTTGGACTACTTGATTTTCAGTGGCCTTTGAGATATATCATTTTAATTGCACTAACATCGTATTTCAACAGTTCATTCAGCCTGATAGGGTTAATAGAGAGAATATTTCCACTTGCCCCATTATAAGCATTAGTAAAACCCCTGATGTACTAACACCTTAATACAACAGAAGGAAGGACCAGGAATAGCTGAAAGAAAGCCATAACACATATGCATTGTTCACAAAGAGATTTTATATACTGTTATTCAAGATTTCATACACAAATATGTATCTACCTATCACTATTTATCCCACACTGAGAAACTATAACATATAGGAATACAACAAGCAGTGTGAACAGATGAAAAGTGAGAGTGTCTTACTTGTAATATTTCCTAAAAGGGAAAAATGACCAGGCTAGTGGTGTTCTTTGTGTTAACATGTTTTGTTTTATTCTCTGTTCACTCTATCACTGTGGGCTTCTGGCATCTATCTTCCTAGCAGCCTACATCACAACTGGGTTTTGTCACTCCATAAGCTCATGATACAAACTGTTAATTCATCTTACCCAAAGGGAGATAATTGCCTTTTACATCTCTACAAGGTTAAACTAAAATATAACATTTGTTATCTCCAGGAATAAGTACTCATAAATGTCTTTTTATTCAAAATTTGTTTGTTATTGATATTTTTGTAGTTTTGGAATTAAATATTCTTATTGCGTATTGCAGGCTGTTATGTTGAAGCAAGGTGGAGGACAACTGTGGATCTTTGGTGGAGAGTTTTCCAACCGTACTCAGTCACAGTTTTACCATTTCAAGGATCTGTGGATGTATTCACTCAAAGAAAAGAAATGGGACAAGATCAAGTCAGTGAAAGGATATTTTATTTATTACTGCTCTTAACTTTATCATTATTTAACACAAATATATTTGGGCCTGAATATAAGGAGGATTAACTAACATGAGATTTTCTTTAGAATGGAGAGTGGAGTGAGTTCAATCCCTGGGTTGGGTAACACAAAAAAAAAAAAAAGTCATATACTCTAGTTCAGTGGAAAAGACAAGTGATATCACAAGGACAAATTAAGGAGGATTAACTAATATGAGATTTCCTTTAGAATGGAGAATGGAATGAGTTCAATCCCTGGGTTGGGTAGCCCAAAAAGTCATATACTCTTGTTCGGTGGAAGAGACAGGTGACATCACAAGGACAAAGTAACTTGGAATAGTTAATTGATATGAGATTTCTTTTAGCATGGGAATGATTTAGATCTACATCCATGTCTTGAATAATGTGTTCAGTTAGAATTTCCCAGATGTCTACCAAATATGACCCACCTGAAGAAGGCTGGAAAATGCAAAAGCTGAAATGTTTTGATTTTAATAACTGTTGTAACCTAGAAAAGGTTACTGAATAACAAATAACCAAAACAGAGGTTGGAAATGAAATGGTAATCTTTATAACATCAACAAAATACAATACTCGCCAGCAGCATGAAGTAGGTAAACCACTGCTAGTTGTGGACTATTTAGACAGCATATTACCCCCACTTACAATAGTGTCCAATGTATTTGTGAGGATTGGGACATACCCATTAGTATTCATCTTTTCACTTTTTACCATTTTGTTTTTTTTTTTCTTTTTTTCTCCTACCATTTCATCTTTCTTATTTTTTAATTTAATACGAATATGCCAGATAACTAATCCAATTCCATTTTTTGGGGTCTAAAAATAAACAACAAATGACAAAATAAATGTAAATGTAATTTTATTTTTAAAATCATTCTTTTCACTTTCAGTTCCAATTAACATTAACATTTCGCCTACTTTACCTATTAAGCATTATGCTAATTAACATTCCACCTGACCTTTTTTTAAAATTGAAACTACGATTCCTACCAGCTTTCCAAATATGCTCTTTCATCTCTTCAGAATCTCCATAAATCTATTCTTGGCTAATAATCTTTTTTTCTCTTTTAATAACTCTCACTGTTTCTCCCTACTTTTTAGGTGTGTGGGTGGCCCATCTGCCAGGAGTGGTCATCGAATGGTAGCTTATAAAAAGATGCTTGTTCTATTTGGTGGCTTTAATGATAATACCAGGTGAGAGTCTTGGATATTTCTGATGACAGCAATGTCCCAATACAAAAGAAACAAAATAAAAATGGAGAGTTTTGACCACTATAACCTCGACTAGGCTTTGGAGAAACACGCAAATTTAACCAATATTTTTAATCCAAGTATAACTGCATGTCTGCCTTTCTACGTCTCACAAGAAGATTTAAAAATTGATAATCAAATGCAATTCTGTATTCTAAAACATGCCAAAGTTTTGATTTTGGGAGTGATCGCTTACCAGTCATACACAAACTAAGGGTAGAATTTAAAAGAAAAAATGAAAAGAGGATGTGCTTGTAGCGTAACAGTTATCAGCATGGGAAATGCCAAGATTAAATTCTGGCTGGGTTTGTTGCGTTCACTTTCCCACAAATACCCTTGGGAAAGGTGTATGAAGCCCTTTCTTCTCCACTCAGCTTTTGGTTAAATCTCAGGGCATACTGGGTTGATAACCAGTCAAAGAGAAGGACTGCTCTGAATTCAAAACCAGTTGGCCATGGGGTAGACAAGTCCATCTTGTAAAATCCTACTTGCTACAAAAAAACTCTACCAGCAACACCTAGTGTGGTGAAGCTGTGGCCCTATTCTCCACAATGGAGTCTAATGACACTTGGTCCTGGGTATGATGATAAACTACATCCGGCAGCAAGATATCTGTTCATGATTTTTTGAGGAGCGTGGAACCACCTCTAAATTGCTGTTGTTCTCAGGTTCACCCTGACCCAGGGTGGTAGCACCTGTTAGGGTCCCAGCTATGTGCAAATACTCTCCCACCTCACAAAATGTGGTTAAAACATTATGAAAATATAAAAATGCATTTTCATAGTAAAAAAATTACCAGTAATACAAAAAAATAAATAAATAAATTACCAAAGCATCCAAGGAAATTAAATTTTGGTATTAAATGTCCCATAAGGAGTTGATATGTCGTTAAAACAGACCAAACCAAAATCTAATGGCACTAAAGAAGAGGAGGAGGAAGCCAACTAATTGCCAAATTTTATTAATTTCTCATTGTAATGTTATATATATATATATGTATATATATATATATATATATATATATATATATATATATATATATATATATTCTTCCACATGGAGAAATTCCATAATGCACTTCTGCTTTATATACACTTTCATGTCTGATGACATTTTACCAAACTGCCAGTCGGCTGCTATCTAAGTAAAAACAGATTATGGGTTATTGGTGGGAAGGTTTAACTTGTTCTCCCATATATATATATATATATATATATATATATATATATATACACACACACACACACAGGTAAAAGACAATAGGAAAACTGTAATATTAGCCAATGCGTTTCATCCAATGTGGACTTTTTCAAGACAAACGAAATGAATTTATTAAAACAAAGTAACTATTAACAACAAAACAAAATGTCCTTAGCAATTGGAAGAATTTAGAAAATGCTATTGTATTCATATTGTCAACTGAAAATTGCATCAAGTACTGTCACGTGTGGAAATATTGTTTTTATTGTTGTGTTGACCAGTTTTATAAAAATAAATGGAATTCAATTTATTCAGACACAAGGAAGAGAAAAAGGAAAAAGTTTTGATATTAAAAGGAGAAAGAAAAATGGGGAGAAAGACAGAGATTTCACTATAAAGCTTTTTTAGGGGGAAAAGAAAGAGAGATAGACATAGGGAAAGGGAAAGAGAGTGAGAGAGGAAAAGAAAGGAGTTAAGCAAGTTGACAGGGTGACCCAGAAAATATTTTTTTCTTTCAGGACTTGACAAGTTAAAAAATAGGGTGGGAGAAGGGAGTGAACATATCTAAAAATAGATACATTGAAATTGTCTAGTCATTTTAAGCAGTGAAACTACGATCATCACATTATAACCATCACAATTACAAACTGATAATAATAATAAAAATATTAATAATATTATTAAAATGTATGACATCAATATAAAGAAATAGCATAAAAAAATTAGATTCTTTAAAAACATTTTAAAATTGAAAAAAAAAAAAAGCTCCCAAAATTTTGATTATAGAGATAAGTAAAGAGCCATTTTAAGTAACTAAAAACTTAAAAATGCAAAATCCACAAAATAAATTATCACCTGACTGAATGGATTTTTTAAGAATTCTGTATTCATCATTATATATATATATATATATATATATATATATATATATATATTAAACGTTGTATAATTTCTTATAGATGCTATTTTTAGGGGTCGCAACCATTTGATTTGCTATCACCGTTTTATTATTATTATTATTAGTAGTAGTAGTATTTTATTTCCTTTGATTTCTGGTGTATATTCATTTCTTTCGGGGTCCCAACCAGAGACCTAAGCGTCAGAAATGGCTTCATAACATTCGCTGAGCATTTATGTAAAAAAATGCCAAGTTTACACACATTTTACATAAATAAAGCTCTTTGTAATGTGTGAGCAGTACTTGTGGGTATAATGTTTTGTATTTCTCTAAGGCATGGACCACGAGGAATCCCTTTAATGAATCTATCGGACCTTTTTCCAATCACCCCAAGGGCTCCAACTACAAGTGGACTTATTGATGTCCTCATGTGCCACATTTTTTAGATTTCACTGCATGATGTTTGTATTTTGATAGTTTTGGGGGGATCTTCATGTAGAGAGAGAGAGAGAGAGAGAGTTTTTTTTTTGTTTTTTTTTTTTCTCTATTTTGGGTTTCAAATTTGGTAATTACTTTATTTACACCTTTTATAAAATATTTTAATACACTATTCCAGAAGATAATATGAATATTTATTTATTTATTATCTGCATTAACTTTGTTGGTTATGTTTACTTATTTAAATATCCATCTGAGTGTGTGCATATATATATATATATATATATATATATATATATATATATATATAGTATATATATATATATATATATATATATATATATGATCTTGTTTTATAAAACAAGCAACAAAAGGGCACTACAAAAACACAGTGCTCAATGCAAGATATACAAAAATATAATACATAAAGGTTACTTATGTTTCACTGACTGTCACAATTTGGTTTTTATGTAAGCACATAATTTGTTTATGGGTGGTAACACAATTATCAGGTGGTTAAAAAAGAACAAAAATCTCCATTCTAAATTTAGAATTGAGTTTCTTGTACTTTTCAATTGTATGATGATTGTGTTACTGCTCATAAATAAACCTTGTCTAGACAAAACTGCAAGTCATGAAACAGTGTAATATAAGTCTCTTTTATATATTATATTTTGTGTGTATGTATTATATATATATAATTAATACAAGTAAAAGGTTTATCATTTAGCTGTTACATGTTACCATCACCATCCTGACTCCAGAGTTTTATAGACAGACCTTCTGGGATTCACTCGTCAGGGGGTATCAGTAATTGACTGCTTATGCTTCTTGATTTTTCTTTTTCATATGCACTTTTCATTGGTGCAATTTTTTTTTTCTCACTATATGTTTGTTTGTGTTCATGTGCACACCTATGCACTCGTCTGTGTGTATGTCCATGTATAGAATATTGTGGTTATTTGCCCTTTTTGTTGTTTTCTTTTCTCTTTCACTTTACACTCACTTGCTTTTCGTTGTCTTCTTTTCTCTTTCACTTTACACTCACTTGCTTTTCGTTGTCTTCTTTTCTCTTTCACTTTACACTCACTCCCTTTTCGTTGTCTTCTTTTCTCTTTCACTTTACACTCACTCCCTTTTCGTTGTCTTCTTTTCTCTTTCACTTTACACTCACTCCCTTTTCGTTGTCTTCTTTTCTCTTTCACTTTACACTCACTCCCTTTTCGTTGTCTTCTTTTCTCTTTCACTTTACACTCACTCCCTTTTCGTTGTCTTCTTTTCTCTTTCACTTTACACTCACTCCCTTTTCGTTGTCTTCTTTTCTCTTTCACTTTATATTCACTTCCTATTGGTTTTTTACTTTATCTCTCTTTCTTCCATTGTACCCATTTTGATTTTCAATTTGCCAGATGCACACTGTCTTTGTTAATTCTTGAGCATTCTCGTGTTTTCTGGAGTTAGGAAAATTGTATTTCATTTTTATATAAATAATTTCTTGTTTTTAAATGCTTAAATAATAAGTTTAATATTTCTATATGTCATCACTTGGCCATTATTTCATTTTCTTATCTGATTTTGTTATATATTAAATATTAAGGTATTAATTGTAGGAGGTTAGGTTTATAATCAAATTTTTATTTATTAGTGTTTGAATTTGCATGCACATACTTACATCCATATGTTTATACATGCACACACACACACAAACATAGATATACTCACATGCACATGCATACACATGTATACAAACGCGCACATGCAAACCTATGCACACGTGTGTATGTGCTTCATACTGTCTGAATAATAGATAGACATGTCCACCGATGAAACTCTAGATTTGGGATGCTGAAAATAACATCAGTCAGCTAAGTGACAAAATTTTACTTATATATATATATATATATATATATATATATATATATATCGTAAAGTGTGAACTCTGTATTAGGTATTTTTGGCATGTTAAATTTTATGTTGACCCATTCCCATATTATTTCCTTACTGTTAACTTCCTGCTTCCTCTAGTTCTACAAATGTGAATTCCATTTCATATCAAGGTTGGAAAGACAGATGATTACTTTATTGTCTGCCAAAATAGCCTATTCCCCACATGACGTAAAAATAACTTTTGATTGTTCATCATTTGCTCTGTACAAATAAAATACACTGAGTTCTCTTTTTGTGGATCAATTTTATTATTTTTATTGGTTATTTATTCTATATATACTAATCCTGTACTTATATTGTATTTGGTCAGCAATCCCTCTTTTATACAAGTTTCATTAAAGACAACTGACAATGTACTACAATTAAGCATTTTAATTAATCTTTCTTGTGTTCATACAAGTGTTTTCTTTTCTGAACACAGTGTGTAAAAATTATCCAAAAGTTCTGCATATTTGAGCACTTTTGGCTATTCTTTTAGCTATTATCAAGGACAATTTTTATTTTTAACTGAATGTGTGGGGGTGGTTTTTGGTATATGTCAGAAGTTATAGGAATGTTTTATTTTCTAAACACTGTCAACATATTGTGGCTGTGTTCATAGTTAATGTTATTGAGTGTTGCCTTTTCCTTTTAGGACTTCCATTATTTTTAATCTTCTT
Organism: Acanthosepion lycidas; assembly: GCA_963932145.1. Taxonomy (NCBI): domain Eukaryota; kingdom Metazoa; phylum Mollusca; class Cephalopoda; order Sepiida; family Sepiidae; genus Acanthosepion; species Acanthosepion lycidas. Next base: position 10,021,575 of record OZ010606.1, read on the forward strand.
TTTTTACATGCAGATTAGGCTATTATACTTGTATTTTCTACTAGTAGGCTGTGGATGGAGATTGGTAGGTTTCTGTGTATGTTTAAATTAGTCCTAATTGAGCTATGGTTGGATAGGTGTGACGTGAATCATCTAGATAAGCATGTAGTGGTATGACCAATATAATTATTTATAGGTTTAGTTTGATCAGGAACTCAGTTCCTTAAGGATCATTTGAACTCATAAATAATATTTGTTCTCTGTAATTTTGATTTTGCACGTGTGTTATTGTTGATAATAAGGTGAGCTATTTTAAATGTTTTGTAGTGGGGACAGTTTTTGCACACTTTGTGCCCAGAAAAGAAAACACTTTTATGAATACGAGAAAATTGAATAAAAAGCTTAATTTCAGTCCCTTGTCAGTCATCTTTAATGAAACTTATATACAACAGTATCACTATATTGTAAATTCTGTGTATTTTCACTCAATTTTTCATTTTGAAAATTACAGAGATTACAAATACTTCAATGATGTATATATCTTCAACTTAGAGACTTATTCTTGGAGTAAAATTGATGTTCCTGGAAAGGCTCCAGCACCCAGGTCAGGTTGTATCATGGTTTCTGCCCCTCATCTCAATAAGATTATTATATACGGTGGTTACAGCAAACACCCGATTAAAAAAGATCTTGACCAGGGTATATTCCATTCTGATATGTTTGCTTTAATGCCAGAAGGTAAGTTTTTCCCTTAAGTTATTTTTTTTACTTTCTTTAAAGATTTTCTATATTTCTCCTTTGATCTCCTAACAGTTCATTCTATTTTCTCCTTTGATCTCCTAAGAGCTTACTCTGTAAATTGAATAGCAGGTGTTGTAAAGAATACAACCAGAGGTCTACTCACCCATTTTGTGATTATTGATCTAAAGAGGCCATCCTCCTAGTCAAATTGTCTCTTCCCCTCATCAGCTCATAGTAATAAAATTCTCCTAGTCTTCTCTAGGGTTGGTTGAAGTGATTCAAAGTCCTCTGGGTGTTAACTGACAGATCGAAAAAGGCGAACAAATTGGGATGCACATCCACTATAGGAAAAGAATACACAAGACACTTAGCAAACAAATCAACCCTGTTTAGTGCTGAGGTCACAGTCATTGACCTAGCACTTGACATCATAACAGTGAGGACCACAAATTCATTATTTTCTCTGATTTAAAATCTGTCCTCAGAGCACTGAACCATAAAGGCACAACAAACTCCTTAATCACAAAACTACTGAATAAGATTGACATTCTGATTAAAAGCAAAAGAATTATTCTCTTGGATACCAAGCCATGTTCCGTCCTGGGTATGGCAATAAACTACATCTTCATCCTGGTTAAGATGATAAACTATATCCAACAGCAAGGCCTCTAATCAGGAGGTTTTGAGGAGAGTGGAACCACCTCTTAATTGCTGGTGTTCCCGGGTCCACCCTGACCCAGGGTGATAGCACCTGTTAGGGTCCCAGCTATGGGTAAATAGTTAACCCCCAAACTGAGGTCAAAACACAAAAGTGTAAAATAGGTTTTGGTACAAAAAAAATGATTACCAGCAATACAATTTTGAAAAAAAAAAATATTATCAGCAATAAAAATCTTGTCAGCATTAAATAACCCCTTTGTTGGCATTCATGGAAATGTAAAGGCTGACACAGCTGCCAAAAAGGTGCTAAACACCAACATATCAAATACCAAGATACAATAGACTGACTTGAAACCAACCATCTGTAAACTTATTACCAAAAAATGGCAAAAACAATGGAACCAATGCAAAACCAACAAAGTATGAAACATTCAACCAATAATTGGAAAATGGTTCCCAGTTTCTGAAAAATAAGAAAGGATGAGGTAATCTGAACGTCAGGTAGCAAGATGTAAGGGGTGATGTGGTCACAGAAATTGTCTGACAGCCATGACTGCGTTCTTTTGCTTGTGTGGCATGTTGCAGAGTCCTGTTGCCAGACATAGTCTTCTAGCAGCCACCCTCTTGAGCTAGCGCAGCACTACTTCCTCAAGACACTTGATGTAGGCTTCCATGTTGAGTGAGTGTGTGGGAAGATGAATGGAGGCATTATGTTGCCATCACTACTGATCACTCTAAACACCTTCATAATCACCATTAAACTCCTCCAACTCTTTCCAAATCCTCTGTACTGTCCTCAGATTGACACTCAAATACACTGAAACGTTCATATTGGAGCTTCTGCCATGAATGCCAAGCATTACAGCATGCCATTTCCAAATTTCTGTCAGAGTGAATTGTGTCATGGTGCTCTTTTTCTCACAGACATTGACCAATTGACCCTACAATAGTGTGCAGTTGACAAAATAAAAAACAAACAACACACATGCAAAATTAAAAATATAAAATGATGACAATTTACCCTTCGCACCCTGTATAATTAACTCTGAATTGGTTAAGCATCTCACTTCCCAGGGGTCTTCTTGTGGCACCATAAGTCCCCTATACAACCAACTGAACGCACATGAAGTCAATTTGAGTCAGAAGTCATTAGAGTGCTAGGATTTTTTTAATGACTGGAAGATAGTCTTCAAAGTGGTAACCCACTTCACGAAAGAGAAAGAAAATAAAGAAATTTAAGTAAAAAGGGGGAATAAGTGGCACTTTATCAAAAACCAAATGTTTCCACTGGCAGCCATATAGAAATAGTCCTAGTTAGTGCTAGACAGAGAGAAGAGATCTGTCTAACCCAGTGGTTCTCAACTAGTATCCATGTAACATTACTGGGGGGCAGGGGTAATATTTTAGTGGTCCATAGAGCAGTTTCATTATAAAACAGTTGTTGCAACTGAGCATTGGAATTTGTACATTAACCTACGCCATATTAAAATATTAAAAATAGAACAACAGCTCTAAAACTAGCAGAAAACGAGATCAAGCAACGTAAAGTTATCATCCTTTTTCCTCTACTGAGAAGGATATATAAAGGAAGGATTTATAAGGAAAATTATATAAAGATTATAATTTATTATATAAAATAATTTATAATATTAATTTTAAATATTAATAGAATATTAATATAAATTAATATAGTTATAGACTTGACATTGTGAAAAGGGGGTGATCATCAACTCTTATTGACATCGATGGAGCTGAATATAAAAAAAAAGAAAAAAATATTATCATTCACAGGGATATCATTGAATAAATCTGCACTTTTTTTAATTTATTAATTACTCACATGTTTTAAAATGGTTTATTATGAGTTATTTTACTAGTTTACATCAATGTTCCATAGAATTTGCTTGGTTAAATACAAGTTTATTTTAATTCAATTAGTTTTACTTCAAAATAAAACATATACATTTACTATTTTTCTAATAGAATTCCTAAACTAATCTATTAGTAAAAAAAAAAGTAAGTTTTTTTTTGTTTTTGGTTGTTGTTTTTTTTTTTTCATTGAATGGTTATAGGGGTCCACAAAAAAAGTGGTCCATGGGTCAAAAAAAAAAAAGTTGGGAACAGTCATATGTTGGTAGCAGTCACTTGACTGAAGTAAGAAAAATTGAAGGTACCTATCACCTGTCTACAACCAGGAAGAATGCTATAGGCCTGACCATGGAACCTCATTGAAATAAACACCAAATTATTCAGAACTGGAATTTCTGTTTTCATTTGTTGGTGTTAATTTCATCTTCCATTTCTTGTAAACATACCAGAAATCTTTTCCAGTCTTTTGTACACAAAAGTGTGAACAAGAGGTGGAACACAACATGGGAATTGATTCGTCCAGTCAGTGAAACGACAGAAGAAGCTCTATTGTATGTTTATATTCTTTTGCTTCTCTAGATCAGCTGCTGATGTTTTACCAATTATGGTTGAAAAAAATCTTCCAAGCTTTAGATAAGATTGAAGCTTGAACTGTTGTTTTGGATATCACAAAAGTATGTGACAGGGTTTGACATACAGGGCTTATTCACAAGTTGAAAGGTCATAGAATTTCAGATTCAATCTTTCTTATCAAATTGTGAAATGACAGTTGTCTTGAACTGCCACTCTTCTTTAGATCTGTTTGCATTAATGCAGGTGTTCCCCAGGGCTCTAGCCTTGGACTGATGTTGTTCTGAATTTTCATCAATGACATTCCTGACGTCATCAGTTTTCAACTCTGTATCTGTGCTGATAACTCAACTATTTGCTCCTGTTTTAATAGTAAGTCTGATCAGTTTGATAAGGTCAAATTTTCAGCTGATCTCAAAAATGACCTACAATCTGTTGTTAACTGGTCCAAGAAATGGCTTGTTAATTTTAATGCCTCCAAAACAAAACTGCTGTCTTTTAATCACCTGAGAGAAACTTTTTTGACTTCCACCAACATGATTGATGCTAACCTCCAGGAGAATTACTCTTTGCAAAATCTTGGGCTAATGTTTTCCAGTGACGTGAAGTAGAATCAGTTACTAGGTCTACTGCTAGAAATAATAATTCACTGTTTCATGCTAGACACTTTTTCTTGCCAGAATCTTACAGATTTATAAGTCTACCATTCGTCCATTCATTGAATATTGCTGTCACATCTGGTTTGGAGCTTCTGCTATAGATTTAGAAATTCTTGATAAAATCTAAAGAAGAATCTGCAATGTTATTGGTCCTGACCTGGCACTTTCCCACGGCCGTAATGTAGCTTCCCTGTGCCTTTTCTATAAATATTTTCATTGTAATTATTTTTATATGTTTTCTTCTTTGGTACTTGGCACCCTGGCCTCTCGTCATATGGCCACTTGCTAGAACTCTTGATCAAATAAAAGGAGACTGCTCACTGATAACTGCTTTTTTCTCTTTAATAACCATGCTTTCTGTTTATGATGAAATTGTTGCTCCCTGGCCTTCTGCCTCAGATCTGTGTGCTATGACTAAGATCAAAGTGTCACTCCTTATGCTCTTCTGCTTATGATCAGTGTAGTATCTGTTCACTCTTTTTTCAGAATTATGTTGATGCTTTTTCTCAAATTACAGGTAAACAAGAAAAGAACCCTGCCCAAGCTCAACACTGGAAATGGGTCTCCATGAAGCAAAGTGGTTTCCGTCCAGATACACGAAGTGGAATGAGTGCCACCATTATGGCAGGTTCTGACCACGCCTTTTGCTTTGGTGGAGTTTATGACCAGGTGAGGTTAGCCTCTAGAACATTTTTGAAAAACAAATTGGATAGTAAATGCATTTTTGTCAGAGTCTCAATTGTTTGGGTTTATTACAACTCAATAAACAAAATCTACAACATACAGAGCAGCAACCCACTGATCAAAATGAAATAAATAGATGAAAACTGTCACTCTGACTGCTCATGACTCTACATTTCCACTTCTTGCCTTTGGTCCCTCTGACTTATCTCACTTGTTCTTCTCGAATGTGACCTGAGGAGCCCTCATTTGGAATTCCCTACTTTCCCCCTACGTGGTACTTGAACCCAAAAATTTTATTTTCCTCTTTATTTTAATCCTTTAACCTACTTGTGGACAGCAGATGGTTATTTTGAAACTCTCGCATCTTGATTTTCTGGTTGGTTGTCATAAAACAGCAGCAAAAGCAATTTCCTATTTTTCCTAAAATGGGCTAGCACAGCCAGGCAGCAATGTAGCAGTGAAAGTGTTAAAATTGACTTTCCTTTTTAAAATCTGTTATAGAAACATTAAAAAATTTAATAAAAGTGGAGTTTTAAAAAAAAAAACTCTCTAAAAATCTAACAAATTAACTGTTTAGAATGATTCATATTAACGTTTTTGTGCCTTTTATAGATTAAATCCTTCTATCATTATATGATTTTTGGGGGGGGGGCTATTATCTTCTTTGTTGTTCTTCACATTATTTCAATAGATTTTTCAACTTTCCTCATAAAGATTTTTAAAAAAAACGAATGTTGTTAACAATATACAATTTTATTATTATTAGTGTACCCATGATGGCAATTGTTAGAAAGTTTTAATATTGAGATGCAATGAAACAAAAATCCTAAAACGATATATTGAGATTCAATAAAGCAGTGATAGAATTCATAACTAAAATAGAGGCTAATGAAACTTTTATCCATTCTCTTTATATTTTTTATTATAAAATATTTATGAATATTCTAATTTTTTTCTATAATTTTGTTTTATATTTACTTTCTGTAATCTCAAGTAGAATTAAGATATTTTCTAAATATAATTCGTTTCTTCTTTTCTAAAAATATTGTTTATTAAAAAAGTAATGTATTTTGTGTATTGTGAGGTAATGAATATTGGTTTAGAATTGGAGAGCTGAGTTTGATTTTTCCATTTGAATTTGTTATGTTCACTTACATGCAAATAACATTGGAAAGGGTATGTATGCATCTCTTTTCTTAAGCTATGGGTTGAATAACTGGAAAGACTGGGTCCTATAGCTTTGGTTGGCAACCAGTCAACTGCAGAAAGAAACAGCAACCTAGTATAGGGAAAATCTTCTGCCTACTCTCTCATGAATCGAAAGAGACATGGTTGCCCAAGTATGTATCATGTATGATACTTAACTGACTGGCTGAATATATTTTGATTTGGCCAATAAGCTTATTAAAAATAAAATGTTATTATATGAACTGATAATTTTGCTAGTCTTAGGAAATATAACATTACCAGACTTTTGTTAAGACGATTTTTAAAGTTGTTATTCATATTAAAGTGAATAATAATTTTAACTCCTCTAATTGAAATGATGTATATTTCCCAGACACCCTCCCAATTATCTCATCTCCATCAATATAGTAACTCCTCCGGTTACGACAGTTTCCACCTGTGGCCATTTGTGATTACAAAGCAATCTGCATTAGTCTTGTTTCAAATTATGACATATGCCTTTTGCATACAATGCATCCTTCCAAGCAAGAAAGAAAAGATCTGTCACTTTGTCATTTCTTCTACTGAGAACCAATGACATTACTGACAATAAATATACAAGCAACTTAAAACAATTTCATTTCATTATATTCTTCTTCTTATTATTATTTTCATATCATTTCATTATATGTATGATATTTATGTCCTCCATGTGTTTTTAAGTCCTAATTATATTAACATATATCAGAGAAATGTGTTATGTCCTAGATTACTTTACTATTGCATTAGCATAGGTGAGTGACATAAGTGCTTATTCACAGAAAATCACAGGTATGTTCCAACTTATGCAAAAATTGCGTTATGACGCATCATAGGAACAGAACTCTGCTGTAAGTCAAAGACACCGTGTATTGCCAAATATTAACTTATTTATTTTTTCACAGCAAATCATAAAGTGTAAGAAATTAATTCCAGAATGGTCACAACTAGTACTATTTTATATTACTCATCCATTTAAAACAAATAGTTAGAGATTAAAGTCAATTTAGCATGAATGGACAATTCAAAGAATTACCTTTTATTAATTATTTTATATCCTAATATTTACCTTTCCTTAGCCCTAGAATGGTATACTCAAGGTGTGACCAAAAGAAATCATACAGATAGTCTTTCACACCCTGAAATAAAAAATAAAATTTAAAAAAATGAATTGTAGAAAAATGTTGTCTATTTTATTTCATGAAACCTTGAACATTGTACATCCATTTTGTGAACACTGTATGTCCATTTTGTTTCTGTTAACTTGTAGACATAGCATTGAAAGTTAAAATGAATTTATCCAGTAAATTATTAATTTATTAAAATTAAAAAAAAAGAATTAAGAGATGGTAGCCCCAAGAGTATCATTTTATGGTCAAAGCAATTTAATTCATTACCCAACAATTTTTTTATTTTTCAATTTCTTTTAGGAGGAAAATGAAGAAATTTTAGAAGGTCATTTCTTCAATGATTTGTATTCTATGGATACTCAAAATGGCTGTTGGCACAAGCTTACTGTTTGGTAAGAATAACTGAATCCATCATGCGTTTATTTTTATTTTTTGAGAAAATGTTATATATATAAAAACAAGTTTGGCTAAATTCAACTGACAAGATATGTCTGTTTAGTTATTTATAATTTTTTTCTCCATTTTTTAATAACAAAATTATGTAAATCCAAATTTGCTGTTTTGTTCTCTTTTGGTTCAAGTACTTTTAACCATCTCAGTCATTATCAAGAACTGGATGTTGTCAGTATGATAGTCAATATATTGTTGTCTAATTTTTTTTATGCTACTTTCTTGTAATTTTTTTTTTTTTTTTTTTTTTTTATAAGCATTTCACTTCAGGCAAGGTGGGAGTGCCACTGATACGCAAGGGGTTACAGAGAGTGAAAGTAAGAGAAAAGACAAGGTATTTGGCGGGGCAGGGGGATTGAGGAAAGGATAAAAAGAAAAACAGGGATCAAGGCAACAGAAGATGTCAATTGACAATACATTTAAATTTTTGAAGATTATAGTTATCATTGAAGCAAGTAAGAGGAAGGGAGTTCCACTGTCGGGAAGTGCAAGATAAGAAGCTGTTGGAGTAGAAGAGGCAGTTATATTTAACTGTTTTGACAGTAAAAGGGTGTGACCGAGATGCCAACCTAGTAGCACACTTAACTTCATGCAATCGGGCCACCAGTGAAAATAGCTCATCAGAGCAGTTACTATGAATATATTTGTAGAAAAGACAGAGGGAAGCCACATCCCATCTGTGACTGGAGTTGAGATGTTGAGGACCAATCACATTGCAGATCTGTCTTTGGATTTTGTCGAGAACCTCAAGATAAACATCAGGGACACTCTACCATATATGGCAACAGTATTCCATGCATGAACAAATGGTACATTTCTAGATATGAAAGATGGATTTAGACAAGAAAAACCACCTGATGTGACACAGAGAACCAACTTTCCTTGCAGTAGATGCAGCTATTGATTCAATGTAGTTGTTTCACCTCATATCAGTGGAAAACATGAGACCAAGAAGGTGCAGTGAGATTCTCTTGTGAAGTTGATAGGAGAATTCAGATATATGCATATCATATAAGTAACAATTTGGGTAAAACACTTTTACAGAGCTCAACTACAATAAAAGAAATATATCAAGTATATGTATTATTTTCTACACATTATAAATATTAAAACCTCAAAAATAGAAATGTATTGAAATATTTAAGTTTTGTTTTAAAGAATTTGTTCGTATTCTTATTTTGTCATGTTAAGTGAACTTTTGTAAATTCGCAGTGAGAAAACAAAGGGGACTTCTGAAAAACGACGCCGGAAAGACAAAGCAGACGACAAAGAAAATGAAGATGATGACTACGATGATGACCTGGAAACATCTGAAGATCTTGAACAGCTAAAAATAGATGACAATGAAACAGATTCTGTTCAGGTAAAGATACAATTATTATTCTGTTTTCCACATTTGATGTTAAGGGAAATTTTTATGCTTGTGCCAGAAATTTTGATATTTCATTACATGATTGCATGAGTATTTTCCCCACAAACATAGTTGTCAATATCATAGGAAATAAGATAAAAAAAAAAAAAATTTATATATATATATATATATATATATATATATATGTATATAACTGTTGCGGACCCAGTGTGTGAATGTGGCTAATGCAGTGCTGGCGTACGAAAAAGGTGGCCTTGTGCCAGACACTACACTCGACTACCGGATCCACAAACAAAGTAATAAGGATAGGAGAGAAAGCGGAATATTATATAAATATTCAGTACGTGTTCTTTCTCATACTAAATTTCACAATCTCCTGGATGTTAAAAAGGAAAAAAGGTCATATCAACGTGCATAAGAAGAACGAAAAAATTGGTAGGCACAAAGAATGACTGAAGCAAGACTTGCAAATAAACACAATTACAATTTTATTTAATAATCAACAAGTAGATTGTCACAAACGTGGAGACAGAGATTAAACGGTTGTAACTTGCAAAAAAGACTCACTGCGTAATTTTGTGTTAATGTGAGTGTATGTGAATCTTTTTAAGGTAACTGGTTCGCACGAGAGAAATACAGAGTTCGTTATCAGTTCAGCAATTTTGGTCGAAAAGAATTTTGAGTTGGTTGTTCGCGTCAAGACGAGGAAATAGTCTTGGAAATGTAAGTGACGACAGTATTGCAGAATATAGTAGTGAGTAGAAATAGTTCGTAAGTTCTGTGCATCAAGACGAAGATAGTCTTGGAAGGCGTGAGACGACGTATTGGAAATTAGGGTCGTGAGTGGAAGAATGCTCGTAAGCTGTTCACATCAAGACGAAAGTTAGTCTTGGGAAGGCGTTAAATATCCCAGCTCGTTTATGGTTAGGAGCGTGGGGTAATTGTGTCGTTTCAGCTTCGAATCAGAACAGCAACTGATTTGAAATCAAAACGCCGGTCTCTCGTGACGTAGAACTCATCGCGCGGGGGGAAAAAAAACAAATTTCAAACATCAGTAGCAGCCACACACACACTCAGGGTTCGCAACATAACCATTACACACTAACATCCAGAATGTTTTCTTATACTTATTTGAATATTATCTGTTACTTCATTACATGTGACACTTTTCTAATTAATAAGAAATAGCCAAACACAACATATCATTAATCTGTGTCTCTTTACTTTTTATCATTTCTATTTTGATCTCTGACGAAGCTTTAATAAAATGAAACATGTTAGATTAAGATCCGTTTCCTACTTGTTTTTTATCTTATCATTTTGTTGGATTCCTATCCATACTATATATATATATATATATATATATATATATATATATTGAACAATAAAAAATAAAAATCTTCAGACACACTAGGTTGTATATTAATATTCTTTCGTTTTTATTATTATTTCATTTAGATTATTTGACTAGTTTCGGCCTATATGGCCATCATCAGGAGAAAAAAAAAATTCTGCTTGTTAGTAGCAGTGGACTACAGAAATGAATGTCTTGATGGAGAAAATGAACTTTTGTCTGTTGTTTTCATTTATTTTTTTATCTTTTTAACATGAATTTTGTTTAGTCCTTGTGTTGGTCAAACAGTCTCTTTTAAGTTAAGATAAGAGCTGGATGGATTCATGCTGCTCTGAATTCCCTTGGTCATTTTGACAGTTTTATTGGTTCCTGGAAATGGGATGTGTCTCTGTTAAGTGTGTGTGTGTGTGTGTGTGTTATTTGGCTCATTAGGGAGTGAGTGAGTATGATGTTTAAGTGTATATATTCGTGTGGGTGTGTGTATATATAATATGTGTATGTGTGTGGTTGTAAAATAGGATAGAGAATCTAAATCAAGTTTTGAAGATAAATGACTTATGGAAAACCATTTCATTGAAACTAAATTTGATTACACATTTCGTCTTTTCTATGCTTCATTAGATCAAAAATCAAAAGAAAGAAATATGTATGTGTATATTTGTCCAAAGACGTCTTGGGATGGGCAAAGATGTATTCCAAAAGCTAAGCAGAGTATTAAGAGACAGAAAAATTTCATTAGAAACAAAGAAAAGAGTACTAAACTGTTAAAGGATATCTGTCCATCTGTCTGGCAGCAAATGCTGAACAATCTCATTATGTGGTTCTACAGAAAGATACTGAGGATACCATAGACCAAACATTTGAGCAACAACAAGGTTTTGAATAGGATGGAAATGAAGAAGAAACTTATACTTAACATCAAGAAGAGGCAATTGAAATTTCTTGGTCATGTAATGAGGAAGGTGGGCTTGGAAAATCTGATACTCACAGGACAGATTAAGGGAAAGAAGTACAGGGGAAAGCTGTGCATAACACACCTGATGGGCTTAAGTAAATGGATGGCAGAACAGGGTTTTGGAGATTTAACAAAAAACCAAAACTTATTAAGAGCAACTAGGAACAGGAAGAAGTGGAGGGCCATGATCACCTATGTCCTGAAGGGACATGGCACATAAAAGAAGAATATTTGGGCATATGCTTAAATAATAAATCATTGGTACTTTTTAAGCTAAGTAAGAAAAAGATATAAATCTTTTATTTTCAACGCATTCTGAAAAATTGGATAAGGATTTACTTTAAATTAATTTCAAATAAGGTTATATCTTTTGCTTTTGAGCCAGTCAACTAGTGTTTCATTGTTGTGTACTCACTGAAATAGGAATTCTGATGCATTCTCCTGTACATTTAAGTAAGCAGTGGTTTTTGTTTGACCAGACACTTTCTTGAACAGCAAAAGATTACGTGGGAACAAAAATAAATGCCAATTTAAGTCACAAACAATTTAATACCATAGGCTTGTTAGAAGATTACAATCACTCCTGGTTGATTTTTCTACTAAGTTTTTGAGGTATCGAGAAAGGAGTGAACTGCTAGGTTAGATATTTGTGTCTGTTAGTTGGAATTTCTTTCAGCTTGAGAAGAGAAGAATAGAAAGATAGGAAAAGCTCTTTCACAGCAAGAAATTATGCAAACTGATGTGTGGTTTCCTGTTCAACTCTGATATCCTTTCAAACTTTGTGCAGATTGTCTGAATCCCTGTGCCAACTAACTATGCAACCATGTGCTTTGGTTGATATAGATATCAAGGGGATTGTCATTAATGGATACCATCCCCTAACAAAGAAATTCCTATTACCAATGCATGTGACTTGTGTTTCTAAAGTTCTCAGGACCAGACATTTTAGCAAAGAATCAGTGTAATTCAAGCTGGATAGTATGCTAAATAAGAACTTCTCAAATTCATCTGAGTTTTGCAGAATTCTGGTGAACACATTAATCTTGTCGCTGTAACTTCCTCGGATATGAAAATTGGGGCAGAGAAAATTTAGTTGTACTGAATTTACTAAATCTTACTAGGTTTGTTTTGGGTTCAGTTCCTATCAATGACTTTCTCCTAAGCATTTTATAGGTACTGGTTAATATTTTTAAACCAAACATTCTTTGGCTTACAGCCACATTCCTGTACAATCACAATCAGTACCTAGATAGGTAACTGCTTGGAAATACCAGATACTGTAAGTTTGGATGTGTGGGCACTGTAATGGATAATGGCTCAGAATTGGTAATCAGAGAGCCGAGTTCCAATTCCAGTTGGGTTCGTTATGTTCACTTACATGCAAAATATGGGTTAATTAGTAAGACTTGTATAACTAACATTATTAAAACATTATTGTCTTAAAAAAAACAATTTTTCTACAAAATATTTAGATTTCAGCATTAAATAACCTATGGAAGTTGATATACTGCCAACCAACCAACGAACCAAACAAACCTGTTTCCCTCAGTTTCCAATCTGTTGAACTAGTCTTCTATCATTTTTTCCCCACATGGCATTTTTATTCTTTCCCCTAGAATTCTTAACTTTCTCAGTACATCAAGTCACTAAATGACATTTCATGCATTATTATCACCTCATCTGGGCCACTGCCCTGTTAAAATATCTTGTCTATTTTTTTTTTATTCCTACAGGATTCTAGGTTTTCTCGGTACCTTAAGTTAATAAGCAACTTTCTATGCATTATCATAACTCCATCAAGGCCAGATGAAGCCATAAAATTGTGTTCAAAATATTTAGATTTCAGCATTAAATAACCCATTGAGGTTGATATGCCACTAAACAAAATCATCCAACTTTGCATTTGTCAAAAAAGTAGACGGATTAATGGACTTATATTTTTTCTAACAAAATTTACAGCATTTCTGCTTCTTTTTGCTTTATTAGTGATAAGCACTAAAAGGAAATTTAATTAAACCTTAATTAAAAATTTTAATATAATTTTCAGAAAATCACGTCTTCTGATGGAGTCTTTACCGTGACAATTGGGCCGCAGTCCTCTGTTACTGAGGGAGATTCCGTTTGTCAGGCTTCGAATGAATCCAGTATATGGATGCCTCCTGCAAGAATGAATTGTTTACTGGCCCTGAATGGGGGCCACTTGTATCTCTATGGGGGCATCTATGAAGAAGGGGACGTGCAAGTGACACTAACAGATTTCTATTCCTTAGATGTTAACAAAAGAAACAAATGGAATACAATTATTGAGATGGACAGAAAGAGTCAGGTAAGTCAGTCTTTAATCAGAATCATCATCAGATCAATCAAGCTCGCTATTCCATGACACATGCTGCTTCTATCCATTCCTCTCATTCATTGCATTTGGAAGCTCATCCAATCTGCATCCCATGTCTTCAATCAGAGGGTCAATCTACATCTTCTTTGGTTGTGTTCTTTTTCCATGAAATGGTACCCAGAGTATAATGCCTCTGGCTAGTTCTTTGCTATGCCAACTGTGACCAGCAAATCTTTGTTGGCATATTGATTTGCTGATGGAAGGTATATTGCCATAGAGCTCTTTCTTTGTTGTGTGATCTTTCCAAGATATGTTTAGTGCTGCTCAAAGTATTTATGTGTAAGCACCTCTTTGCCAGTTCGGCTCTTAGTGTCTTGGTGGTAGTGTTTAGTCACTGATTTACAATGGAGAAAAAGCAAACTAGAAACACCTGATTTTAAAAAATGAAAGGTAATTTTTAAATAAAACAGTGTGTCAAAAGGATGGCTATTCCCTTGACACTGCTACCACTTTTAGTTTCCTTGGCAATGTTAATGGTTTTTTAAAAAACGATGATTAGAATCTTAATAAAACCCAAACATATCAAAGTTTCTTGAGAATTGATAAAGATATGGAACACTATTTCCTTATTTGCAAGAATAATTTTATATTTGCAAGATTATAAAAATATGTGAACCAATCATAATGAAATTTTTATTATTAGCATTTTAAAAAGAAATAAATATTTTTTTAATTCATAAATTTGGAAAACATGTCTGAACAAGAAAATATAAATAAACCCATAATGACGAGTAAGTGTCATTATAAATTTGGGGAAAATGCATTTTTCAGGCATTTCTTTCATTTGCTCTTGTCACATATTTTTATACTTTATTTTTTTTTTGTTGTCAAAAGTGTCAACAGTAATAGCAGAGTCAAAGAAATAACTATCTTTTTGAAACACCAATTTTTTTTTTTTTTGTGGGCACAAATTGGCAAAGGAAATTGTTCTAAATAGTCCTCAGTCTAACTGAGAAATGCATGCAAAAAAGAATACTGTTTGGTTCCTTAGTCACAAAGTGGGTGTGGTCAAGAACTTTTCAGCACCCCACCATATATACAAGAACTTAATATGGTGTGACATTAAATAAGTTTTACTTATTAAGTAATTATTAAATTATTTTTTAAGAACATTGAATAATTTCAACCAAGACTTGCATATATAAAAACAAAATTACCGAACTGTCTGCATTTTATAATCAACAAAATTAAACATTTGCTTGGATCTGTGTGCCTGAGTGATCGTAAGGCGATATGGATGAAGTATTTATTTATTTTTATTTTTTTTAAATCAATTCACCCCAAGCAAAGCAATAAAGCCACTAAGACACAAAAGGGTAAGCCATTTATTTATTTGTTTTCAAAACATCAGCATTTGTTTCTTGGAATCGTTGATCTATAATGTTACCTGGTCATTATTGAAGGAGTAAACATTTAATAGTTATTTCTATTATATATCACTAAAACAAGTTGGATTCTGTTTAATTATAAATAATGGCAACTGTAAATGAAAAAGTGCTAATTCATGCATTTGTGGGGAACAAATCAGTATTTAAATTGGGAAAAAAAAAAGGAAATATATTATCGTTATGTTTTAATTTCTTTTTAAACTTTATTTTTGATGGATACGCATATTCGAGTAGAAGCTCTGTTTTTTAATTAAACAATATTGTTTTATCCAACTACATTTACTGGCCTGAATATTTGACAAATCTTGTCAGAAAAATATGCATCCTCCAGCATGATTCAAACCTGCATCCCCTATGGGAACCGTCATTGGATCTGATGTGCATAACCACTCAGCCATGTCGAATAAAGTACAAATAGTGCCTTTTGAACCCACACGTCTCTGCCGATTCAAAAACATTCATATCTGCTCTGTATCGTATCCTAATGTAAAAAAAGACAATTTATTTTTAGGAAATGGATTAAATCCAACACCTGCAGTCATTCTTCATAGCTCTGAAGCAAAGAAGCCATGGCCGAATGATAACATCATTATAGAGAGACATGATGTTTTTAAAAGTCAGTTGAAGCTGCAATATTATTCAAATCTCCTTAAAGAATATTGAATAATTCCAACCATTATATTTGGTTATATAAAAACCAAATAACCCAAATGTCTATAATCAACAAAATTAAACGACAGTTGCTCAGATCTGCAGGCATAAATGATTGAGGTGAAGATGGGTGTATAGCAATGTTCACTCTACGTCTTTGCATCAATTCATATTAATTCCTCGAGTAGAGTATTGATGATTTAATTGGATATTGAAGAAGAGAGAACAATTGTGAAACACTCTCTGAATTTCACCCTGTAAAAGACTCGAGAGCCACTCGTGGTAGAGGAGAGAGTTTGTATGGATAGGAGGGGGAAATAATGGTTAACCCTAGGCTTGAACCGGTTAAGCTTGTAGTGATCAAGGAAACATCCTCTTGGGAATCGGTTCCACAGAGTAGTGGTCCACAGGAAGAAGCTGTTCAAGTGGAACTTACTTCTCACCAATGGAATACAGAGGGAATGTGGGTGGTTTGCTACAATGTCAGTGACATAGTGGGTGCTAGATGTGAAGGTGAGAACTGGCAGAAACAAGGAATGTAGTTTGTCCAAGCACTTTCCATAGAAGTAGCAATAGAGCAGTGAATGACTCATCACATCCCATCTGTGAGAGTATTTATTTGTTTTTTTTTTTTGTTTTTTTTTTATTAATCACTTAAGCCCAAGCAAGGCAATAAAGCCACTAAGACACAAGGGGTTATTGAGTGTTAGAGACTATGAGAAAAAAAATTTAATTAGAGAGAGCACAATAAATGAACAGGAGTTTAAAAGACAATATTCTAAATTCTTCTTTTTTTTTTTTTTTTTTTTTTTTTTTTTTTTTTTTTTTTTCCAGAAATGGGAAGAATCTGATTCTTCAGATGGCAGTGATGACAAATCAGATGACGGTAGGTATCATTTCTTTTCCTGTTTTCATCCAGTGAGCTTAGAAATTATTTTTCATGAAAGAAAACTAAATGATTTGTTTGAACTTAAACCACTGCTCATTACTATTAATACCTATATTGTTTACCAGTTTATAAAAGAAAACAAAATAGTCTTACAGAAATATTTATTTGACAACAAATGTAGATTTTCTTTTTTTTTTTTTTATTGGGACTCTGGAATCATCAGTTTCCTCTTAACGGATCAATCAAATCAAGGAAATTCAAATTCAACTTCAGAAATATGACTCAGATCCACCATTACTCTGCACAGCATTTTAAAATTTTTTTGGTTTTTATAATATTCAATGTCTCCTTAAAGTTACTGTCAGCATGAAATGTTTGGCAAAGTTTAAAGTACATATTTGTAAAAACAAAAGTGTATTAAAATGGACGGTTCTTATCTTGACACCGTTATTGACATATACTCCTTCAACAATATTTATTGTTTTAAAAAGATATTTTTAGAATTTCATTAAAACCCAAACATATAAAATTAGATTTATACACTTACTTTTTTTCTCAAGAATTGACAAAAATATAAAAACTATTCTTGTAATTAAACAGTCTAATAAATAAATAGTGTTAAACATTTCTTTGGACATGAAAGTATAAATCCAGATGTTTGTTTAGTGGCATATCAACTCCTTATGGGTCATTTAATGTTGAAATTTAATTTTCTTGGGAGCATTAGTAATTTCTTTTACAGAAATGTATTGCTGGTATTTTTACTATAAAATGTATTTTTATACTTTCGTCATGTTTTGACTCCAGTTTTTTTTAACTATTTGCCCATAGTTGGGACCCTAACGGGTGCTACCACCCCAAGTCAGGGTGGATTTGGAGACCACAGCAATTAAGAGGTAATCCATGCTCCTCAAAACCTTTTGATCAGAAGACCTTGCTGTTGGATGTAGTTTATCGTCATACCCAGGAACATAAATCCAGATGCTCTCAACCTATTTTAGTGAATTATGTGGTGAAAGCAAATGAAAGAAATGCCCCCCAAAATGAATTTTTTTTTTTTTTTTTTTTTTTCAAAATTTACCATTACAATTACACATCATTATGCATTGCCTTAAATTTTCATATTCAGACATTTTTATAAATTTATGAAAAAAAAAATTGCTTTCATGGTTATTTCTTTATAATGTGGCAAATAATAAATATTTCATTGCCGTTTGTTCATGTTTTTATAATCTTGTAACTATTAAAATTATTCTTGTCAATAAAGAATCCGATAAAATAAAACTATTTACATTGTTCAGACTGTTGTCCTCCACTTTATTGTCATATTCACAACGTTTCAGCTGTTGTATGCTCCAGCCTTCTTCAGGTAAATATGTGTTGGAATTTTGAACTGAACCCTTTTAGTCCACCAGCATAGATTGTTCTAGTTCCATGTGCCATGCCTTTTTTGGATATCTCAGTTTCAGTTAATAGTTACTGAGACATTAGGTTTATAAGTCCCAAAAATTCATTCACTGATATCCCCAAGGACATATGGATGGTGCAATGGATAAAAGCATTGGTTGAAGTAATCCACTGACTTGACCCAAAGAGTTATGAGTTCAATACCTGGTCACAGCAGTGATGAACAAAAAAAAAAAAAACTTGGAGAGTTACTTGGAATTAACTGAAACTGAAATATCCAGAAAAGGCATGGCATGTGGAACGAGAACAGTCTACTTTGGTTCAAAATTCTAACATACATCACCTGAAGAAGGCCGGAGAGTGCAACAGCCATAACGTGAATATGACAATAAAGATGAGGTCTGAACAATGTAAATAGTTACACTAACTCATCTCACTATAGACAGATCCTGAAGAAAGCCAGACTATACATTGTCCGAAACATTCATGAATATGACAATAAAGCTGAGGACATCAGTCCAAACAATGTAAATAGTATAAAATAAAGTGTTTAATATTTTTGTTATTAATTCTCAAGATAAAAGGGAATGCATGAATCCAGTTTCATATGTTTGGCTTTTATTAAAATTTTAACAATAGCTTTTAAAACAATAAAAATTGCCAACAGATTTTAAAGTAATAGCAGTGTCCAGAGAAGAACCATTCTTTTGAAAAGAACATTTTTTTCTGCAAGTACAATTGTTAAACTTTATCAAATTCTTCTATTTTGTTCATTTTAACTGGATCAACTGCTAGGAAAGTTAGTTGACTGTGTTGTGCTAGAAAATTTTTCTTGCCAGAATCTATCTTACACATTTATAAGTTTACCATTTATCCTTGCTTTGAATATTGGTGTCACATCTGATCTGGTGCTTCTGCTATATATTTAGAGATTCTTGATAAAATCCAAAGAATCTGCAATGTTATTTGTCCTGACCTGGCATCTCAGCTTCAGTCACTTTCCTACCACTGTAATGTAGCTTCCCTGTGCCTTTTCTATAAATATTTTTATGGTAATTATTCTGATGTACTTCCTCTATGGTAGTTACACTTTATTAATTTAAACACAGTACTAGATTGGCTGATAGGTCTCATCATTTTACAGTCAAAATTGCTAGATGTAACTGTAAATTCTATGCAACACTTTTCTTCTCTTGTACTTCTCACTTGTGGAACTTTCTTCCAGCTTCTTGCTTCCTAGTCAACTTTGATCTTCAAAAATTTAAATGCAATGGCAATCGATTTTTTTTTTTTTTTTTTTTTTTGGCCCCTGGTTCAAGAGAGATATTTATGTGTCTTCTTAATGTCTGTTCTTTTATTGTTCTCGGTCCTTAATATTTTTTTTCCTCGTATTCTTTCACCATCTGTAACTCCTTGCATTTTTTTTGGGGGGGGGCTTTATTGACTAGCTTGGAGGGAAATGAATAAAAAATTGAAAAAAGAAGTTGGACACTATGAGTGGCATCTATATGAAAATCTCGATCTGATGAGGTTATTTAAGAACATGACTCCAGTTTTCAGATTAATATCTTTTATGATGTTGAACAAAAGTACCCCTAGTACTGCCTATGCTGTGTTCAGTTTCATTAAAACTAAATTTGTTATAAACTGATTCTGTTACAGAGATATTTATGATTTATCAATTCCACATTCTGAAGTTTTATGACGGATTCAGTGTAAGTGCTGTCAGTACTTTTATTCCAATTCTAGATCATAGTTTCTGCTTAGGAAACGTTTATCTAAAGCCAACATCTTGATTTATGTCATTATTTTCCCTTCCTGTTACATGTGCTGTCTTGTCACTATTGCTGATTTCAGTAATGAATTTCACAGACGGTTACTCTAAGTAAATATCAACCTTGACGCTCTCTTTCAGAATCTGATATGGAGATAGGGGAAGATGACGACGACGATGACATTCCAGAAATGAATGAAGATGAAAGCGAAGAAGATTATTTTCAAAGAACTCAAGAATTTTGGATCAACAAGGCACAAGAAGTTGCAGAAGAGGAAAAACAAAATTTAAGTCCTCAACAGGTGAAAAAATTAGCTTTACGCTTATGTCAGGATGAGATACATAGCAGTTAAAGACAATAAATATGTTACTAATGCTTACATGTCTGCTGTTACCATCATGAGTTGAAGAGAGAGGCAACAAAAGAACAATCCTGTGTTGTTCCCCTTTTTTTTCTTTTCTTTCCCCCCCCCCTGGTTCAAGAGAGATATTTATGTGGTCAAACTTAATTTCACAATGAAAATAAAATATTTGTTTCTGTTGAAAAATCAATATCATTTTGAAATGAATCAAATTTTTATCATTGCATGATAAGCAAAATTAGATATTCTTACTTCACTGAAGTTGAAGGAAAAAAAATGTTAAGTTTATTTTGAATTTTAGGAATTATCTTTATAGTACAGAGATTTATTTACATTATATACAAGGACTGTCTGAAAAGTTACAAGACTTTATCGTTTATATGGTGCGGGTTTAGACGCAGTCTGGGGTTTTCGGTAAATCTCGATTTCCAACAAGAAATCTCTTTGTTGTCAGGCCAGGAAAATTGATTACTTCTGATTTTTGGAAAATTAACCACTTTCCATTGGGGGGGGGGGATCTCCTCATCCGTGCGGAGAGGTCGGAAGAGAGCTATCCTCCTAAACTCTTCCTCTCTCACATTGATACCTCATACCAATCCCTTCAGTGGGCGTTAATAACTTCCCCATCCTTCTCATCAAATTACCTCCGCCTATCAACCAATGGCATCCTGGACATGCGGGTGTGGCTAATCTGGCCTCCTTAAAATTATAACCCAGAATTTTTGTTTACAAGATTCTTTTTTTTTCCCCATCGGCCACATTGCAACTTGAAATTTCTCAGATATTTTGGTCACTCAGAGTCTTCTTAACCAGCACTCTTTACAAATTCCATCAATCACTGTCAAAGTCTACCATCTGGTCCCCTCATGAAGTTAGTTTTTACTGGAACCCTTGGCTTGAGAAATTAAATTCCTTATCATGATTCTTCTACAATATCTTTTCTCATGCCCAAAATTTTATAATCACCATATTGCTACTCAACATGTCGGCACCTGAAGATGACACTTTGGAAAAGTAAATAATAACAATTCTCTCTTCACTGCATCAGGATAAATTTTTCTCGTGCCAAAATTCCCACAAATACCATATGGCTTTGCTTTGCCAGCACTCAAGAAAAAAAATGATATCTTGGGAAGATAATTAACATTGATTCTCTTTACCCCGTATCGGCAATCATCTCAGGCCGAAATTTTTATGACCACCATATGATCTGCCCAATATCTCAACGCTTAGCTTTTTTCTAAATCTCGTGTTTTTCTCAGCAAGTATTTTTACGAAAAACATTAATCAATTTGTCAAAATCTCACATATGGCTTTTCTATGGGTCTACTGTCTACGCCAATTTATGGGTCTTTGTGAAAAAGTAACTTTTTCAGAAATAAAATAAAATCTTTTTAACATCAAACAGTATATCTTTCAGGATATCTTCTTTCCGTTCTCAGTATTTCTTGTTTTAATTTCTATGGTTAATTAGTTAGCCAATTACCATAGCTAAATAGTGTCACACTGACTTCAAACTGAGAACTGGCCTACTTTATTGACTAGGAAGAAATTCCAGCATGCATTTGTGTGCTATTGCCTATAAATTGAGGAGGGAAAAGTGTTTTGCAGTCATTCCAATTTGGATTGGAACTAACAGAAAGAGACTATTGAATTGGATCCACATCAAAGTACCAAAGAAATCTTTGAAAGTGTAGAGTGAGTGGCCATTGTTAAATGTAAACAAATAGTATAACTGCCCAACAAACAATTGACAGTTTGCAATAAGCAATAACAAGAAAAGAACAGGACAACAAAAAAATAATATAAAGCAAGCAAACAATATATGCAAGGCAATTTAACAATATAAGTCAAACCAACGGTAATATCGCAAAAATTCACAAATTAAAAATTGGCATTGACACACGAACAGGTTTGGATAAGTGAATGTAGTGTTCTGACTTCAAGACAAGACAGACCAGGACTTAGTCATGTGAAACTAAGAACTGTCCTATTTTATTGGCTAGGAAGAAATCTCAGCATGCGTTTGTGTGCTTCTGCCTTTAAAATTGGAGAGGGGAAAATGTTTTGCAGTCATTCCTAATCCAGATTGGAACCAACATTATACTTATAATATTGCTAAGAAATGAATCTTAATCATTATCTTTCCCACATATCCTCATAAACTGCACCCCTTACTCTTACTTTTCACACAACAACCACCTTCAGTAACCATCTACCTTGAATGGCCCTTGGACCTTATATAGGTTGAATATTAGAAAAAAAATAGTAAGGAGTAAAATGTTTTATGACTACTACATTGTTACTCATCATCCCAATAAAAACAGAAAAAATTCAAAACTTGATTTGTGTTGAGCTGACCAAAACGTTTATTCAGTTTATTAAGTAAATTTTCTATTTAATAAAATGAACATTTCGGCCAAGCGATTTTATAAACACCATATATACACGTGACATTTAAACAACCAATGAAAACAAAATAGAATTTAAAAATTGAATCATAATTCCACATTTTTTCACTGACCCAAATTTTCTAATTATGCTAAATGTATAGCGAAACCCGTCAAATTTATAATAAAAATTCCTCCTTGTTCTTTATTTAATCACATTGAAGAGAATACCATATGATAGAATATATCTATTATAAAGTATAACAGAACTTTATTCAAACTGAATATTGTTATCGTATCCAGATAGCCATTTTCATTCGTCCGATACGCGTACAATGCAAGGGAAATAACTCCGTCAGATTAATTTTCGTAATACTTCATTTTAGCCAACTCATTGGATGCAAAAAAAACACGTTGTCTATATTTAGATTTGGGCTTTCAAACCTTTTTGGTTATCAACCTCTTTGTGGAATCCTTGATTCCTCGTTGACTCCCATACATGTACAAAATAAATTTAAATAATGATTTATTTTTTTTTTCAAATGTATAAAATTGCTGAGTTCACTAAAACACATTGATCTCCATTCTACACACTCCAAAGCTAAGCGCTCAAGGGTGTTATGTGGTATATTGACTGCTGACAATTTGCTTTTCAGCTTGTCTTTATATCTTAGCCATGGGCGTCCTACATTCCTGTAGTCCTGATCTAACTAGCTGTACATTAGGATCTTGGGTATCCTGTCATCAGACATTCTCAAGATATGACCAGTCCACCGTAACTGATAATGTAATGTGTGTGTGTGTGTGTGCAAATATATAGAAAATAGGAAAGAACTCGTTAGGTAAATAATACAAAGTTCTTTAGTATTTTTGTTATTATTTTAAAAAATAGTGCTCGATACAAAAGTAGAGCATAAATATAATTATTTATTTAAAAATATGATTCCAACGCGCTAGATAAGAGTTCTCATGTTTCAAAACAAGAGCTGAAAACTTCAATATAATTATTTGAATTAAAGTAAGCTCTGTTCATCTTCAAGCAAAATTTTTTTTTTTGGGGGGGGGAATAACTTATTTCTGAAATTTACGTGTTTTAATAGCATATTCATTATTGAAATCAAAATTTCCATGGTAACGGCTAGAGCGATTGTTTAAATAGAAGGGGTGTAGGGTGTTAATAATTTGTATCAGTATAGAGTTATATTCATAGATGTCAAGTCAGAAATAAGTTATTCCAAAAAAAAAAAAAATTTCGCTTGAAGATGGAGCTTACTTTAATTCAATTTAATTCAAATAATCATATTGAAGTTTTCGGCTCTTGTTTTGAAACATGAGAACTCTTATGTAGCATGTTGGAATCATATTTTTAAATAAATAATTATATATAATATATATATATATATATATATATATATATTTTAACTTGTTGGGATCTGTCTGTCCATTTTTTTTTTGTTGTTGCTACCAAAGTATCAGGATTCCAAATATTTAACAACGACATCTTTTAAATAAAATATATTAAAGGTTATTTTCTAGAGGAAAAGTAGAAGCAGAATGTCAGTTGACATTTATAGATTCTTTTCAGAAATATACAATAACAACAAAATGTTCAATTTTCCTTGCAGTGAAGTTTGTTTTATAAAGCAATTAAGTGTTTCTAGCCTGGTGTGAAATATGTGGATAGACTTATTTTATGACAGTCAGCCTTATGTGTTTGTAAGTTTGTAGATAAAGCTTTAGTCAGTAACTGCTGCCTGTCATCTCTTCCATGTGTGTGTGGGTGCATGTGTAGATCAGACCCATAATAGTTTTCTTGGGATAAAAGATTTCTATGTAAACAGTGGCAAATTAGACTGAAGACTGAACTTTCAACAAAGTTGAAATATATTTATCTGAACCAGTATTTAATCATGAACAATTTAATGTTAATTTTTCCAGTTCTTTTGAACCCCAAGAAGTAGTATGCTTTTATTTTTATATCTGGAAAGGGATTCAAAATCTAATTTTACATAGAGATGTGAACATTTTGAATACAAGATTTTCATTAGACGTTGTAGTCTGCCAGTACTTTGGTAGTATTTGTTCTAGTAATTATTGTTTATCAAATAAACCTTCTGATGGGATTTTATTAGTTGAAAAATAGTAGATTGGCCAGAAAGTCCTGACTCCCTTAAGAAACGGTAAGAAAATAACAAATCTTGATCTCTGGTGCAATTTCCAAGGAATACTGCATTTCAAGCATGTTCCATATGGTCGTGCCATCAACTGTATTGCCAGCAGCTAGACTACATGTATGATAAACTAAAGTATCCTGTAGATTAAATAAGTCTATTGCTCTCCCAGCAGTCACTTGTACTTATCACAATATCGCTGGTTCAATTCACCGTCCTCGCTTTCTTTGCACGTCACTACGTATAGCCAATGTTTCTCTCCCCTTTTTCATGGCTCCAGCACTCTTTTATCAGGCTAACACCGCAGTTCCCCAGCCAATTAGCATTCTTTGCTGTTATTCTCGGTTACACAGGCAAATTGCCTCCTCCAGTTCGACCACACGACTTGCTATTGGTGGAAGCATTCCAAACTGTACAAAACAACCCTCATCCTTGCACATATTGCTAGAATGGCTGGACGGGAGAGTAATGCCATTTTCATGAAGCAAACTTGCTGATGTCACGTGCCGCACGTTAAGGTAAGACCCTTATTTTCCTATACCCCAGATGCAAGCCACTCTGGCTTGCTTGCTTCTACCGGGCTGTTCACCACAGGTTAGTCAAGGTTGAGCTTTGTTTCAGCAAGACAATGCAAGGCCACACACTGTCACGTTGACTAAGGACTAATATTTTATAACTGTAGAAATTTGACTAATTAATGAAATCTCTAAAACCAGCCTCTCTTCTTCAATATACTAGTTTGGCCAAAAAGTCCTGATTCCCTCAGGAAACGGAAAGAAAATGACAGATCTTCATCTCTGTCTGATGGTATTTTCAAGGAGTACTGCATTTCAAGCTAAACTTTATTGCCAGCAGTTAGGCCATGTGTACAACTAACTAAATAAAGAATATCCTATTTTGATCAATCGAGATTGGTATTTGTTTCAGCAAGACAATGCGAGGCCACACACTGCCAGGTTGACTAAGGAAAAGTTCAAACAGATGAACAGTGTTGAGATTCTTGCACATCAACCATTCTGTCCTGATGATGCTCTGAGTGACTATGGCCTATTCTGTGCAATGGCACACTTTCTCTGCAACCAGTTAGGTGTTATGGCTAGAGTAAGGAGAGATGTACCATCAGGTGGATATGTTATTCTGTCATGAGAGAAGACACAAGGAACAATTAACAAATCCCAAGTCTCACCTCCTTACCCCCAGTGCAAGGTGAATCTATGAATAAAAACCCTGTTAATCAAAACCAACATACTTCATCTTTCTCACCAAGGGAACATCCAAGATGGCTGAATTCGAGATTTTTTCCATGTAAGATATTGTCTTCAGTTGTTGAATATACACTGAATATTTCTCAGTTTTGTTCACACCGATGGAAATAGGACTCAAGCCACAGTATGGGGCAGAAGCTGACCAATCAATGAAAAACTTGAATCAATGAAGGAACTTCCAGGATGTACACAATCATGATTCTCCATAGATTTTACTTTATTCTCTGTGAATTGCAATGCATTCTTGGGAAAGATAATGGAGTCATTTCCTGTTGGCTTTTTTTCAAATGCTTTGGATGGATGTATAGATGGTGTAATGGACAGCAGCATGGAATGAGAAAATTCCACTCGGTTTTGCTACATTCATTTGCGTGCAAATACCTTCGGGGAAAAGTATGAGTCTATCTCATCTCTTCTCTCCCAGTTATGGGTAAATAGCATTATTAGGGAAAATCATTGTTATTCTCAAAAAGATTGTTGATGCAATATTCACTCACAAAATTATAAAAAAAGAATTATTCTTATAATCCAAAATATATTTCAGCTTTAAATAACCCATAAAGAGTTGATAAACCTTAAAAAAAAACAAATCAGTTAAACTTTCAATGTTTCCATTTTTTTAAAATTGTTGTATAATATAGACCTTGCTTAAAGTTGCTCACTAAACCAATTTGACTTCAGGTAGTGACAATATTTTTCTTGACCTTATATGAACGGTACCATTGATTATTCAAATGGTTTTCCTACAATCTCACATCTACTATGCTATTGACTTTAACTGGATTTTTTTTTATCAAGGTTTACTCATCTGTCAGTTGTAAACTCTAATAAGCATAGTTTAGATATGGCCCAAGGCCTCAAGTATGGAACACCTAGTGAGAATCAAACTCACTTCTTTGCTGTAATTGATCTAGAGAGATAAGCTTACTAACAATTCTAATTAAATTTAAGATTAAATTTAATATTTCCAATAAGCAAAATACTTTACTGTATTTCAAAAACTAATTTAAATTGAGTGGAAGGAGTTTGTTTTTTGTTTTGTTTTTTTTTTTCTAAAATAGCTGATTAGTGGCCTTTTTAGACATCTTTCATCACAATGTAATTATCTTTATTAA
Source organism: Acanthosepion lycidas (assembly GCA_963932145.1). Lineage (NCBI taxonomy): Eukaryota > Metazoa > Mollusca > Cephalopoda > Sepiida > Sepiidae > Acanthosepion > Acanthosepion lycidas. The sequence continues at coordinate 10,049,011 of OZ010606.1, forward strand.
AAAATCTTCCAAAAATAAAACATATTTTTCTTAAACTTTATTTAAGGAATATTAGCTGACAAAATATAATTAACCTGATTTGAAGCAGATATGATTAAATTTAAGTTTAAAATATTACAGAAATGCATTTTTTAACCTGACAGTAGCCCACAGACTGATGACATATCTAATGTTCTATGGGGACTTTATCTGTAAAACATAATTTAAGAAAATGACTTGAGTGAGCACCTTTTTTTCTATAATTTTCTAAGTATTCAGTAATCTTAAAAATTTAAGAAAATATTCTACTTAATCTAATGTGAATAGATAAATTAACTAAAGGTAAATACTAGCAAAAGCTGTTTTTTTTTTACTGGAATGACCTTAATTTATAGATGTACTGATGTGCATGTAAAAGCAATTCAACTACAAGTTTTGCCTACAGGCATTCTTAGGCTGAAATCAGAGACAGACTCGAGTGTGTGAAAACTGTGTTAGAATATGAGGAAGTGGTAATAAACATGCTTATGAAATGTTGCTGCTTAAGCCATACTTAAGCCGTACTTAAGCCACTAACGTTTGCTACGTTTTAGATTGATGCTATGTTTATTTTTCTCCCAGAGTCAGCACATTTTAGTCGGGTGAATTGAGAGTTATTTCCCCTTTAATCTTGTGGCGTTCTCTATTATTTATATTTTTTGGTTCACGGCCACAATTGATACGCAATTAGGAAAAATCCGTTATTTTTTTGTAAAAGTGTTTTTTTTTTTTTTTTTACTTATTATTTTCTGTTGACCTCTTCATATAACAAATAAATAAAACTCCTTTTTACAAGCTGCTAAATTTGCAATATTCAATCGCCACTGAACAGTCCACACTAAAAAAAAACTTCAAAAGTTTTTACTATTATTAATAGAAAGAGCATTATATAAAGAGCAATTACTAAGCACCTGTTTCATTTTGTGTTTGAACCATAAATTTTCATTAACACGTCACAATTTAATCAAAACTTTAAAAATTTTTTAGAAGAAATGATCACAAATATTCTAATATTTAGGTTTTAGTTTTAGAAATAAAAATTTCAATGTGTATAAGATGTTACCTTTATTTTTATTATTTTTAATAAAAATTCAACCCCTGAGCTGGTGTTTACTTCGACTCAGTGGAAACAGGATGAGCAATAACTGATCAGTACTAAAAATAAGAACAAAACATGGGCAGTGGAATGAGGACATCCTACACCTGTAGATCAAATAAAGGGACCAATTTGGAATTTCTTGTTGCTTACCTGAATCAACATACACCTGATAACGGCCAGAGAACACAACATCAGAATCACTGTGATAACAATAGCAAAAGATTAGAACAATAGGCCCCATTTAAATAGTGTAAATAATGATAACTTCTTTGTTATAGTATTGTTGCCTGGCTGTACTGGCCTGTTTTGGGTAAAATCTCATAGGTGGTGCCATTTTGGTTTTGATCACAGTCGATAATACGGATGAAGCTAAGCAACACCTGCAACACACAATATGATAAAAATACATCACAAAACAAACTGAATTGTATATGCTACTAAATGTCTACATCAGTTTGTAAATATCACTAAGCACTTGTTGGTTTATAATACAAACATTAGAGACCAACATTGCATGGTGTTTACACTATTTACATGCAGAGTATTGTCTTCATCTTTGTTATTGCTATCACAACATTTCAGACATTGTGCCCTCTGGCCTTCATCAGAGCAATATCAAACTGTTTAGCCTACAGAGAATTACATAGTAATTGTAATTTCAATCACTAGGTCGGGCAGTAGGTACTTAGCCTCAATGGAAACAGGCTGAGCAATAACTGAGCAGTACTAAAAATAAGAACTAAACAACATATCCCTAAATATGAGCATTGGAACGAGAACAATCAATCCCTGTTGTTTAAATAAAGGGTTCACTTCAGAATTCCCTATATGTTACTTAGATTGATATACACCTGATAAAAACTGGAAGGCACAATGGCTGAAACAGTTGTGAACAGCAACAAACATGAAGGCAATAAGTTCAAATGTAAATAGTGTAAAAAAATAACAATGACTCCTCATCCTACATAGTAATTTTTAATAATTTGATTTTGAAATTTAAAAAATTTAGTAGCATATACAATTTAAGACAGACATTTGCATTGTCATCTGCACATACAAATATATATCTATAATAAAATCAATCCAACTTCTAAAAAATGTTTTCTAACAATGCTACACTTGCATATTCGATATATTTCATAGTTGGAGTCTTAGTGTCCCATAAGACCCAATTTTAAGAACGTTAAAATTTGAATTTAAAGTTCCTTGAATTTTCACTTTATTTATGAGACTGGGATTTTGTCCCCTTTTGGGATAAAAAGAGGCTGAATTTAAGCCTGCTGGGTTTTTTGTTCACTGTGTGTTAACTTTGTCCTGTGACTTTTTTTGCTTCAATTCTGGATTTTGTCTCTTATGTGCTGACCTTGTTCTGTGATTTTTTTTTTTTTACTTGTGATTTTTATTTATCTGGATTCTCCTACAAATGGCCCAGGCTGCTGGAGTGGGGGGTATGTGTTTTTATGGTGTCACACCATTCAGACTGGTTGCTGACCAAGACTAAAGAGCCCAGTCAATCGATAACTGGGTGGGAGGAGAAAAAATGGATTTTTTACAGATTTGATTCAACCGACAACAAATAAAAAGGTGAAAAAGGTTTTTAAATATAAAATATTTTTATTTTTCTGTTTTTAAAATTAAATTTTTTACACCATGTATGAGTTCTAACAGTCCTTGTCTGTAGTTATTTGCTAAGATGAAAAGAAATGTGATTTCTTCATGTTTATGCATGAGAAAAAAGAGGCAAGAGAAAAAGGAGGAAAGTGTAAGTGTCATGTAGCTTGGTGAGAAAGATGGGTGAATAAGTAATGGAATCTCTTTTAAGCTGATGGGTCATGAACTTGTTGTCATCCATTCTCCTTACTGGCTTGTCTGGTCTAGAAATTTTGCTTAATATATCCTTCAAAGGGATCACAAAGCATGATTTTTATTATCGGCAGGAATGTAAAGAATTAGTTGAAAAATTATTAAATATTTATTTTCAAAGGGTTAATTTATTGACTGGAAGGATGCTTGCATCCTCCAACTGAGAAATCGTTTTTTTGTCATTTGGTGTTTAATTCCTTTATATATTCATGCCCTTCTCTGAATGATATTTGCATGAAAGTGAAGTGTAATGATCGTGGCTTGGCAATGTTTCTTTCCGAGCTGCTAACCATTGCATCCATGTTACAACAGGACCAGCAAATTTACTTTTTCTACCTACATTTATATATGTTACAAATTAAACTAAACAAATCTGACTATTAAAGGATGAAAAATGTTTTGCGGATTTTGACATCATTCTGGGGTCTTTTTTTTTATTTTGTCTAAATTCCAGAATTTCTTTTGCTCGTGCTTAATCTCAAAATAACACAAAATAAAATTCACTATTTTTTTTATCCATAATTTTGAATGTGTGAAAATTATTCAGCCTTTTAACAAGAAACATCTCCAGTTGATTTCTTTAAGACTAGGTTAAAAGTCACAGCATTTAAGTTAGCACCTGCGGAGGACTCTTGATTGAACCTTCATCACAGTAGGTAGGAAGGTGTAGATGTGATAGGCAAAAATAAACTACAGAAGAACTCGAAATTGTTCGCTGCATTTAAGTATTGCATTAATATTTAAACTTACCTTTTAAAAGTTCAACGATAATTCTTATGTCACCACGTAATTTAAAGACAATGTGATGTATGTAGGTCCTTACTTTTCATACAAACAATTATTTTTATTTCATGGATGACTTTTGCTGGATTTTGTAGTTAATTTTGATTATTCCCAAATTTAGTTCCAAGTTATAAAAATTGTTATTGTATAAAAAAAATTTGAATATATATATATATATATTTGAATATATATATATATATATTTGAATATATATATATATATTTGAATATATATATATATATTTGAATATATATATATATATTTGAATATATATATATATATTTGAATGTATATATATATTTGAATATATATATATATATATATATATTTGAATATATATATATATATATATATATTTGAATATATATATATATATATATATATATTTGAATATATATATATATATATATATATATTTGAATATATATATATATATATATATATTTGAATATATATATATATATATATATTTGAATATATATATATATATATATATTTGAATATATATATATATATATATATATTTGAATATATATATATTTGAATATATATATATTTGAATATATATATATATATATTTGAATACATATATATATATATTTGAATATATATATATATATATATTTGAATATATATATATATATATATTTGAATATATATATATATATATTTGAATATATATATATTTGAATATATATATATTTGAATATATATATATTTGAATATATATATATTTGAATATATATATATATATATTTGAATATATATATATATTTATATATATTTGAATATATATATATATATATATTTATATATATTTGAATATATATATATTTATATATATTTGAATATATATATTTATATATATTTGAATATATATATATTTATATATATTTGAATATATATATATTTATATATATTTGAATATATATATATTTATATATATTTGAATATATATATATTTATATATATTTGAATATATATATATTTATATATATTTGAATATATATATATATATATATATATTTGAATATATATATATATATATATATTTGAATATATATATATTTATATATATTTGAATATATATATATTTATATATATATATATATATATTTGAATATATATATATATATATTTGATATATATATATATATATATATATTTGAATATATATATATATATATTTGAATATATATATATATATATATTTGAATATATATATATATTATATATTTGAATATATATATATATATATATTTGAATATATATATATATATATATTTGAATATATATATATATATATTTGAATATATATATATATATATTTGAATATATATATATATATATTTGAATATATATATATATATATTTGAATATATATATATATATATTTGAATATATATATATATATATATATATATTTGAATATATATATATATATATATATATTTGAATATATATATATATATATATATATGAATATATATGTATATATATTTGAATATATATATATATATATAGGAATATTATTATGTATATATATTTGAATATATATATATATATATATATGAATATATATGTATATATATTTGAATATATATGTATATATATTTGAATATATATATATATATATATATTTGAATATATATATGTATATTATATATATATATTTGAATATATATATATATATATATATATATTTGAATATATATATATATTTGAATATATATATATATATATATATATATATTTGAATATATATATATATTTGAATATATATATATATATATATATATTTGAATATATATATATATATATATATTTGAATATATATATATATATATATATTTGAATATATATATATATATATATATTTGAATATATATATATATATATATATATTTGAATATATATATATATATATATATTTGAATATATATATATATATATATTTGAATATATATATATATTATATATTTGAATATATATATATATATATTTGAATATATATATATATATATATTTGAATATATATATATATATATATATTTGAATATATATATATATATATATTTGAATATATATATATATATATTTTGAATATATATATATATATATATATATTTGAATATATATATATATATATATATATTTGAATATATATATATATATATATATTTGAATATATATATATATATATATATTTGAATATATATATATATATATATATTTGAATATATATATATATATATTTGAATATATATATATATATTTGAATATATTATATATATATATTTGAATATATATATATATATATATATATATTTGAATATATATATATATATATATATTTGAATATATATATATATATATATATATATATATATATATTTGAATATATATATATATATATTGAATATATATACATATATATATATTTGAATATATATATATATTTTGAATATATATATATATATATATATATATATTTGAATATATTATATATAATATATATATTTGAATATATATATATATATATATATATTTGAATATATATATATATATATATATATTTGAATATATATATATATATATATATTTGAATATATATATATATATATATATATTTGAATATATATATATATATATAATATATTTGATATATATATATATAATATATATATATTTTGAATATATATATATAT